>VDFB02000015.1:371172651-371268287 GCA_007258455.2 Sequoia sempervirens | reverse complement strand
TGCTATAGGAGAAATTGATACAGGGGAAGGTGCTACAGGAGTAGAATGTTTTCTCTTTTGAGCATGAGGGTTAGATTCTAGGGTTTGCTTTGCCCTAGATGACTCCCCAACCTTTGTTTTCTCTTTTTCTTTCCTACTAGTAGACCTAGTTTGTACTTGGGTAGGAGGTACTAGTGCAGAGGCTGTAGGACTAGGTGTTGCAAGAGCAGATGATTCTTGCTCAGCTCCCTTACTTGTAGATTCTGCTCTTCTTTTCTTTTTCCTAGGCTGAGTAGGGAGCACCATAGGAGGAGCTAGAAGTTGCAAACCTTTCTAGGCAACAAATTCTTGCCAAGAAAGGGGTGACACATCTCTTAGGGAACATTCAATCAAAAATTTGATAAGGGCATGATGGGAAATGGAATTGTTTCTACCCTTCTGGGTTTCATGGGCACATTGTTGTAGAAGGTTTAACAGAAATTTGAGAACATTAAAAACTAAGCCGTACCTCATATGACTTAATAATTTAAAATGGTAGGAGTGCAAAAAGGAAAAGCATCCTTCACAAGTCAAATACCCGATTATTAAATTGGCATATTCGAGGTATGGATGAGGTAGTGATACTCATTTTCACCCTTGCTTAGAAACTTCCAGTGGCCCATCTATTGGTATTGTAAACTTTGTCCTAGTAGAGACAGCATCCCTTCCTGAGGAAAATTTTATCCTACTGCTGCAAGCCTCGTTACTTTCATAATCCTCTCCTCTATAACAGATACTGTCAGGCCCCATACTATAGCTTCACCTTCTAAAAGGGTTCTCAAGAATTCGATTGCAACTTCTTCATCAAAAGAATCTATCCTCAAGAAATAATTCAACTATCCACAGTTACTAAATGCTTGAACCATTTGAGGGTTGTGTGTCAAAGTTTCATGAGTTGCAGGCTCATGTATCACCAGTTGGCCACCCATATTTACAAATTGTCTTAGTTGAGATTCCTGAAATTTGACTTTTTCTAAAGATTCAAAAGTTGTTTACTCTTTCTACCCTGCTTCTATCCTACCGTCAGTTTTCTCTACTTTTCCAAGAATGACTCGAAAAATAATTGCATGAAATGATCAAGTAGTTAATTGTTGATTAAGATGGAAACACGCAGCCATATTTGGAAAGTAAGAGAAAATAAAATAAAAAGATCTTGGCGGATCTTGGCAGTGGCACAAGAAAAAGTACAAATGGATTATCCCCGCCCCCTACTTAAAGTGTGACATGTGTCCACACATGTACAAAATAATGGGAAAATATTGGGCGATAATGACTAATAGATGCATTGTAATTAATGAATAAATGAAACAAATAAAGATATCACATACCTTTTAATCAATGCTCGTACATTCCAAAAAATATTATAGCTGTAGCATGAACGGACAACTGGAAGTTGAAATCATAATGAGGGTGGTATGGTAGAATGGATGGCATGGATGGATGATGTGGAAGAAAAATAAATGAATGGCGGTGATGGATGAAAAGCAGAGAAAGTGGCTCCCTTGAAAAGGAAGTCTTTATTATGGGCATGCAACGTGGTATTTAAAGAGAGGCTATAGGAGAAAGGCCAAAGCCTTTTGTTGTAGGAATATCATTGGTAGGATCCTAAAAAAACTACTGCAGAAATTTTTCTTTAGAGGCTGGCTTATAATACAACCGAAGATGGTGTCCATTAACCACCAGCTTGAATCAAATAGTATCTATGGTAACTAATTGAACTGAGCCACTATCAAATACATGTTCTATTTCATATGGACCAAGCCATTTGGTGGTAAGTTTACCTTGGTTTTCTTTATACCTAGAATCATAGAGTAGCGCCCAATCACTGATAGAGAATTACTCAGTTTTGATATGGTGATCATGCCATTTTTTCCTTTGCTACTGGATGGATTTGGTATGCTACAGAGTGGATTTCCTCATTTCATTGAATGCATTCAGCTATAGGAGGTGTGCCTTTTGAGCTTCTAAAATATCAATATCAAGCTGGAGAGCAATCCTTAAGGTCTTATGTTCAAATTCTATTGGCAACATGGTTGTTTTTCCATAGAGTAACTCAAAAGGAGTAAACCTCATAGTTGTTTTCCATGTTGTTCTATAAGCCCAAACTGCTTCAGGAAGGTGACTGCTCCAATCCTTCTTGTGTAGCTACACTATCTTAGTAAGGATTGCCTCAATTTCTCTATTGGTGACCTTTGCCTGGCCATTGGCTTGAGGGTGGTAGGGACTAGAATTTCTATGCCTGATCTTGTAACCATTCATTAATGCAACAATTAAGTTGGATTTAAACTAGGCTCCTTGATCAGTAACAAGTTCCTTTGGGACCCCAAACCGGGTAAAAATCTGCTCATATAGGAACTCAACAACCTTATTATCATGGGCATGTGTCATTTCCTTCACTTCGACCCACTTGGTTACATAATCAGTACAAACCAAAATATATGATTTCCCATTGGATGGAGGATCAATGGGTCCAACAAAATCCATGCCCCACTTGTCAAAGGGGCTGACTACCACTTGAGGGTACATGGGCATTTCATCTTACCTTATTGGTCTCCCCATACATTGACATCTATCACATTTTCTAGTGTAGGTTGCAGCATCTTTGTGTAATGTGGGCCAATAGTACCCTATAGCAAGCACTTTCATGGATGTTCTCTTAGCTACGAAGTGGCCCCCACATGGCTCATCATGACAGGCATGCAAAATGTAATAGGTCTCATCTTCTCAAACACACCTTCTCATGACTTGTTCAAGTCCTATATAAAATAAGCATTTTGCAATCCATGAAAAATTATTACTTTTCTCCACCAACAATTGCCTTTCCTTTGGTGAGAAGTGAGCTAGGATCTTATTGGCTGCTAAATAATTTGCAATATCTGCATACCATGGAGTTTGAGCAGTAATAGAAAATAGATGTTCATCAGCGAAACTATCATCAAGTACCTCAAGGATGGCAAGTGTAGTTGTTTGAAGTCTTGACAAGAAATCAGCCACCACATTAGCCCGACTTGCCTTATCAATAACTGTGATATCAAATTCTTGCAACAATAGGAGCCATCTTGCTAATCTGTCAGATATGGCAGGCTTATTCATGAGGTACCTTATTGTTGCATGATCGGTATGGACAAATATTTGGTAACCAGTGACATAATGTTAAAACTTGTTCAGGGTATACAAAACTGCTAGCAATTCTTTCTCTATGACAGTATAGTTTAATTCAAGGCCTTGAAGGTTTTTGCTAATGAAATATATAGAATGCTCTATGGAATTCTCTTTTTGTCCTAAAACTACCTCTATGGAATAGTTAGAAGCATCTGTGTGTATATGAAAGGGCAGACTCCACTTTGGTCCTTAAAGAACTGGTGACTGAGTAAGTAAGTTCTTAAGCTGTAGGAAAGATTTTTCATAGGCCTCAGTCTAGTTAAATTAAAAATCCTTAGTCAATAAGGCATATAATGGACTGGCTATTTTGCTTAAATCTTTGATAAATCTTCTATAATATCCAACATGTCCTAAGAAACTTCTAACATCCTTTTGTTTCACGGGTGTTGGCAAGGTTAAAATGAATTCTCTTTTTGCAAGATCAACTTGAATTCCTGCTTGAGAAATATGATGGCCTAGAACAATTCCCTCTTGCATCATCATAAAGCACTTCTCACTATTCAAAGAAAAATTTTGCTCCTTACATCTTTTCAACACTTTTTCCAAGTTTGCTAATGCTTCTTCATAAGTGGCTCCATAAGTGGTGAAGTCATCCATGTAGATCTCCATAGAGTCATGAGAAATATCAGCAAAAATACTGATCACTGCCCTTTGAAATGTTACAGGTGCATTGCACAGGCCAAAAGGTAAGACAAAGTAGGAAAAATTTCCCCATGGAGTGGTAAAATTTATTTTGTCTTGATCCTCAAGGGCAATTCTAATTTGATTATACCCACTATATCCATCCAGAAAGGAGAAATACTTTTTATCAGATAATGAGTCTAGCAATTGATCAACAAATGGCAATAGAAAGTGATCATTTTTAGTTGTTGTGTTCAACTCCCTATAATCTACACAAACTCTCCATTTTCCACCCTTCTTAGGAATAATCACCAGTGGAGATACCCATTGAATGTCTAAAATAGGATAGATAAAACCAACATCAAGCAATTTTTGGAGCTCTTGTTTAACTATTTCCCTTAGTGCTGGGTTGATTATTCTTTGAGGCTGCCTAACAGGTGAAGAATATTCCTTAATGTAGATCCTATGAGTACAAAACTAAGGATTGATTCCCTTCATATCCCCATAGTCCCATGCAAAATCTTTGTGTTGAGCTTGCAACATTGTGGCTAGGGAAGTTTGTTGAGATTGATGAAGCTTATTATTGATATGTAGACAACGGCCTGGAGATACTTCTATCTGCTTGGTAAGTTCATTTATTGAGGTTTTTGATAAAGGTGGTGTCTATATGTCATATAGTAGCAAATTTTGATGGCTCTCAAGATTTAGTTGTTATAGGAAACATTTCTAAGAACGACTATCTCAAACATATGGGCTATTCAGATCAGGGTTGAACTACAAAATGTGTAGAAGCGGGCCATCCTCATTCTAGAGTTGGGAAAATGGATTAGTTTGCAGCATCATTATCTGAGCCAATGAATTGAATTCTTCAGTTTCCTCTCCTAAATTTGGCCAAATTGGTTGAGACAAGTCTGGGAGAGGCTATGCAGGTGGGTATAAAGCCAATTTCTTTCTTGATTGACCATCAAAAATTTTCATGTCTCCTAAATGACATCCTATAAGAGCATCAGCTATGGCTAACTATGGTCTACCTAGGATGATAGGATATCCACCCAAAGTTTCCTTAGTGGACAATATGGTGAAATTGGCTGGGTATTCCCAAGACTCAAGGGTGACAATGACATCTACCACTCCATCAGGTGTGACTGTAGAACTATCAGCAAGCTACAGGATAGTAGGTGTAGACCGAATGTTTGGGATATTCAACACTCCATAGTGTTCTTGGTCATTACATTAATGGTTGCACCAAGGTCAATAAAAAAATTCTTTACTATTTGACCATTGATATTTATTTTTACCACAAGACTCCCAGGGTCAATATATTTTGGAATGACTACCTTCCCCAACATAATATCTACCAACTATCCTAGAGCATGGATAGTTTGGGGATCCTTTTTCTTTCTTCCTTGTTTCTTTAAACAAGCCTTCTTATTGGATTTTCCATAAATTGGAACATCTTTAATAGCTTAAAAAAGAGGAATTTGAATTTGTACATTCTTTAGCTAATCCAAAATATCAAAGGTAAGCTTTTCCATGGTCTTGGATGTAGTAATTTGTAATCTCTGAGGAAAAGGCGGTTTGGCCTAAGGCTGTAGGATAGGGTCCTTAAAGATAGTATCTTGTAGATTTGTATGTTCTACAGGATCAGTAGGTTGTTCAGAGGAAGATTTTGGAATCTCTACAATTATAGGCAGTTGTGGAGTAGGAAGAGTAGTTCCAAACCTGAAATGGATATCATTGATATTCAAGGCATAAGTTGGATATTGATTGGCTTTTGTAGAATACATAGGTTGTTGTTGCTACTGCTGCTTATTATTAGGATTTGGAAATGGTTGAGTAGGCATAGGCATTTGTTTTGGAAAGCCAGTATTTGTTGTAGGTGCTGCAGGAGGTGGCATAAGGGCCAGAGGTTGTGGCTGTTGAAGCTGCAGGAATCTAGGGAATTGGTTCTGCCATTGCTGAGAACCTCTCCATTGAGGATTTTGCTACCAATTACCTAGAGGTGGAGTCCATTATCCTTATGGCTATTGCCAACCTCCATGAGGAGGTTGCCATTGAGGGTTTTGATAGTTAGGCCAGTTTGGTTGAGGAGTATTCCAAGGTGGAAATGGGCCATATGTAGGTTGCCATTGGTTATTGTAAATTAGAATAAGGATTACCAAAATTCAAAGGATCTTGAGGCATACCTTGTCTTTGATCCCATGGTCACCTTTGTGCAACAAAGAATACTTGGTCATCATCACCTTCTATCATCTTAAAATCAATGGGTAACTATTTAGCCTCTATGTTAGCCACCATCTTACATCTGCAGTCATGTTTCTTCTATCTACAATGTGGACAAAACTCAGCCAGGATTACTTCAACCTCCTCATGTTTCTTTCAAGCTTGCATGGTATCCAACTATGTAGCCATGTTTATTATGTCCTGCTTGAAATCAGACAACAAATTTGTAATCTCCATCCATGAAACTCCATTGGAAGAAGACTTTCCCACTATGGCCTGATGACCTCTGCCCTTCTTAATATTTGCTCAGGAGTAGTTGAGACATATTTTCTTGATATCATCCCAAGACACTTGGGTTATATCTCCTCCTCCCATCAGGTCCAAGGCATCTATATAGGTATCATTAATTCCCCTTAGAAAGAGTAGTTTCTAAGATTCTTCATTGAGAGTATGGTTTGAATTCTTTTTCAAGGAAAACAAGAATCTTGAGATATAGTCTTCTAGGCTTTCATCCTCCTTTTGTTGGATTTTGAATATATCATCACCCTTACTACCACTCTTATAATATTCCTTGTATTTCTCAAGAAATTTTGTTTGCATGGATTCCCAACTATCAACAACACCCCTTCCCAAACTCATAAACCATCTAAGAGCTCCCTCCTTCAAGGTAGTAGGAAACAATTTCAGTTTATGAGCATCTGAAGTGTAATCATAGCTGCGACATAGGATGTCAAACTCAAACAAGAAGGTTTTTGGGTCCTCTGTAACTAGGCCATAGAACTTGGGAAGTAATGAAGAAGGAATATTCTTAAGGTTGCCATTATCTTGTTGAGGAACGATGGGGAATTCAAAAGCAGAAGGTCAATTAGGTGGATTAGGTGGATTACATGCCATCATTGCTTGAATGAGTATCAAAGCAAATTGATTTTCCTAAGGTTCTTCATCAGATAGATCAAATGGAAATTCAACAAGCAGGTTTTCAGCAAATGGATTGGTATCTTGGTCTCCTCCTTCCTCAAATAAACTATAAGCTGGTTTAGGAGTATTATCAATCAATGGAAGGTTAGGGAGGAATCTTTCTAGAGTGTCTCTTCTTCTTTGCATGCAATGGTATTAACTGTATATTGAAGGAATTTTGAAAATGCTTCAAGAAACACACTAAACTAATGCTAACAATGACTATAATAGGTTCTTAGCTTGACACCATCCCTGGAAATGTCACCAAAAATGCTTGCGCCCACAAAAGGATATACTAGTCATGACAAATCCTAACCTAGGGATTGGACATTCCAGTAGGCTACTAACATCTTCTCATGGTCATTCATTTATATTATCAAACCAGGGAATGTATACTTGAAATGTAGTGACATTGTATGTGCACTAAGAACTGGGTCCAGTCTCAATCTACTAAAAATAAATGTGTGGAAAGGAATTCTACTCACACTTACAGAAATGTAATGCAAAGCCTTCTAAACTTAATCAAAGCAGAAATCATGACAACTATTACTAAGTGATAAACTATGAACTAGCCTTATGCTGCAGGAACAAACACAGGGATGGATTCCCAATGCTGTAGGAATAATAGAAGACTAAGATTTCACTAAAATTTTCAAGAAATGAAATCTAACTCATAATCAATAGGGAAAAAACAACTAACTATAGATACTTACTAAGTGGGCCCCCTCATCAAGCATCAACAAGCTTATGCAAGAATTAAACTCAGAACTCCATCAACTTTTATTCATAATCTTGAAATCTAATACATTGATTATTTTTCCTATAAGGAATTAACACAAGAACACTACTTCTTATTATAATACTAATTCTAACACATACTGTTATATTGCTCACTTGCACGGGAGGATAACTTATTTATATCAGGAGAACAACTAACTACCTAACTCTATTAGGGAAAGACGTGGACATGAATACATCTGAAATTGAGGAATAGATTTCTCATAAATGAAAGCATATCCATTCAACATGATTTAGAGAGAATTTAGCATTCCATTCTTCCTAGGTTGATGATCATTTATATTTCTTCCCAATGACCCAATCAGAGAGTCTTTGTTGGAACAACTTCCTCAACGCCGTGTTGGAAATGGACTTTACTACAGGGCTGAGATCCGCTGCACTTGACTCGTTCATGTTTCCTTCAACCACCTATGATGCACAAGGAAACAGAAGTGAAAATAAAGCATGCATGGCAACCAACACGATACATTCATTAATCACTCATTAAATCCATTTCATCGTTCAAAAACCACATGCATTATACCAGTCATTTGGGAAGTCAAACAGGGTAATTAATATGGACACATGGATATGAAGCTGTAGGAATATAGGAATGTGTGGCTATAGGATTCTACCCAATTTTGAATAAAAAGTCTTTAATCAAAGTGTTAAAACAACCATCAGTAATAAAAGTTAGGTTATTAAAAATACATTATAATACTCAAATTATGAGCACATTTTAGGCTCATCAATGATATATCTTCTTAGATCCTCTACCATAATGATGAACATGAAGGGATACATAGGGTCCCCTTACCTTATACCCTGAGAGGCACTAAAAAAACCTATTGGTGAACCATTGAGGATCACTGAGAATTTGGCTCATGATAGGTATATAATAATCCATCTACACCATTTTGCTGAGAAATTGAATTTAATCATTACTTTCCTCAAGAAGCTCCAATTGACCTTTTTGTATGCTTTCACCATGTCCAGTTTGACAATGATAGATGGGACTTTTTTAGCTATTATTGAATTTAGAGTTTCATGGGCCACAATTTCTCCTTCATATGTTTCTTTTCCTAGAACAAATCCCCTTGTTCTTGTGAAATTATCCTCAGAATGATAAGTTGCAACCTCAAATATATTACCTTTGAAAAAATATTATGTATTGTGTTACACAAAGAAATTGGCCTATATTCCACAAAGGAGGAAGGGTTGGTGACTTTAGGAATGATAATAATATTGGTTACATTAAACTGCTTGAACAAGGATCCATATCTACGTGATTCTTCTAGAGCCCATAAGAGATCATAACACACAATTTCTGAATATTTTTTGAAAAAAACGGTTGTAAAGCCATCAAGCCCTAGAGCTTTGTTAGGGGGTAAGGAAAACACTACCTTTTTAAGCTCGTCAATTGTAAATGGCTTTAGTAATTCTTCATTTTCTTTTACAAATATGAGTGGCAAGATTTCCTGCAGTAATTCTTCCACATCTTGTTCATTTTTTTGATTTATATCATTTGGGGCAAACAAAAGATCCAAGAAAAATTTGATCCCTTGGACCATCTTAGCTACTCTTTTAATTTAAGTAGAGGCATGGAAATACTTAGTATTTCTATCACCTTCTCTTAACCATAATTCTCGTGTTTTTTTTCTTTAGTAGGCTTATTCTCTCACACTTTGCTCTTCCCACTCCACTTGTAGTTTCTTTTGTTTCTCATACAAAAATTCATCTAGACCTTGTATAATATTTGTATGGATGTCTTCTAATTCTTGGTGTATCAGATCCTTTTGTTAAAATTTATTCTTGAATGTCTCCTTGTCCCATTTTTGGAGCTAATGTTTAATATGCAACAATTTTTTCCATAGACGAAACATCATCATCCTTGATTCAAAAGGAGCAGTAATCCACCATTGAAAAATCATCTCCACAAATTTAGGATGTCTAAACCACATGCTCTCAAACTTAAATGAAGATTTAAAAGGAGGAGATGAAATATTTGCAAGGGAAAGAGATATTGGAT
This sequence comes from Sequoia sempervirens, assembly GCA_007258455.2. Taxonomy (NCBI): domain Eukaryota; kingdom Viridiplantae; phylum Streptophyta; class Pinopsida; order Cupressales; family Cupressaceae; genus Sequoia; species Sequoia sempervirens. The sequence goes on along the minus strand of VDFB02000015.1, from coordinate 371,258,500 downwards.
AATGATCAAAATCAGGGAAAGGAAATATTTCTAAGGCAAGTTGATAGGACATATTGAGCCAATTTGGAGATAGAAGAAATTGATCTGTCCTTAAAACTATTTGACCAAAACCTTTCCTTCAATTTTTCCAAGTGAACTTACCATTAACTGGAAACACATCCCACAAAGCATTGGTATTAATGAAAGAACTAAAATCAAACATGACTTTAGCAGGTAGGCTTATACCTCGAATCTTATCTTGTATAGATGGAATGGAATTGAAATCTTTGGCTAGTATGACTTTTGCATCTCCCAAAGTCATAATAACTTGAGATAATTGATCCCAAAGATGTTTCTTATCACCTGTGGGCGTGGGACCATAAATTTTTAATATCTAGAATTTGATATCGAATTTCATTACTTCTAACAGTCGCCAATTGCTTTCATTATGGAGAGAACCAGAGAAGCTTTTTTCGGATTCCACAGTGCTACCAAACCCCTTGACACCCCTTATGCAGGTGAATGAATAGACTACCACATGTGCCACTTTTGAATTGTCAATTTGTATATATCTTCTAAGATTTTGGTTTCTTGTAGAAGGACTATATCAACACTGCATCCATCAAATTTCCTTTTGATGCGGGAAGAGTTTTTAGGGGCATTAATTCCCTTGACATTCCATGAGAGGATCTTCATTGTACCTAAGGAGAGAAGCATGCTCTCCTCGGACGCTTATTAGGTGGAGATATCAAAGAATTGTGCAGTGTAGCTTGACACCCTGTATCTATTTCCTCTTACATTTTTACTACCTTAGACTTGCAGTCTCTTTTATCTAGAGACTTCTTTGTAGGAGGTTGATAAGGATTTTGGGAGATGGAAAGAGTCTTGTGTATAGTCAATTTCTAAAGAATTTTGAAAATATTCCCCCACAATTTCTCCCTCCTCATGTACGTGTGGCTCCTTAAGGAGTTGTGACTACAACTAGCTACAGGGTACCTCAAGAAGCACCTGAGTATTAAGAGTATTCTGATTTTCTCACAAAATTTCCTCTCTCACATTATTACAACCCCAATCCCAAAATGATCCTTCTTGAAGAAACACTTATTATTATAATCTCTATATAGAAATTAAATAAATGGAACCAATGTTCTCCAACAATATCAATCAAACAAACACTTATTTTTAAACATAAGGAGAAAATTTGGAGGAATAATGGAACCTAGATTCCCACACTATAGGAATGGAAGAATGGTTCTAAGATCTACCTTTATGTTTACAATGATCCTCTTCATCAAAACAATTGAACAACGATACATTTTCTCAATTTACAATATTTTCTTTCAAAGCAATTCATAAAATGCAACTATTCTATAGAAGAATTCCTACAAACCAAGTTCTTTGGTTCAAAAACTAAAAATCCCAGATCCTCATAATCCTCAAAACTCCATATTATTAAAACCCAGTGAAGTCATTAGCTTTTGAAAGTAAAAATCAAGTAATATCCACTAAAAAATTACAAGTTTCTATTTTGCAACCAGTTTGAAGGCATGCATGGACTCGAACCCACTTTTTCTATCTTTTTATTTTCTTTTATTTCTTATCATTTATCTTGATTTGAAATTAATACTAATTTTAATATTTTCTTTTCTTTTAATGCTCCCTTGCACATTAAATTTATTAATTAAAAATTTAATATTAAACAATAATTTATTTTTTATATTTAATTATGAAAGAACTTATAATTCAATCATTTAATTTAATAATTAATCATTCAAATGCAACATTTACATGTTTCTAAGAACATAATTTATTTAATAACAATTTATTTAATGCTATAGCAAACAACAACTTTAATAAACACTTAGTTTCAACACTACGTATTAGAAACTCACCCAAAAAACTTAATCAAACATAAAGAAAGGGAAAAACATGGAGGGGCACTACATCCTCTCCCCTAAGCTTTGACTTACTCCTAAAGTCACAAGGTTAGGATAGAACATACACACATTAACCCTAAAATTTGTTAAGTAATACCATGTTCACCTTTCCTTTAATGTCAATATAAGAAACATCAAATAATCATGCAACCCAATATCAACAAGGAAAAATATGAGAACTAACCATGAACACAAACATGACTAACGGGTGACCAATTGGGTAATCATCCTCATCGAGGATGATGGCAAGGGTAGGGTACCTTTCGTCATCTCTATTTTCAACAATATTTCCATTGGGTTTTAAGTCATGCTCAAACTTGAAAATTCAGGTGGAGTTGATGCATGGTACCTATAACCTACATCAGAAAAATTGTCAAACAATATATATATATATATCAAACAATCAAACACACCATGAGAGGAAGTTGTAGTGTAGCAGGGTACTCACGAACAAGTAATGCTACAGTGTTCCTCCCACCAAGACACTTCAAACAGTAATCCACATCAATGAATAACAACAATTACATCGTAAACAACATAGATCAATCATGAATTAGATGTACAATAAACATAATCATATAACCATCATAGCATATGCATAAGTCTATAGTATCATAAACATCAAAGGATGATCAAATGTCATCCAAAACCAATCCAAAACTATTGGAAACACAAGGGAAGACAATTGAGAGGGGGGGTAAATTAGTTGTCACATAAATTTAAACTTATTAAACTTATTGAACTTATCCTCAGATCTGATTAATAAGAATGAAAGAATAAATCATCAACACATCAAAAACACACATAACACCAAGATTTTTTACATGGAAACCCTATTAGAGGAAAAAACATGGTGGAGGTCAATCCACAAGATTATACTTTGTTAAAAGTATAAATAATAAATGGGAATGCACATGCATTCATGCCCACTGCCTAGAGCACACTACTCAATTACAACAAGGCTTATTGCCCAAGGGAAGACACACTATCTTACAAAAACATTCGGATTATATCCATAGGATTTTGAATTGAGAAAATAACATCTGTTAATGCCTAATTATAGTTTTAGTTAGGCACATAAACTTTTCTTCACTCTTCTTCACACTCTGCTCCTACCTTTGAATGATTGGGACATTGTTCACACACACCATACTTTCAAATGATATAAACAATCGCTTATACATATATGCACCACGAAATGACATCATTACATGTTGGATTCAAAAAAAATAAAACATGTCAAACTATTGGCCCAAATCAATAAAAAATTATCAATGTTAATCAAAAAATGTTGGCCACAACATAGTGAAGAACCAAAACAAAATCCTCAAACATGAAACACCTTCATAAATTATTCCATGAAGATCCACATCATGCTACAATCCCTATTTGACATGAACACATACGAGAAAATCACCAATCGCGAGCATAATGATAAATGTGAACATGCAACATAGATAGAGCATGATCTAGAAACATCCACAAATATCATGAATTACTAGAGAATCATCTGCAACAACTAAACATACTAGAATCACATCACCTTCATTTAGGAACACCAATTGAAGCAACAAAATAACTGTCATAACACAATTGCTCATAACTCCATCAAATCTTCATGCGGATCTCTAAAAATTTACATGGATAAAATAGATATACTCGACAAGAAACCCTTTAGTCCACAAGCTACGATCATCAATGTACTGAGCTAACCAACAAATTGGACTTCATTGCACCATTGACAACTTGCAACCTTATTTCATTACAATTTTCTCAATATCATCGACATATACAACCTCAAACACATTAATGCTAATAGTGTTGACATCAATGACAACCACATATTAGCAACATCCAAGAATCTCCCCCTTTGGCATTGATGGTAACACATGATGTGAAAAACACCATCAATTCAACTCTCTCTTAGCATTTCCCCCCCCTTACATTCTAACTCTTTTCTCTTTAGCTATTTCCCATGACTCTTCTCCCCAATAGGTTTTTCACATGAATCTTCTCCCCCTTTGGCATCAATGAAAAAGATATACACAAGATCTAAACCACATATATGAACATCTGACTACTCCCCTTGAGCAATAGTAACTACAACATCAATCCAAATCAAGATATGGCTATGAAATGCATGGATTGATGCAAGACAATGCATCTCAATTCTAACTATGAGGGGTAATCACCCCTAGCTTGCCTCTAAGATACTGAAAAGTATCCTTAGGAAATGGCTTGGTAAAGATATATGCAATTTATTCCTTAACATGAACATATCCAATCTGAATTCCTTTTCACTCACCTTCTCTCTCAAAAAGTGAAACTTGATGGATATATGCTTGTTCTTTGAATGCAACACCGGATTCTTAGAAATGTTAATTGCACTTGAATTATCACAAAATGTGGCAATAGGCTCATTATACACAACTCTAATGTCTTTCAACATCTGCTTCATCCACAATACTTGAGTACAATTGTTAGCAGCAACAATGTATTCTACATCTATAGTAGATAAAGAAATGGCATTATGCTTCTTACTTAACCATGAAATCAGCTTCTTTACCAAGGAAAATGCACCACCACCGGTACTCTTTATGTCATTCACATATCCTACCCAATTAGCATTAGTAAAGGCACTTAGAGTAAGATCATCATCTTTAGGATACCATAGGCCAAAATCAATTGTCCCTTTCAAGAATCTAAAAATCCTCTTCACAACTGTCACATGAGATTCCTTAGGATAAGCTTGAAATCTTGCAAAAATGCATACAACATTCATGATATCCGGTCTAGTTTGAGTCAAATAAATCAATCCACCAATCATTCATCTGTATCTAGTCTAATTTTCTTTTAAATAATCATCTTGTGTCAACTTACATTTGGTCACCATAGGTGTACCGACTGGCTTTAAATCTTCCATACCAAACTTCTTCAACAATTTGTTCACATACTTGGACTGAGATATAAAGATCCCTTTATCTAATTGAGTAATTTGCAATCCCAAAAATAATTTCATCTATCCAATTATAGACATCTCAAATTCACTCAGCATCTCATCAGGAAACTTCATGCAAAAACTATCATCTCCTCCAAAAATGATATCATCAACAAAGACTTCTACAATCAACTCTTTATCATGATCAATCTTGAAGTATAAATTACTGTCAGCAATACCTTTGTTAAATCCAAGCTTCAAAAAATACTTTTCCAATCTAGCATACCATACTCTTGGGAATTTCTTTAGTCCATGCAATGATTTCTTCAACCAACAAACCATATCTCCCTAATCATTCAATTGAAATCAAATAGGTTGCTCAATATACACTTCTTCCAGTTCACCATTTAGAAATGCTGACTTGACATCCATCTGATAAACCTTGTATTTTTGTAACTAGCATAAGGAAGAAATAATATCACAACTTCAATCCTAGCAACATGGGAAAAAGTTTCTTCAAATTCAATTCATTTCATCTAAGAATATCCTTTACACACCAGTCTTTCTTTGTTTCCAACCACTTCACCTTGTTCATTTAGTTTATTCTAAAAGACCAATTTAGTTCCAATTACATTTTTATCCATAGGTCTAGGAACAAGAATCCATGAATCATTCTTCTCAATATGCATTAGTTCTTCTTTCATTGATTATATTCAATGTTCATCTTTGCATGTTTAATTGACACTAGTAGGCTCTTCTTTGAAATCAAACAATATTCTTCTCCTAGTCTAGATACCTTTGTTCTTATCACCAATAATCTAGTCTTCTAAATGATTTATCCTTACATATCTCAGAGTCTTAGAATGTTCTTGAACTTCAATCTCTTGTGATTTGTCTTCTACATTTTCACTAGTTCCTCCTTCCTCTTGATTTTCCTGATTCACCAGAATGATCTAAACTTGATTTGAAGTTTTAACTTTCTTTCCTTTATTTGAACTATCATTTTGATCATCTAAATCATATCCATAGGTTCTAGATGGTCTAGCTATTTCTTCATCAACCTTTACATTTGCACTTTCAACCATTTTCTTCAATCTCTTATTGTAGCTCCAACAAGCCTTGCTCTTAGTAGAATAACCAAGAAAGATTCCTTCATCACTCCTAGCATCAAACTTCCCTATATCTTCATATCTTTGATATAGCATTTACTCCCAAATATTTTAAAGTATCTAACAATAGTCTTATGACCATACCATAGCTCATAAGGGGTCTTACTAGTATCACATTTGATTTGTACCTAGTTGAGTGTGTACACAACAGTATTCACAGCTTCTCTCCAATAGATATGAGGAACATTTCCTTCAAGCATCATAGTTCTAGCAGCTTCTTCAATTTTCATGTTCTTCCTTTCCACAACTCCATTTTGTTGAGGGGTCTATGGGGAAAATAATTGTCTATTTATCCCATGTTCTTCACAAAAAGAATTAAACTCACCAAAAGTGAATTCACCACCCTTATATGATCTCAAACATTTAATCTTCAAACCTATCTCTATCTCAAACATAGCCTTAAAGATCTTGAACTTCTCCAGAGCTTTAGATTTTTCCCTTAAGAAAGTAACCCATGTCATTCTAGAATAATCATCAATAAGTAACATTAAATTCTTGTATCCTTGTAAAATTTTGACTCTAGAAGGACCACACAAGTCAATATACACAAGTTCCAACAATTCATTTGAACAATATTGTTTGCTTTGAAATAAAATTCTAGTTTTCTTCCCTAACTAGCATTCCTTGCATATGGCATTAGTAGGTTTCATCAACTTAGGAAGATCTCTCACTACCTAAGTAGAACTTATCTTGATAATATTGTCAAAGTTTACATGATACATTCTCCTATGCCACAACTAGCTTTCATCAACTTGAGCAATTAGACAACTTTTACTTCCAACACTCAAGAGAAAGATATTACCTTTTGTTTTTGTACCAGAAGCAATCACATTTTGAAAACTCCCCAGTATTCTACACTTTCCACCATTGAATTGAAGATTGTATCCCTTAGCAGCCATCTAATATCCAACACTTAAAATATTATGCTTCAGACCTTCCACATATAGGACATCATTAGTATTATTCTTACCATCAAGAGAAATGCATCCTCTACCATAGATTACACCAGATTTGTCATCACCAAATCTAACAACATCACCAACATAGTTTTCCAAGCTCACAAACTTACTTTTATCACTTGTCATGTGATGAGAGAATCCACTATCAATCACCCATTCATCCCTTTCTTCAACTCGAGCAGCTAGGGCTTTCTTCTTGATAACAATAAATACCCATTCATCATCACTTACATTCCCTTTATTAGATTCATCATTTTTCACACCTTCATCAGCAACATAATAACAGTTTCTTTAAAATCTAGGCTTGTTAGGTCTTGGCTTAGGAACTCTTTCCAGACAACTTGATGCAAAATGACCTATCTTATTGCAAGAAAAACATTTAAGAGGCAATTTCCCTTTATACGTACCTTGTCCTCTAGCTTCTCTTTTGACAATAAGTGCTTCTAGCTTTTCTAGCTCTCTCTCTTCTTCTTCAATCTTTCTCATTTCTTCTTCATACTTGAACATTTTTCTAGATGAACTTTCTCCTGGATCATATCTCTTCTTATCTCTTTTGAAGGTAGTAGCCTTGAATGCAATTTTTTTCTTAGGAAGACCATCACCAAATTCACTTAACTCAAAATTAGTAAGCTTACCAATCAACATATCTCTGGTTACATTTGTTACAGTCTAGAGCTCCTCAACAATAGTAGCTTTGACTTTGTATGTAGCAGGCAAGGATCTAAGCAATTTAGGAACAATATTTTATTCTTCCAATTTTCCACCAACACATTTGATACTGCACACAAGATCATTCACTCTTTGCATGAAAGAAGTAATGTTCTCATCATCACCCATTCTCAACATTTCATATTTCTCTTTCATACTTTACAACTTAGCAATCTTCACAAGTGCATCACCTATATACAAAGTTTCCAACTTTTTCGAGACCTCATAAGCAGTCTTCAAATCCATCACATTTGTCATCTTAGAATCAGTCAAAGCACTCAACAATGCTTCCTTAGCCCTAATATTGTACTTGACATCCTTAATCTCAACAGGAGTAGTAGGACCTTTCTATGGGATGATATACCTATTCCTTGTAATGTTCCAGAAGGGTTCACCAATGCATCTCAGATGACACTCCATTTGATTCTTCCATAGAGGATAATCTGTTCCATCAAATCTTGGACTATCCTTCTTATATGTCGCCATCCTAGATCACCTCAAGATATTACACTTCTTCCAAGGAACCTACCCTGATACCAATTGTTGGAAAAACAAGGGCATAAAATTGAGAGGGGGGTGAATTAGTTTTCACAGAAACTAAAACTTATTAAACTTATTCTACTTATTCTTAGATCTGATTAATAACCATGAAAGTATAAATCATCAATACATCAGAAACACACATAACACCAATATTTTTTACGTGGAAACCCTGTTAGGGAGAAAACCATGGTGGAGGTCATTCCACAAGATTATATCATGTTAAAAGTATAAATAATAAATGGGAATGCACATGAATTTAGGCATACTTCCTAGATAACACTGCTTAATTATAACAAGGCTTACTACCCAAGCGAAGACACACTATCTTACAGAAACATTTGAATTACATCCACAGGATTTTGAACTAAGAAAATAGTATCTACTAATGCCTGATTACAGTTCTGGTTAAGCACATAAACTTTTCTTCACTCTTCTTCACACTCTACTCTTTCCTTTGAATGATTGGGACATTATTCATACACACCATGCTTTCAAATGATACAAATAATCGCTTATATATATATCTGCAACAAGAAATTGCATTGTTACATGTAGGCTTCAACAAAATAATAAAACATGTACAAACTGTCAGCCTAAATCAATAAACAATTATCAATGTGAATCAACCAATGTTAGCCACAACATAGTGAAGACCCAAAACAAAATCCTCGAACATAAAATACCTTCAAAAATTATTCCACGAAGATCCACAACACACTACAATCACCCTGTCGGCCATGAACATGAAAAACATGAACACGCAAGAGAAAATCACCAATCACGAGCACAATGATCAAAGCAGATGTGCAACATAGATAGATCATGATCTAGAAACATCCACAAACATCATGAATCACTAGATAAGCATACACAATAACTGAACTTACTTGAATCACATAATCTTCATTTAGGAACACCAATTAAAGAAATAAAATAATTTTCAAAACACAACTACTCATAACTCGATCAAATGTTCATGTGGATCTCTGAAACTTTATGTGGAAAAAATAGATATACTCAACAAGAAACCCTTTAGTCCATAACCTCTGATCATTAATGTACTAAGCTAACCAACATATTTAACTTCATTGTACCATTGATAACTTGCAACTTATTTCATTACATTTTTCTCAATATCCTCAACATATACAGCCTCAAACACATTAATGCTAATACTGTTGACCTCAATGACAAACACATATCAACAACATCCAACAAAAATAGTAAACTAACATCTACCAAGTATCATAATGTATACTAAATAGAATAACTATTATCCCAACAAAGAAAAGTGTGAGGGGCACAATCAGGCTCACTCTTGGAAGCCTGCAAATAGTGGTGGTATAACTTGCATTTGGAATAAATCCCCTCTAGACAAAAGCTACACGATAACAAGAAAAATTGTTTACAAAGCAGCTATAGTTGTCTATGATAGGTTCAACATGAAAATGATTAGGAATCACTGACATTTCCTATGATAGGTTCCTATTGATCACTACACTCAGAGAAAGGAATAATTCTATGTCCAAGAGTAGGAATAAAAACTTTCTTAGTTGTTTTAGGTTTTCTCTTATTAATCAAAAGATTCCCCAAACTAGTTTTTCTTCTTCTCTTATAGGTAATAAAAATTATTCTTTCCCTCACCACATGCTAGTTACCCACATGACTAGGGTCTAAACAATAGGAAGCACCTCGAGCAAGGGACGTAATTGATCTAGATTTTGAAACCTGCTTTCTTGATTATTTAGAGAACCCTATTGTTCTTCATGATCACTCTCATGGGAACTTTGAGAAGGGGTGGGTTGGTGGTTAGCCCCATGGCCACCACCATGACCTCCACCATGACCTAGATCTCGACCTCTAGGTATCCTACACATGACACCAAGAGAAAAAGGGTCACAAACAATCAGGTGAGGGTGACAAAAAGAAAACAATACAAGTTCAAGAGTCTAAGCACCATGTCCATGATTTTACATGCATTCTTCACATACACACAAATTCACATCACCAGGAAACACACCACAAGGCTACATAAGGGTCCATAATGCATCACTGATACGAAGAATATCAATGCATTGCACACTAAACTGAGGGTTCTATCCTTTCCATTGGTTTTCTATACCATTCAACCAACACCACCTAAGAGAAAACCTTGGGTTGCTAAGTGAGAATGACCAACAAGGAAGACATAAACTCAAAAGTACAAACAACTAGGTGAATGTAATGGGATCATATGAAACTAGAGTTCCTAGTGAATGAACCTAGGTTTTGATACCAAGTGTAATGCCCCATCACGAAACCCAAAAGGACAACACAACCATCTAAAAATTATGACAATTTTTTTTAAGTGAATTAACATATAGATCATGCTATCAATTACATAGAATGTAAATTTCACGTATCTATGAACTAGCTACGTCCTTTAGCATATCATGACTACATTATCAATACCTCAATTATCCAATCTAAACATGCATCACAAAATAACTACAACAAGAGTTCATTTACATCCAGAACATTATATATATTCCCACAGATACAACACAATTAAAGGTCATATATTATGAATCAACCAATGCTTTTACAACTTCCCATATATGCGGTGTAATAACCCTCCTAGTTGCTAGTTGGACTCAGTAGTTTTTATGCTTTGATTTGATACAGTGATACTATGATGGTACTATTATTGTTTGATTTGGTTTGTTATACATTTGATGATGTTGTTATTTCATTAGTGGACATGATTATTTCATATGACATGGTGGTTGGTGATGTTAGTTGATTTTCAGAATTATATTATGATGCAGAGATTTTATAAATTATGATGTGAGATGAATTGTTAGTTTAGAAATGTTATTTTATCAGTTATAATATAATTGTTAGGATAGATGTGATGAAGGACAGTGTAGCATCACTCGTTTGCGAGTGCTCTGTTATGCTATGATTCCTTCTCACAATGTAATGATTCGATTTAATGCTTTGATTATATATATGTATGCACATGTACACGACTTTGTTTGTATGCAGGATTTGTAGGTATAGAGTCTCAATTCCACCTGCTTCAGTAGGACAGGGCAAGCACCAATGGCCCAACGGTTAAATGTTGAAACATAGGTGACAATGAAGTCATCACGTCCCATGATGTCAGATCGCCTTATTTGATTGGTACTGTACATTTTTGTAGTTGTCGTTATCATGGTTCATGTTTGTGTATTGTTGTATGTTATTGATGTTAGTATTTTATAAGTTGTGGTTTAGTTTATTTAATATTGGTAATAATTGTTTATTATAATGTTAGATTAATTTGTATGTAAATATTTAAATGTACTAATTTAATATTAAATTGTATTTATTATTTTAATTAATTATCTTGTTGAGGATAATTATTAAAATAAAGTATATTATGTGCATAGCAAATAAAACTTGCAAAAGCAGATTTAAAAAAATAGAAAGTATTGGAAAAGGAAACTTAACTAGAATTAAATTAGATAGTTTCTTTTTATTAGATATATTTTTTAAGAATTTTCAAAAAGGGAAAGAGGCATCTTTTATTGAGTTGCAGAATTATGAATTTTCATTCATGGGAAGAATGTGACATAGGTTGGAAAAATAAAATAAAAATAAAATAAAAACAAAATAAAAATAATGTCTTTGAATGTTGAAATCTTCTGAAGTTTTCGAAAATAAAATAAAAAAATTCAATCTATTGCTACATGTTTTGGGAAGGGTTTTTGAGAGAATATTATTTTTGAAGTTGAGCACGATATTCTAGATAGGAGATTTCGAAGCAGAACCAGAAGCGCTTCGTAAAGGCCATCAGATTCAAGTAGGCATCATCAGCTTCTCAAATAAGCACAGGACTCTAGGTTTTATCTATTTCTTCTTTGGTCTTCTAATTTAAAGAAAACAGAAAAATAATTAGATTACTTGGGGAAAGAAAAATGAAACCTTAGGAAAGAGAAATTTATTGAATAGTGAAAATGGCTGAAGAAATTGAAAGAACTGTCTATGTAAATTACTCTATGGATATTCTTCCAATTTGGCTATGTGAAAATAATGTTGAGTTTGTGATAATAAAATATATGTTCTTAAATTGATTCTGTTGTGTCTTTGAGAATTTACATAGTTTTTTTTTTAGAACCATTTATTCTAGGATTATGAAAATATATCCTTTATATATATTTATATATATATATATATATATTCATACATATATATATACATATATTTGTTTTATATAAGTTATTTTTATGCAGTTCTTCTATTCTCTGTACCTGTAGCTGGTATATTTTTTCATCTAGAATGTATATATAAATATATACAAATTTTGTATATATTTATACATACATATGTTTATAAATAAATTATTTTTTTTGTGCTTTATAAAGTATTTGAAATTGCTATTTAAAATCAAATTTTGGTCGTAATGGCCGTTGGAATCATACCAGGGATGGAGGTTAATTTTATTAAATTATGTGTTTCATTTTTAAAAATTATTATGGCCGAATAGGCCGTCAAAATCCGTATCAGGGATGGACGGATGTTTATTTATTAAAATTGTGTGTTTATTTTTATTTTTTAAAATATATATAAAATAAAATTTCATTGTATGAGGTTTGGGGAAGGACGGCAGGCCGTACCCACCCCGCCCCCTTGTGGCAAAAGGACTGGCCATAGCAGTCCTACGGACTGCCATGCGCAACAGTCACGAGGACTATCGTAGGCAGTCCTCTCTGCCCTGCAGACAGTCAACTAGGCCATCGGCCCTTTCTTACTGTGTTTTAAAATTTTTATTTATTTAATTTTTTATTTATATATATATAGTTGTATATATTTATTTTATTAAATATTATAATTATAATTTATGTTATTTTAAACAGAATTATAATTATTTTATTTAATATTATTGTTATTTTAAAATGTAATTTTTTTTTGGTATTTCAAGTAAAATGTTAATAATCGTTATATATAGATATTTATATATTTAAAGGGCAGTATTTGATCTTTTGTTATGTTGAGCAAATAATTTAAAACAAAAAATTAGTTTTATTTTGTACTATAAATGGATTATACTGAGTTAGTTATATTTCATTATATTTGAAAATGAGAATCTTATGTTTATTCATTTTTTTGTAATGATTAGCAAATTGGTGAGAATAATTTAATTGAATGATCAGGAATGAATTACATTAAATTTGGTGTTGTCTTGCAAAATTAAATTGAGTTATCTTTTCTGTTATGGCTATTGTTAGTGTTCACCATGTGGGAACCTTGTTGTTTTACAAACTCTCGTTCCAGAGGCTTGATTTATTTTCTTGGACGTTTATCCTTGTACTTTTTGGATTTGAATATTGCATGATTTTGTTAAACATCTTTATTAGAAGGGTTGTACGAGATTGTGGTCATTGTGTTTATGAGTGATCGCGAGATGGATTTGCCTCCCATGTCTTGTTTTGTGTTATATGCCTTATACTTGATAGTACAACCCTTGCCTTATGTCAGTTTCTATTAGGGGTCTTAGGGAGAGTGGCTCTTCGTGGGAGCCAACGCCTTGAGTAAGAGGAAGTGCACAGGAGAACCCATGTAAGAGTAGTTAAACAAGTGATAACCTAAAAAAAAATAGAATTAAGGGGGTATGGGTAGTAAAACACACAAGATAATAAATATTGGATTCCTCATCTATGCATTAGGGCTATCATAGACTAATAATAGACTGAGAAGGCCGTGGTCGGACAAGTCATAATCTCGTCTTCATGAGAGGTTATCGACTCCGCATGAGCTACCCTATGGTGTCGGCGCCTCAAGTAGGACGAAGAGCCAGGAGATCCATAGATGGGTGTTGGCGCTTCAAGTTGGAGGAAGAGCCAGGAGATCCCATGAAGCTATGCGATGACACTCTCCACTAGACACCCTTGTGCATTACTTCTTGTCACCTCTGGAATTGTAATCTTTATGTTGTTTTGGATTCTTTTGACGTTGAGTTATGAATGTTCCTTGGTAACTTGTTTATCTGTTATTCCTTTGATCTATTTCATACTTTATCTTTTGTCACCTCGTAAATGTTGTGGATTATGTTGTTGTGTTATTGAGTTTGTACTTTGTTGTTTATGGAGTCGGTTTGACAATCATGGTCAAGTTAACTTCATTATCACCTCTGAGCACGGGAGGTGAGTTATCCAAAACTCACATGGTTGGGTGGAATGTGCTCCGCACCCATTGGGTTCCCCATCAGCATCCTTTCTTCTCAGCATTTCTGCAGTTGGATTTGTATTAGTGATCACCTTGTATTTCAGAAATCATTGTACTTTGTATCATCCCACTTGTTTGGGAATTGTATTGTAACTCATTATTGAGAACTTGTAATCCTATGTTGAAACAATGATGTAATATTTAGGATTCTATGTAACTTTATTTGTTGAGATTCATATGATTGTACTATGTGGTATATTAATATTCTTTCTCTTGGTTCATGGATGTACATTTATTCATGGTTATTATAATATAATTGGTTACATGGTTTATCATTATCTTTTATTTCCATTTAGTTGTTGCAATGTAACCTCGGGTGCCCTAGAGAACTAAGTGTGATAATGTGATGTAACATGTTATGTGATTATGGTTAATGTTTTGTATGTTTAACTTAATTTAAAAAAAAAAAAAATTTGCATTGTGTGTGTTCTCTGGGGTTTGCACGAGAGGTGTTACAACTTGGTATCAAAGCCAGGTTTGCAAACGCTGGGGTCTCTGGGTAGTTAGGTCCATTACGCAACCTCACATTTGAACTCTTGAGCTTATTTGTACCTTTATCTTGTTATGCAGAAATATGCCTCGAGGTAGAGGACGTGGCCGAGAAGGAGGCTTTAGTGTCAGTCATGGAGCAAGCTGGCAAAGTCCCTCAATTCCCAGTTCTCATGGTTCTGATCATGAGGATCAGTAGAGTCTTCACAGTAATCCGTCAGGTGGTCAGAACCCAAGACATCCTAGATTGGACGGTCCATTACAACACATTCTTGGAGAGATTCTGGCTCATTTGGGACCCAGGCCAGAGGAGGAGCCACAAGTTGAAAGAGAAAGAGAAAGGTCACTGAGGTGGAGGGAAATAACTTCTGATCAGGATGCATTCATGGCGGGCCATATGAGGGATTTATTGAGAGCTCACCCACCAACATTTGATGGTTCGGGAGGAGGACTAGAATTTGAAACTTGGCTAATTGACTTGGATCATTGCTTCGCCATGCATCCCTATGGTAGCAATACCAAGGCTCAGTGCGCGGTTATGCATCTGCGAGGCTTTGCATCTACTTGGTGGCGTCTTGAAGAACATAAATTACACCTTTATATTAGTTTGGTCACTTGGGAATTATTCTTGGATAGGTTCAGGGCTCGTTTCCTCTCAGACCATTGGAGGTAGCGCACGGCTGATAAGTTTCATGATCTCAAGCAGTTGTCCATGTCAGTGGAGCAGTATGAGTGACGCTTCTATGAGTTGAAGCAGTATGCAGGGATTAGCCACAATGAAGGCATGTTAGTGTAGCACTTTGTTTGGGGCCTTAATTCCTGCATCAGTGGTGGTGTGTAAGTCTTCGAGCCAAAGACGATGGAAATGGCAGTTGAGAAGGCTCGCTTGGTAGAGGAAAATTTGGCCATGGCCTTGGGTGGTCACATTGGAGTGCAGATTGGTAGTGCACCTACTCTGGGATTTAGCGCTCATGGAGGTCAGTCTCAGGGGGTAGGTCAGTCTCAGGGGGTAGGATCTTCCAGAAACAGGTTTCAAACCTCGAAAGGGGGTCATCAGCAACAGCAGTAGTCGAGATAAAAGAACTTTCAATCTCAACAGGGTGGCAATTCACAGTTTTGCAAGGATCAGAACAAGAACCGTGTTTGTCAGGAACGTTTTGTTCAGTCTGCACCTAATTTTTAGTCAGCGCCAAGTCGAGGAAGTTTCCAGCAGTCAAATGCTCCATCAGGGGTAGAGGTTTTGGCAAGGGTACTGGGTGTTACTCTTGTGGGCAGCAGGGGCACATTGCCAGATTGTGTCCTCAGAAGAGCACTTTAGGTTTTAATTAGAGGCCAGCTGGATCAGAGTCGATAGTAGGTGATGCAGGGAGATCTCATCATGTCTTTGCTACAGTGGATAATTGGCAGGCAGACCACCAGAACACTATCATTGAGACTTCAGGTGTGTTACATGGTTCTAGCATTTCTATACTTTTTGATTTTGGTGCATCTGATTCCTTTATATCTCCTTTGGTGGTTGAGTGATGTGGACTGGTGGCAACCAATCAAGGCATGAAATGGAAAGTTGAATTGGCTTTAGGGTCAAAGCTCGTTGTAGAGAAGCTTGTGCAAGATTGTAGTTTGAGTATAGGGGTTGTGTCAACCAAGGTAGACCTCAGAATCCTACCACTCGGCTCATATGATGTCGTCTTGGGCATGGATTGGTTGAGTGCACACCATGCTACAATTGATTGTCATCGTAAAGCAGTGTGGTGCATTGATGATTCTGGAAAGGAAGTGGAGATTGTGGGTGTTCAAAGACCCATTTCTTTGTGAATGATCTCCGCCATGTAGCTTAAAAGGTGCTTCTGGAAAGGTTGTCAGTTCTTTGTAGTATCTATGAGTGACTTGGAGTCAGAGGATAGTCGAGGGATGTCGTTGGATCAATACACTCTCCTTAAGGAGTTTTCTGATGTGTTTCCAGAAGAGATACCTAGTATGCCGCCAAAGCGAGATATAGATTTTAGGATTGATCTAGTACCTAGAGTTGAGCCAATATCTCGAGCTCCATATCGGATGACAACACAGGAACTTCAAGAACTCCATCTACAGCTGGAAGAATTGTTGGCAAAGGGCTTTATCTACCCAAGTGTTTCCCCTTGGGGAGCACCTATGATTTTTGTGAAGAAGAAGGATGGTTCTCTTTGCTTGTGTATTGACTACAGGTAGTTGAACAAAGTAACCATGAAGAACCGATATCCATTACCCAGAATTGATGATCTATTCGATCAGATAAAAGGGGAAAAGGTGTTCTCTAAAATTGATCTTAAATCGGGATACCAGTTGAGGATTGCAGATCCAGATATTCACAAAACAACATTTCGTACTCGATATGGACATTACGAGTTCACTGTGATGTCGTTCGGGTTGATGAATGCACCTTCATTCTTTATGAGCTTGATGAATGGAGTGTTCTGAACATACTTAGATAGATTTGTCCTTGTGTTTCTCGATGACATTCTGATTTATTCTAGGTCTATTGAGGAACATGAGGAACATCTAAAGCAGGTGTTACAGTGCTTAAGGGACAATCAGTTGTTTGCCAACTTGGCAAAGTGTGACTTTTATAAGACTGAAGTTTAGTATTTGGGGCATGTGATTTCAGGTGATGGAATCTCAGTTGATCCTGCAAAGATTCAAGCCATTGTGGATTGGCCCACATCCACAAATGTCTCAAAAATTTGCAGCTTCATGGGACTTGCAGGATATTATAGGCGGTTCGTCCAAGGCTTTTCTAGGTTGGCACATCCTATCACCTCTCTCCAGAGGAAGGGAAAGAAGTTTCTATGGTCAGATCAATGTCAGTTAGCTTTCCTGACTTTGAAGGACAAGCTGACTAGTGCTCCAATCTTAGCAGTACTAGACCCGATAGGTGATTTTGTTGTGTGTACGGATGCTTTTTTGGAAGGCCTGGGGGTCGTGTTGATGCAGGAAGGGCGAGTGATTTCTTATGAATCACAGAAACTGAAGGATCATGAACTCAATTACCCCACTCATGATTTGGAGTTAGCCTTAGTTGTTCATGCCTTGGTAAGATGGTGACACTTTCTCCTAGGGCATTCGTTCGAGTTGCATACAGATCATCATAGTCTGCAATACATCCTTATGCAACCGAATTTGAATGAAAGGTAGAGGAGGTGGATGGAATTCTTGTGCAAATATGATTTTGAAGTGAAATATATTCAGGCTAAGGAGAATTTGGTGGAAGATGCATTGAGAAAACGCAAGCATGAGATTTCTACTGTGGCTCTTGAGGTTGATTTGAAGAGTCAGATCCTTGCAGCTCTTTCTTCAGATGATTGGTATCAAGTGGTGAAATCAGAGTTTGAGTCAGGCAGAGCTTTGGAAGGAAAATTTTCTGGTTAGTCTTTGGACTCAGATGGTGTTTTGCGTTATGGAGGCCGAATGTATGTACCTCCTGCAAAGGGTCTTTGTACCCTAATCATGACTGAAGCTAATAGGGCTCCTTATTTGGCACATCCTGGAGTTAAAAAGATGTACGCTGATCTTCGCTCATTATATTTTTGGGCAGGGATGAAGCGTGACATTGCTGATTTTGTGGTTAGGTGTCTAGAATGTCAGAGAGTTAAGGTCGAGCATCACATCCAGCAGGTTTGTTGCAGCCTCATCTTGTTTTGGAGTGGAAGTGGGACATCATTTCTATGGATTTCATTGTCGGGTTGCCTATGTCTTCTAGGCGACATGACGCTATCATGGTCACTATTGACAAGTTGACCAAGGTAGCCCATTTCTCTCCCATTCAATCTTCCTATACTACTTTAGTGGTGGCTAGGGTGTTCATGGAAGACATTGTTCAATTACATGGGATAATGCGCAGGATTATTTCTGATAGAGATCTAGTATTCACATCTGCATTATGGACATCTTTGCAGCGGTCCTTAGGGACTAAGTTGAATTTTAGTTCTACCTACCATCCTGGGATAGATGGTTAGACTGAGAGAGTCAATCAGGTGCTAGAGGATATGCTTCGCATGTATGTCATGGACCAACAATCTCGTTGGGAAGATTATCTGCATTTGGTCAAGTTTTCCTATAACAATGGTTATCATAGTTCGATTGGCATGGCTCCATTTTTGGCTTTATATGGTCATCCTTGTCGTACCCCTTTGAGCTAGGATCGATTAGAGGACAGGGTTCTTCTTGGACCCAAGATGCTTCAGGATATGGAGCAATAGGTAGCTCGCATCCGAGAGCATCTGGTAGCGGCTCAAGACAGGCAGAAGAAGTTTGCTGATGCTTACAGAGTTGATTGACAATTTGCAGTTGGAGATCGAGTGTTTCTTCGTGTTCATCCTTGAAAGAGCCCTATTCATTATGGGAAGGATTCTAAGCTTGCACCTCGTTTCGTGGGTCCGTTCGAGGTGTTAGAGCATATTGGTCCTGTTGCCTATCGTCTAGCCTTGCCACCCAGTCTGTCATGGATTCACGATGTGTTTCATGTTTCTGTCCTTAGGCCTTATTTTCCTGATGTTACTCATGTACTTGATTGCAATGCTCTACAAATCGAGGACGGGCAGCTAGCTCTAGAGCTCGTGGTCGTGGTGTAGCACAGCAGACTCATTCTAAGAGGCAGGGATATTGAGCAGGTGAGGGTCGAGTGGGATCCCAATCATGAGACTTCAGCAACATGAGAGGATGCTTCCTGTATCAGAGAATCCTACCCATACTTGTTTACTAGCTTCTAGGAGTAAGCCAGATTCAAGGGGGGAGGATGTAATAACCCTCCTAGTTGCTAGTTGGACTCAGTAGTTTTTATGCTTTGATTTGATATAGTGATACTATGATGGTACTATTATTGTTTGATTTGGTTTGTTAGACATTTGATGATGTTATTTCATTAGTGGACATGATTATTTCATATGACATGGTGGTTGGTGATGTTAGTTGATTTTCAGAATTATATTATGATGCAGAGATTTTATAAATTATGATGTGAGATGAATTGGTAGTTTAGAAATGTTATTTTATCAATTATAATATAATTGTTAGGATAGATATGATGAAGGACAGTGTAGCATCACTCGTTTGCGAGTGCTTTGTTACACTGTGATTCCTTCTCACAATGTAATGATTCGATTTAATGCTTTGATTATATATATATATGTATGCACATGTACACGACTTCATTTGTATGCAGGATTTGCAGGTACAGAGTCTCGATTCCACCTGCTTTGGCAGGACAGGGCGAGCACCAATGGCCCAACAATTAAATGTTGAAACAGAGGTGACAATGAAGTCATCTCGTCCCATGATGTCAGACCGCCTTGTTTGATTGGTACTGTACGTTTTTGTAGTTGTCGTTATTGTGGTTCATGTTTGTGTATTGTCGTATGTTATTGATGTTAGTATTTTATAAGTCGTGGTTTAGTTTATTTAATATTGGTAATAATTGTTTATTATAATGTTAGATTAATTTGTATGTAAATATTTAAATGTACTAATTTAATATTAAATTGTATTTATTATGTTAATTAATTATCTTGTTGAGGATAATTATTAAAATAAATTATTAAAATAAAGTATATTATGTGCATAGCAAATAAAACTTGCAAAAGCAAATTTAAAAAAATAGAAAGTATTGGAAAAGGAAACTTAACTAGAATTAAATTAGATAGTTTCTTTTTATTAGATTTTTTTTTAGAATTTTCAAAAAGGGAAAGAGGCATCTTTTATTGAGTTGCAGAATTATGAATTTTCATTCATGGGAAGAATGTGACAGAGGTTGGAAAAATAAAATAAAAAATAAATAAAAATAATGTCTTTGAATGTTGAAATCTTCTGAAGTTTTTGAAAAAAAAAAAAAAAGATTTGTCAATCTATTGCTGCATGTTTTGAGAAGGGTTTCTAAGAGAATATTAGTTTTGAAGTTCAGCATGATATTCTAGATAGGAGATTTTGAAGTAGAACCAGAAGCGCTTCGTAAAGGCCATCGGATTCAAGCAGGCATCATCAGCTTCTCAAATAAGCGCAAGACTCTGGGTTTTATCTATTTCTTCTTTGATCTTCTGATTTAAAGAAAACAAAAAAATAATTAGATTACTTGGGGAAAGAAAAATGAAACCTTAGGAAAGAGAAATTTATTGAATAGTGAAAATGGCTGAAGAAATTGAAAGAACTGTCTATGTAAATTACTCTATGTATATTCTTCCAATTTGGCTATGTGAAAATAATGTTGAGTTTGTGAGAATAAAATATATGTTCTTAAATTGATTTTGTTGTGTCTTTGAGAATTTACATAGTTTTTTTTTAGAACCATTTATTCTGGGATTATGAAAATATATCCTTTATATATATTTATATATATACATATATTTGTTTTATATAAGTTATTTTTATGCAGTTCTTCTATTCTCTGTACCTGTAGCTGGTATATTTGTTCATCTGGAATGTATATATAAATATATATAAATTTCGTATATATTTATACATACATATGTTTATAAATAAATTATTTTTTTGTGCTTTATAAAGTATTCGAAATTGCTATTTAAAATCAAATTTTGGCCATAATGGCCGTCGGAATCGTACCAGGGATGAAGGTTAATTTTATTAAATTTTGTGTTTTGTTTTTAAAAATTATTATGGCCGAATAGGCCATCAAAATTCATATCAAGGATGAACGGATGTTTATTTATTAAAATTGTGTGTTTATTTTTTTAAAAAAATATATATATAAAATAAAATTTCATTTTATGGGGTTTGGGGAGGGATGGTAGGCCGTACCCACCCCACAAGCAAAAGGACTAGTCTGTGGACTACTATGCGCAGTCCTACAGACTGCCGTAGGCAATCCTCTCTGCCCTGCGGACAGTCAACTGGGTCATCAGCCCTTTCTTACCGCGTTTTAATTTTTTTTTTAATTTAATTTTATATTTATATATATATAAATATATATATATAGTTGTATATATTTATTTTATTAAATATTATAATTATAATTTATGTTATTTTAAACAGAATTATAATTTTTTTATTTAATATTATTATTATTTTAAAATGTAATTTTTTTTTGGTATTTCAAGTAAAATGTTTTTGAAAAGGAAAAAATAGGTTTTACAGGGACCTGAAACCATGAAGTTTAAACAACAAGAGATAAGCAAAAAAAGTACAAACAACCAGACAGCTGTCCCAAAAAGGAAATGACAACACCAAAAGACAACAGGGCCCAAAAACGGACCGCCCAAAAAAACCAACAATCAAAACACCACGTTACTCCAAGGTGTTCAGTAATTCCTCAGCTTCCTTTTCAACATTTTGCATGTCCTATAACCCCTACTTAAGAATTTGAACCGTATGTGAAGAATTCGGGTCCTTCCTCTTAATGTTTGCCCTGGTACGAGTCAAAATCCCTTCACCAGCCAATCTGTTGCCTCCCCTGTCCGCATCCAAATCCACAACCAGTGAACCCTTTTGATTTTTTTCAAGCTTTTCCACCATAGCATTTATGATGATGGTGTTATTCCTAGCAATTTTGTGATTGTTTGCAACAGTGGCCCTAACGTTTTGTTCAATCTTGGACATGTTACACTCGATACTAGCCAATCTATCCTCATGTAATTGTTGTCTTTTCCTCGGTAATGGAGTTTCCTGTTCATCATTATCTCTACTATTCCAACTGATATTCTGCTCCAAATCCATAACCTTGTTGCTGAGATCAGTAACACGGCCTTTCAAGTCACAGACTTCTTTCTGGGTCCATTTGAGAATGGTAAAAAGGTCATACGTACTTTATTCCGCTATACTAACCAAATCCTCAGGCTTAAGCTTATTCAGAGCAGAATTAATTTCATCCTGAATAGGGGACTCAAAATGATCATTCCCAAATTTTCTAGAAGCAGGGGCACTAGGGGCCGATTCCTTACTGACCATGGGCTTTTCAAAGAGGATATCCATAGAATTTCCAGAGTACGAAACAAGTTTCATAACAGGGTTACCTTTAAAACCAGGGGACAAACCCAGAGTAGGGCAACCAGGAGATGGCTGGGGGTTAAGACAGGGCAGTGAGGCAAAACTCAGACTAGGGCACTCATGCAGCAGTTGTTGTTTAGGACAAGACAGTGGGGTAGAATCCTTAAGAATTTTCCAACAAGACAAGGACTGGGGCGCAATGGTATCAGGACCAACAAGAACACAAGCAGGGGGGGCCCGGGGTTCAATTTCCCTACTACTTTTTGTCTCCTCATCATCCAACTCTTCAATTTCAACAGTTTTAGGAAAAGCAAGTAAATTATGAAAATACTCAAAAATGAGCCTAACAAGACCAGGGTGAATAATAGCATTCCTCCTAGGGTTTCTTTCCACATCATTGAGGCAATTCTTCAAAGAAGAAAATAAGTAAAAAGGCAGAGATATACGAACCTTATGACAAAAATGATTCAGAATGGCAAAGTGGTAACCATAGACTCTGGTAAAGCACCCATCAATCGTAATATATTCCATAATAACTCTTAAGACTTTCCTCCAAATAGATTTGATGGACTCCACATCAAAGTAGCTATTAGCAACCTTAACCATCTTCGCTTTCTCCTTATCTTTTTTGGGAAATTTAATGACCGCTTCATCAGAGAATTGTCGGTCTCGGTAGAATTTAACACCCTCAGTCGAAAGACCTGTTATTTCACCAATTAAGTCCTCACTCAGCTTAACATTCCTACCAAACAACACAATCTCTCCATTTTTCCAGTTTTTAACAAAATAGTCCAGCATCCCCTCATCCATACCATGGAGCTTTTCTAGATATGGGACTAAACCTCCCTTTTCGATTCTTTCCCACGCTTTAGTATTCTTTCTGTGCTCCCAGAAATTGCTCGGCTCCACATGTTTTCTTTCTCCACCCATAGTCTGCTCACTGTAAAACAACACTGAACAGTTGCTCTGGGTCCCGTTTAGGTAATTTTTGTCGAACACCCAGAAAGCATGCCGCAGACTCTTCTTAAAAAAGAAAGTGACGTCGGTCCCATCAAATCTAATGAAATTGATGTACCTTATCTTTATCCGTTTCATCATGACTAAGATTTCCTTCTCTCTGATGCACTGAATCATAATAAATTAGCACTTTCACTTCAGGATGGAGGATTTCATTCTTCCTCCATGTGTTTTCTCCACCCTTCTTAACCCCTTCATTGGTGAAGAAATCTGCCACCTTATTGGCTTCTCTATAGGCGTGGGACACTTTCACTTTATCAAATTTACTTAATAAAGTTTTTGTGTCTTCGATCCATTTTTTGATGGTCCACGAGGGGGGGTAATCCCAAGAATACAATTTATTATATTCAATGAATCGCCCTCCAACCAAAGATATTTCGTGTTGATCTTGAGGGCTAGGCTAACCACATGAAAAGCCCCAACAGCTTCTGCAACATGATTAGTTTGAATTCCGATGTCCACAGCAAAAGCCGCAATAAAAGCCCCAGTGTTTTCCTTTAAAACACACCCACTGCCAGCTTTCCCAGGGATACCTTTAGCCGCACCATCAAAGTTGGCTTTCATCCAGCCCAAAGGCGGCATAGACCAATTAGCATTATCTCTCCCACACACTCCAGGTTTGAGGATTTCTGACCCAACTAATTTTGAATTCCACTTTTTGGCCATAGAAACATCAAAGGGAGACCAGAAAGCTTTCTCAAACATTTTTCCAGGAATTAAAGATAAAATTTCCTTTATAGCCCTTACAATTTTAGCATACAAATCCCCTTTTGACATCTCTTTATCCCTAAACACTCTATTGTTCCTTTCCTTCCAGATATTCCAAGACATAAAAGGAAGAATAAAAGACCATAGCTTTCTCACAAAAGGATTTTTTGAAGGAGCTTTCCATTGAATGAAGAAATCTTCGACAGAAGCAGGGAAAACCCACACAAACTCAAAAAGCCCCAGTAATTTATCCCAAATATTCGACACAAAAGGGCAATGAAGAAAAAGATGATTAACAGTCTCGGCTTCATTCCTGCACATATAACATCTGTTTGGTAATTGAATTCCTCTTTTTCCAAGATTGTCCAAAGTGAAGATCTTATTCTGTAGCATTATCCAGTAGAAAATATTGATTTTTGGAGTCAGGTGATTAATCCAAGCCTTAGCCCAGAAGGGAGGATGCCCTATCGAAATATCCAACATAGAAGTGGCAGAGGCAACTGAAAAAATACCAGACAGGTTGTCTAACCAGACAGCAAGATCCTCCACTTGGTGTTGAGCTAGTCTAAGGGCTCTGAAAGCTGACTAAACAGGGCCAAGATCCTGACTGATGGCCTTCAAATCAACCCAATCTCCATTCCTCCAATAATCTTTAACCAAGACTCCAAATTCCTTTTTACAATCATTCATCCATTTACTAAATTTCTCCATTCTAATTAAAGGTTCTTTCAAATGCCATCTGTCTTCCCAAAATCTGACAAAATTTCCATTTCCAATCAGCCATCCAATTCCCATTTCCAAAAGCTTGCTTCCTCTACCCATATCATTCCAACAGACAGACCCACGAGGTAAAGAAGAAGAGTTTATAATTTCATTTAAAGACTCATAGTTATTAAAATATTTAGCTTTTAAGGTATCACACCATTCTCCTTTTAAAGTAAGAGTTCTCCAAAGCTATTTAGCAAGAAGGGACATATTCAAAACTTTAATTTTCCTTAAACCCAGGCCCCCCCTTGATTTGGGTCTATAGACCAGATCCCATCCAACAAGTGGCATTCTCTTCTTATCCTCCACTCCGGACCATAGAAACCTTTTCTGAATTTTTTCAATAGCCTCAGCATATTTAGCAAGAATTTTAAATATACTGAGAGCATAAGTAGGAAGATTTTGCAGAGAATCCTTAAGGAGCTGGATTTTTCCAGCTTGACTTAGAAGAGCTCCTTTCCAACCCAATAAATTCTTATTAAATTTTTCAACCAAAAAAATCCAGAACGAGTCCGAAGGTTTAGAACAAAGAGGTAAGCCAAGATAGGTTGACGGGAGAGAGTCAACACGACATCCAAGAATTCGGGCAAGTTTTACTTGTCTATACTCTGGAGTATTGATGAAAAAATTGAACTCTTAGCCCTTTTGACAAATTGCCCAAAAGAAGATTCATAAAGATTCAAATTTTTTTTAAAAGTCTTAGCTTCAGTCATAGTAGATCTTCCCATAAGAATGGTGTCATCAACAAATTGCTGGTGAGAACAGGTAAGAGGAGAAGAAGAAGGTCTTAAGCCAACAAGGAATCTTTGATCAATAAGCTTTTTAATATTTCTACCTAAACTCTCAGCCAAGATAGTAAACAGAATAGGAGAAATAGGGTCTCCCTGTTTGAGGCCTCTAGAGGTCTGAAAAAACCTTGATGGTGACCCATTCACAATGATAGCAGAAGTAACTGTCGACACAAGTTGGTTCACCAACTGAATGACTCTGTTATTAAAACCAAACTTATACATAATTTTAAACAAGAAATCCCAATCAACCCGATCATAGGCTTTGGAGATGTCTAGTTTAAGAATAAACCCTTCAGTTTTCGAAACCATTAACGAATGTAAGTTCTCATGAACAGTAACAATAGAGTCCATAATGTACCTACCTGGCACAAAACCATTCTACTGTAGAGCAATAATTTGAGGAAGTACAGAAAGAATTCTTGAAGTCAATACCTTTGAAATAATATTGTAAATAGAATTACACAGGCTGATTGGCCGAAAAGCTTGAAACTCTGAAGCCCCAGGTTTTTTTGGAATAAGGACCACAAAAGTAGCATTCAATTCTTTCAACAGACGTCTTGATCCAAAGAATTCCTTGACCGCGTTCACCACATCCAGCTTAACAATTTCCCAAAACACTTGGAAGAAGAATAAAGGAAAACCATCAGGTCCAGGAGCTTTGTTGCCATCAAAAGAAAAGACAACTTTCCTTATTTCAGCTTTGGAAGGAATAGCAGTGATTAAGGAATTTTTATTATGACCAATCACTTGAGGTATAGCTTCAATCATAGAATCTTGAGCTTCAGTAACAATCTCTCCATTACAAGAAAGAAGGTTCCTAAAGAAAAGGACAGCTTGTTCCCTAATATCATCTTCCTTCTCAAATCTAGTCCCATTAGAGACAATATGAGTGATTTTGTTAGCAGCCCTATGTTTCAAAGCAGTCAAATGAAAAAATCTGGAATTCCTATCTCCCTCAGTCAGCCAAGACACCCTAGATCTTTGACGCCAAAACACTTCCTCTTTGGCAATGATGTCATGCAATTGAATAAGGAGTTCATTTTCCTTTTCTCTATAATTGTCAATGTATCCCCATTTCTGGATTTTAACTTGAATCTCCTGAATTTTACCCTGAATTTCTATTTTAGAGCTAAAAAAATTCTCAAAGGCATCCTTTTTCCACCTTCGCACATTAGTTTTCACTTCCTTTAATTTTTTAGCAATCCTAAACATAGCTGTGCGAGGAATATCTATATTCCACCATCTGTAGATTTCCTCAAAAATTTGAGGATGAGAAAGCCAGAATTTTTCAAATCTGAAAGGGAAATTATTTTTCACCTTAGTAGGATCTGCAAAAAGACAAATAGGAAAATGATCAGATCCAACCCTTAACAAGGCTCTCAAAGCACAAAAATAGTCTATAAACCATTGACCAGAAACAAGGGCCCTATCAAGCCTCACTTGGATCAAATCAGGCCCTAATCTCCTATTAGTCCAGGTATAAGAAGCTCCTTGTAGGTCTAAGTCAATCAAGGCATTATTGTTTATGAAGTTGGAGAGGCCAGATTTACTTTCCCAATTGATTTGAGAACCCCCAAATTTATCATCGTTCAAGAGGGGAGTGTTGAAATCACCCATGACCAGCCAGTGTTCATTGACAAAACATCTTCGAAAACTAGATAACTCTAGCCAAAAAGAGTTTCTAGCATTCTTACAGTTTGGGGCATATATATTGGATTGGATCCAGCAAAAGTTGTCTCTTATGTGGGTGAATCTAATGGCCACCACATTACCATTCTCCATTAAGGGCTCAACTTTAATAAACAACTTGTTCCAAAAAGTGACTATACCCCCCGAAGCACCCGCTGAACTATTACCATGAGCCCCACAGTTCTGAAAAATTTTAAGATTTTCTACTTTATCTTTAGGCATTTTAGTTTCTTGAATAAGAAGAATATCGGGTTTGTGGTCCCTAACAAAATTTTGCAAAACATCCTTTTTATGATGGCTATTCAGCCCTCTTATATTCCAAGACATAATTTTCATTTCTTACCTGGGGATTGAAGTATCTCCGGGATGGTCAATTGGATACCATCTGCAATATCCTGAAGGCTACCTTGCTCCCTTTGCCATTTTTCAGATTTTCTTCCCAGGCAAGGCTTGGACATCCCACAATCGGCCTTGGCTCTAGTTCTAGTGACCATACCACTTGAAGTTTCCTTCACCTTCTTTTTTTCCTTTTTGGACTTTGAGTGTGATATAACCTCCTCCCACTCGGTTTCATCTTGGCTTTCCAACTCTCTGCCTAATTCCCCGTCCTTCTCAGATAACAACCTCTGGTCCCAAGGGAGGGTATCCATTAAACCATTCTTGGTTTCTGAAGTATTGAGATTTGGTGTTTTCATATTCATGCTTTGGTTCTCATAAGTATCCTTCACAACTTCCAAATTGGCTATCTCCTGAACTTGAACCCCATTGGAGCAAGGGTTATTATAAGGAGAAAGAAAAGGGGCAAGAATTCCTACCTCCAAGGACAAACCCATAATGGGTATTTCCTCCAGCCCAGGAACATTCATACATCCGTTCGACAGCAAAGGTGATGACGGGACAAAACCTGTATCTTCATTTCTAGTTACAACATTCTTCAGAGTTTCTCGGGCTCTCTCCTTAGAAGGATTTCCTTCCTTTCTTTCCTCAGAAGGTGAGAACAAATATTTAGGATCCTTAGGAACCTGAGAACAGGTACCTTCTGACTCAGGGCAAGCATCCTTGTTCAAGCATTTATGGGTCTCCTTCAAATCTTGTGGAAAGGTGTATCCTTCAGGATTCTCCTTCGCATTTGGAATAGGCACATGCTTCACCTCCTCTGATTTTTTTTTCCATACATTCTTTGCCCAATGCCCAAATTTTTGACATTTGAAACAAACAAAGGGTGTTGTTTCAAATTCAATAGCTTGCTTCCACACTCCTAACTTAGATTGGATGTCAATCGAAGAGGGAAGATCAACATTTTGAGAAACCCCAACACAGATTCTAGCAAAGACCAAACGCTTTCTTGTTGCAGTCATTGAGTCAATGGACAGAAGTTCTCCAAAAGAGCTAGCAATCCCATTGAAGATATCGGTGTTCCAATACTCCAAGGGAAGACCAGGCAATCTAGCCAAAACTGGCACCATTTCAAAGATTGAATCAGATAGATCTACCCTGGAAGACCATTTCTTTAGGGCCAAGGAATACTTTCTGATAATCCAAGGACCACCACTACGAACAGCCCTAGAATCCTCTTTACAGGTGAACTGAAAAGCAAAGAAACCTCTAGGGAGCACTACTACCGAAACCAGACCACTGGTTTTCCATTTATTCTTAACAAACTCCCTTACTACTTCAATATTAGGCCTAGGACCCAAAAATTTTCCAACCAAAACATTCTCCATCCTAGCAATATTATGGTCTATGATTTCATCCGGCACAGAGATAGAAAACTTTCCAGTCCTCGAATCAGAAAGGATACGCATGGGGGGAAAAGAAGATTTTCATTTGGCTTAAAGCCAAACAATGAAGTCCACGACTTACCTTTTTCATCCCCCTTGACCGACATATCCACGACAACTTTGGGAACTGAAGACCCATCCTTTCCACTTGGATCCACCTGAACTTTTTCATGGATTTCCTTTTCATCAGAACCTGACTTACCTTTATCTGAACCCGAAGAAGTCTCCGCATTCGCCTGAGATTCCCTTGAACCCCCGCCCTCTACACTTTTCGAAGATTCAAAACCTACTTTTTCCCACTCGCTCGCACCAGTTCCCGCTCCCATCGCTCCCATCGTTTTAGATCGGTATGTTATATTTCAAGTAAAATGTTAATAATGGTTATATATAGATATTTATATATTTAAAGGGCAGTATTTAATCTTTTGTTATGTTGAGCAAATAATTTAAAACAGAAAATTAGTTTTATTTCATACTATAAATGGATTATACTGAGTTAGTTATATTTCATTATATTTGAAAATGAGAATCTTATGTTTACTCATTTTTTTGTAATGATTAGCAAATTGGTGAGAATAATTTAATTGAATGATCGGGAATGAATTACATTAAATTTGGTGTTGTCTTGCAAAATTAAATTGAGTTATCTTTTCCGTTACGGCTATTGTTAGTGTTGTCCATGTGGGAACCCTGTTGTTTTACAAACCCTTGTTCCAGAGGCTTGATTTATTTTCTTGGACATTTATCCTTGTACTTTTTGGATTTGAATATTACATGATTTTGCTAAGCATCTTTATTGGAAGGGTTGTATGAGATTGTGGTCATTGTGTTTATGAGTGATCGCGAGATGGATTTTCCTCGCATGTCTTGTTTTGTGTTATATGCCTTATACTTGATGGTACAACCCTTGCCTTATGTTAGTTTCTGTTAGGGGTCTTAGGGAGAGTGGCTCTTCATGGGGGTTGGCGCCTCGAGTAAGAGGAAGTGCACAGGAGAACCCATGTAAGAGTAGTTAAACAAGTGATAACCTAAAAAAAAAAGAATTAGGGGGGGATGGGTAGTAAAACACACAAGATAATAAATATTGGATTCCTCGTCTACGCATTAGGGCTATCATAGACTAATGATAGACTGAGAAGGCCGTGGTCGGAAAATTCATAATCTCATCTTCATGAGAGGTTATCGACTTTGCATGAGCTACCCTATGGTGTCAGCGCCTCAAGTAGGAGGAAGAGCCAAGAGATCCATAGATGGGTGTTGGCGCCTCAAGTTGGAGGAAGAGCCAGGAGATCCCATGAGAGCTATATGATGACACTCTCCACTAGACACCCTTGTGCATTACTTCTTGTCGCCTCTGGAATTATAATCTTTATGTTGTTTTGGATTCTTTTGAAGTTGAGTTATGAATGTTCCTTGGTAGATTGTTTATCTGTTATTGCTTTGATCTATTTCATAGCTTTATCTTTTGTTGCCTCATAAATGTTGTGGATTATGTTGTTGTGTTATTGAGTTTGTACTTTGTTGTTTATGGAGTTAGTTTGACAATCATGGTCGAGTTAACTTCATTGTCACCTCTGAGCATGGGGGGTGATTTATCCATAGCTCACATGGTTGGGTGGAACGTGCTTCGCACCCATTGGGTTCCCCATCAGCATCCTTTCTTCTCATCATTTCTGTAGTTGGAGTTGTATTAGTGATCACCTTGTATTTCAGAAATCATTGTACTTTGTATCACCCCACTTGTTTGGGAATTGTATTGTAACTCATTATTGAGAACTTGTAATCCTATGTTTAAATAATGATGTAATAGTTAGGATTCTATGTAACTTTATTTGTTGAGATTCATATGATTGTATTATGTGGTATATTAATATTCTTTCTCTTGGTTCATGGATGTACATTTATTCATGGTTATTATAATATAATTGGTTACGTGGTTTATCATTATCTTTTATTTCTGTTTAGTTGTTGTAATGTAACCTCGCGTGCCCTAGAGAACTAAGTGTGATAATGTGATGTAACATGTTATGTGATTATGGTTAATGTATTGTATGTTTAACTTAATTGTTTTATATATATATATATATATATATATATATATATATATATATATATATATATATATATATATATATATATATATATATTTGCATTGTGTGTGTTCTCTGGGGTTCGCACGACGGGTGTTACATGGGGGTAGATCATTACACTGCTTCCAAGATTATATCAAAGCTTCGCTTATAACAACAAGAATGATACATCAAATACATAATAAGATACAACTAAAATGACTAAATAAAATCAATGCTAACTCAAGTCTGGTACAAGATCTAGAATCTCTACATGCAGTACAACATCCATGCTCAAGAACATCAACTGGGAACCAAATAGAGTGCATGGCACATTCCACCCAACCGTGTGGAACCCTAAGGCCCACCCCCATGCTAGGAGGTGACAATAAGGACTCATTACACAAGTAGTCAAGAAGACATTAGCATGACACAAAGGCTAACAAAACTCCAACAACAAGTACAACAAAACATCACATAACAGTGACATCGCTTGCAGAGGTACACAACAACAAAGGAAACCACATGACTAGGGAATGTTAGGTTGCTATAGGGAGAAGTGTCATCACATAGCTTGCTATGTGTTACCTTAGCAAAACCTTCCTAGGCTACTAGACCCCATCCTAGGTTACCTTGGCCACCTTTACCAGTCACTAGACCCCCATACAAACTCATGTAGGATCAACATACCTTCCAAGAGGGAAAGGAAGTTGATCTTTCCATTCCAAACCTTCCCACTCATCTCAATCCTAAACAAGAAAATGAACCATGAGTGAGGCATTATCTTGATTAATATGAACTACCCAACCCCCTAATTTATTTTAGGTTATCACTAATTAAAGAAACTCTCAATGAGTTACCTTGGCTGCCACTTTGTTTGTCAGACACCCATAGAGAACCACTCTCCCTACTAACAACTAGAAGACCCAAATATCCAACCAAGGAAAGCCATTTGTACAGAATCACAAATCACATGCACGTACCCAAAAAGTAAGGGATGAACCCTCTTTCTCACAAATCTAACCCATAATGATGACTAATCAGTTCATGGCTTAAACCTTCAATAACACAATTCAAGTATAAAATCAACCACTTCAAATGGGACAATCATAATCACAAGTAAACAATGCAAGACAAAAACCTTCAATATCCAATTTCAAGTATAAAAATCAAGTGTTCACAAAGAATCAACATGAAAAGCCAATCATAAAGAAAACTCTTTCTCTAACCTTTGGAAGTCTCTCAATAACTATTTTGCACAAAGACTCCCTCTTAACACAAAAAACCCAATTCCATCCTAATCTAATAATCAAATACATTAATTTAAAAAGTAGAAAATTACATAATGAAATCACTCAAACAATACCAAAATCAAACACAAAGATCAGAACAAATAATCAACCAACCATTTAATCAAAACCCATCAATCAATAAAAATCAACAAGCAATACATTCATGGTTGACATTATTTTCACATTTTCTATGATTCATTACTCAACCACTAACCTCACATAATAATTCTCAAATGTCTATGATATCAATTAACCTTGTTAATTAATTCAACTATTTAAACAGTTGACAAGGTGAATTTATAGTTCAACAATAATATCATTATAAGAGCAATTAACATTTGTTAACTTACCCAAAGATAATCTAAAACAATTTTTTTAATTATCTAAATATATATACAAATAAATCATTTTTCCCCTACCTAATAAATCCTCCAATTATATATATTAGAAAGCCAATTCTTCCTTATTTATTTATTTTCTAATGACATCAATTGATTTCAAGACAAAATGATATAATTTTCTGATTTATAAAATCATCCAATTTAGCATCAAACATTCTAAATAAATATATATGTATATATATATACATATATACGCATGTGTATATATATATATAAATAGATGTACATAAATAATTTCAACTTTTTGTTAACAAAACATTAAATCATAAATCATAAAGAAAGTCAAATATGTAAACACAATAGATATATATATTTAGAATACAAAAAGATCACTTAGCAAAAAATTTTAACATTCAAATGGAGCATAACTAAGGGATATCAATTTCATATAGGGGGTTCCCTATGCATCGATTTCATCCATTTAGACAACCAACAATCCTTATGAAATCAACTTACAGCCTAAAGAAAGTTTCAATGAACCTTAATATAATGCCAAAAGAATCAAATACTCATACATCAAACTCCTTAAAAATAAAATAGAAATGTATTTTCTTTCCATGTGAATTCTATCATTTTCAAGTATCACAAAGAGAAGTAAAACCAACTTTCCAAACACTAATGTATATCATCAATCTCTGACACAAAGAGATGAGGTGCATGCCAAAATTGAGCTTACCAATAAACTATGCAATCAACAGATTTGGGGGTTTCGTAAAATAAAACTAAGCATATGCAAAGGAAACCTTACCATCAAAAATGGATTAAAAGCAACATTGGTTAGCAGGGAAAGACAACTGAAAATGGTGAATGTGCATGACTATTTTCCTTTAGTTCAAAAACCCAAGGGAGTCGGTAGATAACCAACATAAAAGATTGATATGTAGTACTGAATAACCTCCAAAGCCAAAAATTTCCAAGGAAAAATTAGTACGGGTTTAAGAGAAGTCAGTTGAATGAATCCTGCAGGTATGTCAATGGCTACAAGGCATCAAACACTTTATGTTCAAATGGTAGTATGTTTTGGGAACTATTGATTACCCAAGGTGAATTCCATATTACTAAAATACTTGCAACTCAAAAGATGACCACTACAAACTCTATGCATATCCCATGGCTAATTCACTTCAAATCAAAAATTAATTTATTAAAAACCTAAGGAAAGAGAATATAATTTGAAATGCACAATATGCCACTTGTGATACGGGTTATCAAAATTTAAAGTACACAGGCTGAAGATAAGGATCAAACCCTAAAACAATGGAGTAGGCTTTAAATCCAATATATATATAACACATACTTCACTTGATGAAGGTTACACTTGTAGCATAATAATAGAAGACACAATATCGATTACCAATCCTATGGTGTATGCAAATTAAAATACCAAAGACTAGGCATGCAATATAGGCCATACACAACATCAAAATTCATTCTTAAGATTGTTGGCTAGGTAAGGCATAACCAATTCAAATAGTGACTCTACCAATATATATATATATATATATATATATATAGAGAGAGAGAGAGAGAGTTGAGGATGAGACATGCATCAAATGTATGAGGGATTTCACATTTTAAAAGAATGGAAAATAGAAACCATGTAGAACCTCATTAGCAAGGAAAAAGGAAATGGCACCTCCCTAACTCAAGTTAACTAGCAAACTCAATACCAGGGTAACTTTGTTTACTATGAGAAAAACATACAAATCTCACCCAACAGTAAGCAACAGCGAAAATAACAAGGGAATAAGAAAAATATAAATCGCAACTAAAACAATTATTCGATAGATTTTACAAATTGAATACTTAGTAAAACAAATACATGAATATTAGCATTTAATTAAAATAAATCCAAGTAAAAGTGTCAAATTATATACAAACAAAAAAATTCCAAGCAAAAGAAAGGTGGTTGTAAGAGCTTGCCATGATGCAACAACAGAAGGGGAGACCAATTATTAGAGTGCAAAGAATGTAGAATGTTATAATAATAATGCTTATTATTATAATCTCTAGACATAAATTAAATAAATGAAACCCACATTCTCCAACAATATCAAGCAAACATACACTTATTTTCAAACATAAAGAGAAAATTTGGAGGAATAATGGAACTTGGATTCCCACGCTACAAGAATGAAAGAATGGTGTTGAGATCTACTGTTACATTCGCAATGATCCTCTTCATAAAAACAATTCAACAACGATCCATTTTCTCAATTTGCAATATTTTATTTCAAGACAATTCATAAAATGCAACTATTCTACAGAAGAATTCCTATAGACCAAGTTCTCTAGTTTGAAGACTAAAAATCTTATATCCTCATAATCCTCAAAACTCTACATTATTAAAACCTAGGAAATTCATTAGCTTTCGAAAGTAAAAATCAAGCAATATCCACTTAAAAAATTAAAAATTTTGATTTTGAAACCAATTCAGATCCATACATGGGGGGTATGTGTAGGATCATGATGGGCCAAAAAGTGACAATATGATGGGTATGTGTAGGGTATGTAGCTGACGACTTTTTCTTACCCAAAATTGATAAAATGAAAAGGGTTTCTAAAGGAGATTCTTAGCTTTCCACCAATATAAATTATGTTTTACTTTTCAAATTTAATAAATAATTATTATTCATTTTCTATTTGAATTACGACTAAAGTCCTAATTGATAGGTTGATTGAAAGACATCTATAACTTTCAAACAATATCACATTTTTTGAGTCTAAAACATGTGTTAAATTCTATGCTTCGCATACTATAAGATTAAAAAAAAATGAATTTCATGAAGTTTTGATCAAGTTAAGGTGGTCAGACATACGACTTTCTATACTTTTTAAAAAAATTCATAAAAAATTCATAATTAATTATTTACTTGGGAAAAATTACAAAAAATATGCATCACATCTAGACATGAGTCCTCTACTTATATCTAAAATTTTCTAAAAAATATTATCATTTTATTGTGGATAGGGTGGTAAAAAAACACCTACTTCTTACTTTTCCTTGAAATTTAAGTACTAGTGCATTGAAATTTCAAATTTTCACCAAATAATTTAAAAAAAAACCTAGTAGTTTAGAAACTACATTCAATTTTCTATAGATTATGTTCTTACATATTTTTGAAATAATATAGATAACTAATACATTTTTTTACGTCAAGTTGCCTAACTCTAATTTTTCTAAATTTTTCCCACTTAAGGGCCTATTTTTTCCATGATGATCCTGCACATACCCATGGACTAGCTGGAACCCACTTTTTCTATCTTTTTATTTTGTTTTCTTTCTTATCACTTTTCTTGATTCAAAATTAATACTAATTTTAATATTTTATTTTCTTTTAATATTCCCTCATAGATTAAATTTATTAATTAAAAATTTAATATAAAACAATAATTTATTTTTATATTTAATTATGAAGGCACTTATAATTTAATCATTTAATTTAATAATTAATCATTCAAACGCAACATTTATATTTTTCTAATAAGATAATTTATTTAATAATCTATTTAATTCTATAGCAAACAACAACTTTAATAAACAATTAATTTTAACACTATGTATCAGAAACTCACCCAACAAACTTAATCAAACATCAAGAAAGGCCAAACATGGAGGGGCACTACACTTTCTTGGTTCTTTTCTCCTATTTCTACACTCCCAAATTATCGAGTTTCATAGTTGAAGAGCCAAAAAATAAATGCTATAGAAGAGTTTTCGTGAGAGGACAAATTTCCTTGCAACTTTGAAAAATTTACAACTTTCTTCAATTTTTCTCTTCAAAGGATCTTCCACCAAAAATCTACAAACACAAACACAAGAGGATAAAAATGTTGTTTTTGGTTATAGGTGGTTTTCCTTGGTCAAACCCCATTTGAGTATTTAAACTTTGAAATGAAATCAAATAGCATGAAGGAAATGATGAATGAACAATGCAATGTCACAACTCACAAAACCCTTAATTAAACCTTGTAATATACATTGACAACTTACATGAGATGGCTTCAATAGATGTGGATCTTGATCATGAAACTTGAATTGAAACAATGCCTTTGAATAATTGAATGGATCTTGAACTTTGCATGACCATATTAGCTCAAACAACATGCACATGATGCCAGAATACTTTGTCATGATGATAAGATATTGATTGCTACAATAATCTTCAATAAATCTTCTCTTGAATGCCTTGAAAATGCTCTTGATATCATAAAATTCACTTAAGGAATGCTTGCATGAAAACTCTAGGATGAAACATAATGAAATGACCTCTTATTTATACATATGTTAACATTATTTCCTAAAATTCAAATAACACAAGATAACATGTGAATACACATTTGAAATCATTGAAAATTTGCTAAAAACATATTTGAAATTTAGGTCCTAGGCCTAAGTGAAGACCCATTCACCCTATGGCAAATGGGTCCTAGGTCACTTACCTAGGACACACATTCTTCAAGGATAATTTTTATGTCATGGCATTAATGAATTTTGGGTTTCCCTTCAGAAAATGTAATTAATTAGGCTTGGAATTGAATTAAAGGGTGCAGTTAAGGCACAATTAACCTCAA
Organism: Sequoia sempervirens; assembly: GCA_007258455.2. Classification (NCBI taxonomy): domain Eukaryota; kingdom Viridiplantae; phylum Streptophyta; class Pinopsida; order Cupressales; family Cupressaceae; genus Sequoia; species Sequoia sempervirens. The sequence continues at coordinate 371,220,473 of VDFB02000015.1, read as the reverse complement.
TTAATTAATAAATCCCTAGATTAGTGTGAAAGTGTAAAGGTGAACCTTACAACACCATATATAAGGGACAATCAAGTCCATTTTAATAAATAGGGCCCTCAAATTAATGTGAATGTGTAAAATACATATTACAAAACTAAATTAAGGCATAATTTGGCTTGTTTTATTATTAATTATTTATTCCAAATTAAATGTGAAAAATGGATACTTTTTCCTACACTATATTTAGCCCCCACTTTAGTGAGAGGATGACCTCATGTCAAACTCATACTAAAGTAGACATTCAATACATATGTATGTAGCAATGACAAAGATAATCATACAACATCAAAGACTAGGAAGATCAAGCCTAGGCTATTTAATGTGGCACAAAACACATCTAAGCTTTTTGTCACGTGCTCACTTCAGGGTAGTGGAACCTAAGGTTGTCCACTAGGTGGGTCTCCCAAAGGGTGGAAAATCATATCAAAGCTATCCCTATGAAACTTCAATAATATTCCACAAGACAAGGTTTCATGATTCATAAGGCTTAACAAGCTGGGTTATGTTAAGCACCTATGAACAATGCAAGGGTCCACTAGCAAGAAAGGTGTGTTATGCTTGGTGGCCTTGAAGAGGGTTTTGAGCTCCATAGGGCTTAACAAGCTCCATTATGCTAAGCACCTATGAACAAGGAAAGGCTCCACTAGAAAGAAAGGTGTGTTATGCTTGGTGGAATCGAATAGGGTTTTAGGCTTCGCAAGGTTAACAAGTTATAATATGTCAAACACTTATGAACATTAAATTTTGGTAATTTTTTGTTCAAGGGGACTTTTCTTAGTTCATGTAAGGTCTTCTTCTTAGGGAAAATCATGCCTAATATCTCCAGGAGAGGAAAAATCAAGAGTAAAAGATTCGCTTTCTTAGGGGACACAGTGCATTGCATCACCACTAAGAGGAAAGTCGTACACTAAGAAATATCACACTCTTGGAGGACATCAAACCCAATGACACCACTAAGAAAAGAATGCATCATAGGGAAAGAGAAAATAACACCATGAAACATGAAAATGTTGAAACATATTGTCAATGTATGCCCCCAGTTTAAAGAAATTGCTACACCATTACCATAAGTAATTGTTTTAAATTAGCCCATGTATAATCCTCAAACATGAGAGCTTACTCGAAAAGCCCTATACCAAGTCATATGTTCCTGAAATGAATTTGTACCATGAAAAAGGAAGGAGGGGTTGCCCCTAAAAACACATATGGGATCTATGGATTCAGTGTTAGTATATCATTGCTATAATTTTTTTATAGAGCTCAAAAATGTCATCATTCCCCAAATACTTGCAGAACTAGAAGAATGGTGCATAAAGAGTGAAAACAAAGAAAAATATTTTGAGTCAATATGGAAGATACCTGAATGTCCTGATGCCTTGTGTCATCCCCAATAGGAAAGAACAAGACAAGAAAAAAGATAAATGTTTATGACATATACAAGAATTTAGGTACAAATAGAGGAATACACAAAGAGAGAGATACATCAAATAGAATAGTATGGGGGGTCACATTACGCACATTCAATCACACATAATATGAAAAATAAAACCATGAAAAATACTAGTAAGGCACATGTAAGTCAAACTATTGTAGGTCATTGACATCCCAATCTTGATTAGTATATACGGAAGGCAAACAACTAGCCAAAGAGACAACATCAAGTTCCAAAACTAGGACAAGGTTGTCTGACTCCTTGCCCCCACTAAGTGCAGGATAAGGACATGAGTCGAGATGTGTGATTAGAATGAGCTCCTTGCAATAAAGAAAATGATTTACAATTGTGTATGCTAAAAACTGAAAAAGTTGGTTTAATCTATAAACCCAAATCAAAATTTCAACATAACATCAATGAAGCCTTTCTTAAATGAAAGCACATGCAAAAAATGTGAACTAAACTAGGAAAAACCAAAAAAAAAATGCATTCAAAAGAAAACTAACTCCATTTTTCTCCTATTCACCAGGATCTCGATTTATCCATTTGGTGCTCTCATATTTTCACAAGCACAAATGCAACAAGAGGCTATGATGAATGGAAGAGAGGATTGTGTGATCAAAATTGAATCTCCAAATTGAATTTTATTTTTGGTGAGAAGAGGGGGTTTATATATATGTTCTCATGAAGTAGATTTAAGTTGTGGGAGATATGTGGGATTAAAGAGTGAAATAGAGAAATGCATTTTTATCCTATATTTCTTAATGAAATGAAATTGATGGGAATGAGAGATAAATGGGTGACTTTATGATATGATGTATGTTTGGGAGTTACATTTAAAGTGGATTTTAGAATTAATGAATTATTTAATTTAAATGGATTTATATATTTAAATTATTTAATATGCATGGATATTTTAATGATTAATGCAAATGGAGTAATATGAAATTGATAAATAATTGACTATGTGGATGGATAAATGCTTATGAATGAATAAATTCTTATAATATGGATAAATGATTATAAATGTTTATAATATGTTAATGATTTAAATGAATTGATGAATGAATAAAATAAAGTATTAAATGAATTAATTTAACAGACAATAATATCTATTTAATTAATAGATGAACAATAGGACGATTGTGAAGACAACTTTTGAGTGTCTACACATTTGATGAATGTAAAACATGTAATAGTGAGGGTGCTATGATCATACAACTATTACATGGAAAGGAGAAAAATGAATGTGTTAAGGGATTATTTTTATGATATCAAACTCCTCAAATATTCTTTTTAAAGCATGAAACTCATCAATACTATGCTCAATTCTTCTATGATATTGATAGTGAGACCTATTTGTGTTCTTAGGATTTAGATTTGGATTTTCTCTAATGGGTGGTAATGTTATGTGTCCTTGATTTAGAATTATGTGTAATATACTTTCATTTTCAAACATGGGAAAAATAAATTTTAGTTTATTGAGTTTGTAAGGCTTTTGTTTCTTGCTTAATTCACCTATTTGTTGAGATAGATTTTGAGGAGGAGGGCCTAAGATTCCCTTATCATCCTTGCAAGACATTACTTCATCGTTATGAGGGAGGACATTTGTATCCATAGAAGATGTGTAGGAATAAGGATTTTGATATCCTAGTCCCTTTGTGTCTTCAATAGGAAGTTCTATTTTTTTTTGAATTTCATGCTCATTAGTTATGTCACATCCTTGTTTGGTTAAAATCTTAAAGCCTTGGCCATAATTTTCTTCTAGATTGATGGTTGTGTTGGTCACTTTGTTAACATAAGATGGATAGGTATGCACTTGATTAGAGGAGCTAGGTTCACTCATTTTTGGAAGTTTAGGATTAGTTTGTGACTCAATTTCAAGATGAAAAAGACAAAACATTTCAAGTTGTGTTGGTTGTTTCATGGAAGGATAAAAGGATGCATTATTCTCAAGATTGTTAAGGAAATCATTTATGAAATTTTTCATGCTATCATCATCTTCTCCAATGATGTCAACCTCAAGAGGAAACTCATTAGGATTTGATTGATCATGGTTAAGGTCAATTGCATTAGGATCATTTCCAAAAACATAGCTTGAAACATCAACCAAGGAGAACAAAGACTTCCACATATTGTTAAAATACTTGTCCATTCTTAGATTTTCATATTTAAAACAAGGTGATTTTTTTATTATGCTATGCAAAAACTTGGAAATGATGTCTTGTAAATGAAATTTTGAAATCATAGAATGCACTAATTTTATCAAATTAAGCTAAATATGACCAAATTGAAGAACCAAAAATTCTATAAATAGAAACAAATGTTTGAGAACAAAAAATAAAATGAAGAAATGAATTTTTTAATGCCCAAAAAATCAAGAAATGACCTTGATCAGGGATTCATTCACTGTAGGGAGAATGGGTCCTAGGTTAGGGTTTTGAATTTTTTTTTACAAATTTCTAAGATGATTTCAGTGGTTTTCAAATTATGATTTGAAATAGTGAGTTATAGTTTTAATTTTTATGAAATAATGGTTGAATGCAAGTGAAAAATGTGACAAAATGACAACCTAGAAAACCTAATTTTACATTCAATTTTATTTCAATTTTCAAATGCAAATGAATGTAATGTAATTCTATGTGAATGATATACAAAATGACTGATTTTTTTTTCAAATTTCCAGAGATGCAAAAATGTAACCCTAAAACCCTAAATGAAATGCAAGGTTAAATGCAAAATAAACACCATAAATGAGTCTCAATTCAATGTATATAAATGAAAATTAATGACAAATCTAAATCTAGGGTGAAAAAGGACTCAAAAATAAAAAATTGCAATGATCAAAGTTAGGTTCAACAAAATGAAATAAAGGAAAATAGAGGGTGTGGGGGTTAAATTGTTATGGAAGGGGGTTAATCACAATGAATTGATAACATAGGACCTATTCTTCCTCAATTAATTCAAGAAAATGAGATCCAAACAATGAAATGACTAACAACCAAAAGGTGAGTCAAATTAAGGTATGAATTACCAAATTTCTCTTCTATGCAAGGATGCGGTTATGAGTCAAATAGAAATTTGGGGAGAAAGATTAAAACCATCAAATAAACTCCAAAATACAAGTTACAAAATACAAATGAAATACTATACTCAAAACTAATGGAAACAACAATCAAAAGGCAGATTTGGAAAAGGGAAAATGTTGTGTACCAATCACTAAAAGTTTTATTTTGAAGATCACTAAGGACTCATTCACCCTATGGTGAATGGGTCCCAGCTATGGCTCTATAAAGATGCTTTTTGGGTTCTTTGCTCCTATTTTTGCAGTCCTAGATTTTTTAGTTTCACAATTGGAGAGCCAAAAATAAATACTGTAGAAGATTTTTTGTGAGATGAAAAATTTCCTTGCAAATTTGACAACTTTACAACTTTCTTCAATTTTTCTCTTCAAATTATCTTCCACCTAAAACCTATAAACATAAACACAAGAGGAGAAAAATGTTGCTTTTGGTGATGCAAGGTTTTCCTTGTTCAAACCTCATTTGAGTATTTAAACTTTGAAATGAAATCAAATAGCTTGAATGAAATGATGAATGAACAATGAAATGTCACAACTCACCAAACCCTTAATTAAACCTTGGAATATAGATCTTCAACTTGCATGAGATGGCTTCAATGGATGTGGATCTTGATCATGAAACTTTATTTGAAACAATGTCTTTGAATACTTGAATGGATCTTGAACTCTATATCACCATATTAGCTCAAACAACACGCATGATGCAAGAAGACCTTAACATGATGGTAAGATCTTGATTGCTACAATAATCTTCAATTTCTACTCTTGAATGTCTTTAAAATGCTCTTTATATCATAAAATTCACTTAAGAAATGCTTGCATGAAAACTCTAGGATGAAACATAGTGAAATGACCTCTTATTTATACATATATTAACATTAATTCTTGAAATTCAAATAACACAAGCTAACATATTAATACACATTTGAAATCATTGATGAACCACAAAAAAATTATTTGAAATTTAGGTCCTAGGCCTAAGTGAGGACCCATTGGCCCTATGGTGAATGGGTCCTAGGCCTAAGTGAGGACCCATTCGCCCTATGGAGAATGGATCCTAGGTCACTTACCTAGGACACACATTCTTCAAGGATGAGTGCTATGTCATGGCATTAATGAATTTTGGGTTTTACCCTTTGGAAAATACAATTAATTAGGCTTATATTTGAATTAAAGGGGCCAATAAAGGCATAATTAACCTCAATTAATTAATAAAGCCCTAGATTAGTGTGATAGCATAAAGGTACACCTTAAAACACCATAAATAAGGCACAATTAAGTCCATTTTAATAAATAGGGCCCTAAACTTAATGTGAATATGTAAAATACATATTACAACACTAAATTAAGGCATAATTAGCTCATTTTATTTTAATTATTTATTCCAAATTAAGTTTGAAAAATGGATACTTTTTCCTACACTACAAAGTTGAATACTTTCCTTTGGCTTGCTTGGAAGGGATGGGCCTTAATGTGGGATAGATTGTGTGTTGGGAAAACCTAGTCCCTCTTGATGTGTGATGTGCATACAATAGGTTGAAAGCAACAATCATCCTTTTTTGCATTGTGATGTGGCTTGGTAGTTATGGAACCATTTTCTTTTCAAGTGGGTGTGGCTTGGTTGATTTTGAAGGATGTGGCTAGCCTCCTTGCTTCTTGGCACTTGAAAATTGTGAGCCCTAGGCTAATCTTGATCTAGGATGTGGCCCCTATGGTTATTATTTGGACTATATGGAATGAGAGAAATCGACGTATATTTAGAGAAGAAGAATGGTCCATATACAAGACCTAGGACATAACTGTATGCACTATCAAGGAAATTAGGGAAGCTCAAAAGAGGGCCTTAAGTAAGAAAGGGACTTAAGTGGTTTGCTCTGGGGCATAGGTGGATCAAATGTAATTTTTATGGTGTGGAAAAAGGGAACCTCATCATTTTTGGGGGTGGAGGTGTGTTTCATGATGATTTGGGCAATCCTTTTTTACTCTACACCTTCGCCTATAGAGAGGATACTCATAACATGGCTGAGGCCAGGGTTGTTTTGTGAGGGCTCATGATTGCAAAGGAAAAAGGTTAGAGAAAGCTATGGATTGAAGAGGATTCCAAAATTATCATCAAAGCTTTGAGTGGGGGGATCATGCATAACTAGAGACTAACATTCTTGTGGATGCTACAAATTTTTTGTTGAGGGGCTTGGAAGAATTTAGATTCACACATATCGATAGGTAAGGCAATAAGGTGGCTAACTGGGTAGAAAATGAGGGTGATAATCTAAAAAATGTAATAGCAGGGCTTTCAAAACCTAGTTTGCCATTTTTCCTCATGAGGTCTCCTTTTCTATAGTTGGAAATAGGTTGGGCTAGTGCTCTATGGCATATTTTTTATTTTTTCTTATCTTGTCTTGATCCTTTTTGGGTTGGCTCAGATGCTTTGTGCTTTGAGCTTGCAAGATTTATCCACCTTTTTTAATTCTTTTTTATAACAAAAGCAAGGGGCCCCTAAACCCAACTAGAAAGTGGAACAAGGCCTAAAGGCCACTAAAAAAACAAAGGAAAACAATAGGGGCATAGAACCAACCAAAACCCTGGGTATGTGTAGGATCATGATGGGCCAAAAAGTGGTAATATGATGGGTATGTGGCTGACAACTATTTTTTTACCCAAAATTGATGAAACGAAAAGGGTTTTTAAAGGAGATTTCATCTTTCCATCAATATAAATTATGCTTTAATTTGAATTTAATAAGTAATTATTATTCATTTTCTATTCAAATTATGACTAAAGTCCTGATTGATAGGTTGATTGAAAAACATCTATAGCTTTCAAATGATATCATATTTTTTGAATCCAAAATATGTGTCACATTCTATTCTCTATATACTATAGGATTAAAAAAGAAAAATTGAATTTCGTGAAGTTTTGACCAAGTTAAGGTGGTCAGACATACAAGTTTTTATATTTTTTTAAAAGTTGTAATTAAAAATTTATAATTAATTATTTACTTAGAAAAAAATTACAAAAAATATGCATCACATCGGGGCATGAGTCCTCTACTTATATCTAAAATCTTATAAAAAATATTGTCATTTTATTGTGGTTAGGTGGTCAAACAAACACCTACTTCTTATTTTTTCTTTGAAATTTAAGTACCACTACATTGAAATTTCAAATTTTCACCAAATAGATTTTTCTTTTTTAAACAAACCTAGTAGTTTAGAAATTAAATTCAATTTGCTACAAATTCTATTCTTACATATTTTTGAAATAATATAGGTAACTTATTCAAATTTTTACGTCAAGTTGCCTAACTCTTATTTTTTTTATTTTTTTGCCACTTAAGGGCTTGTTTTTTCCATGATGATCCTGCACATACCCCCTACAACATGACCGACACATGACAACCCAAAACAATAGAAACTATGAACCAGAAAAAAATAGTAGCCATTAAGACATAACCAAGTCTAATAGTTCGAGGGGCACGTAGGCCCAATAAGAGCAAAGAACAAAAACCAAAAAATAGAGACCACCAAACCCAATTACACCTTCAGATAGTAGATAAGATTTTATTCATGCTTGAGTTGTTCCATTACCTTGTTGTACTGCTCCATAGATCTTGTCACTCCTTCCAGTTGCTCATCCTTGGCCTAAGATGCTTTCATCTTCTGAAGGCCTTTCCTAGCCTTATTCCCCCCACTCACCAAGCCAAAGATAGCTTTTTGCATAATTCCCAAAGTGATAACCATTAACTTGTTGAAGGCCTTGCCCATCTTATCCACTTTATAATTATATCCAAAAAATATATATTATATCCAAAAAAAATTATAATTAAAACATTAATTTCATCTATTTCAAAACAAATTAAAAAAGGTTTGACAAATGAATTTGGGAGTAGAACCAAGTAATAGTTTCATAAAATTATATTGAGCCAAGAGAGCTGCAATATTTGTCTTTCATCTCCATCTTCTTGGAAAACTTGCAACACAAACCAATGAGGTGTAAATGAGATTATCTTATAGTATAATTATATTATTATTGAGGAATATAAGCAATTTGAACCTACAAACACAATACAAAAAACTGTAAAAACTATGAAACTTAAAAACCATCATGAAGAAAACAATTGAAATCAATAACAATTATCTTCAACATTGTTAAATTCTCATTCCTAACATTTTCATTTGTAGAAGAGATTTAAAAGAAAATAAAGTGATTACAAATTAATTTTAGTTAGAATTATTAGCCACTCTTGTTTAGAATTTTTCTATTTGCATTATTAAAAAAGGATAAAATAGAATTAAATTTATATTTTCTCTCATTTTGGAAACCAAGTTTTTTATAATTTTCTAAATTATAATTAAGTGCATTAGAAATAAAAAATTAAATATCTTGAGGAATTTTTTGTTATTAAATTTTAATTTAAGATGGTGGTGTTTTATTTATTACTTGAGATACAATAATTTTAGTTGTGTGAACCTGGTTGGTTATGTGACCCCTTGCTCAGGGTGGGTTGACAACAACCCTATTGTTGGGTTGAGATCCCATTGGATAAGGTGTTTTTTTCTTGTTGATTGTTATGTCTATGTGAAAGTTTTAAGACTAACTTGAAATTTACCAAATCCTTTGTTCATAAGAAAAGTTTTATGAGGGTCATTGTTGAAATTGTGAAGTATTGAGAGTTTCATGGATGTATTATTATAAGTAATTTTTTTCAAATGTGAAATTTGAATATGTGTACATATTACATTAATTATGTAAATCAAACGAGAATATGAAATATTTTAAAATGTTTATTATATTTTCACTCTGTGCATTTGGAGAGAAGAAAAGGATTAGTTATATCATTTCAAGAAAACAAAACATTATTTTTTTTTTGATTATCTATGGAAGAAGTTGATTTTATGTTTTGCAAAAAAATATTGTACTTGAAAATTATATGTATACAAACTTTTATTGTGGTTAAATAGATGAAATTGTCATACTATTAAATTTATGTACATGTTTAATACACTTTTCCAATAATGTTTAATTTTAGTAAAATAAATTGCCTAATGTACATTTTTGGGTATTTTTGTTATAAAAATAATCAATATTCATATTAGAACAAAATATCAAAGAATCAAATTAATCCTCTTGATTAATTAAATTTTATGATTACAACATTGTTGCCCTTATATCAAACAATAAATTGATATAAAGTAGTTTTATAGATGTTATCATCAAAACTGATAAACATGATATTAAAATACATGATTTAATGGGTTTTTCACATATTAATCTCATAATAACATATGAAAAAATTTAGAGCAGGAAATTTAGGAGAGCGAGCGGTGAACTTGAGTTCAAAGAAGTTATCCTTAGGTGTCAAAGAAATTTCATTGAACTTACAAGCCTTGGAATTTCAGGGTTTCCCTCAAACCTAGGGAATGGGAGCAGCCGTATACTGGCTTTCTTTCCCATGAAGATCTTGAGGTGGTTTTCAACCTAGACTGCCACAAAATAGAGGATAGCATCCACACAATCCTGGGCATAGAGATCACAAGCCCACAATCTAGGTGAATTGTGTTCCCTTTGCAGGTCCTTTCAATATTCCTCTCCAATGTGTTGGATTTGTTGCAATCAATGGATGAGCTCGAGGACATTATGACCAAGGTTGTCAAAGATTACTTCATGGCGAATAATGCAGTTATGGGGAGTGTGCAAGAATATGACATTATGTACAAAGGAAATGGATTCGTTAGATGAATCTTCCCAAGGAAATATCTCAAACAACGACGCAGGTTTGTGAATATTTATGATGCCATGAAGATTGCTTTGGAACACAAATGTGACAAGGTTCTAATGAGGGCTTTGCATTAGAATGCATGTGTTATTGGCATGAGCATGGACACCAAACTCAAGGAGAGTTTCTATGCTATCATGTCTCTGTTGAACCATGTCGACCATCCAAATGTCTCTGATGTTGCTCCTCCTCATCAATTCCTTAGCTGGTCCAAGTCGACACATCCTCTTCTAGCCACCAAGGTAAGAATTTTGTGGGTGTCTCACATATGGAGGAATAGTATCCTTATCTTTCCTCTATTTTCTGTGAATGGTCTTTCGTAGCAATAAAACCAGTCATACTGATATCCTGAAATGTCATAGCTATGCATCATTTTGTTCATTAATGATACACATCTCAGTTTTCAATCGTAATTAGCTAGCTGCAAAAGCCTACTGATATCTTGAAATGTAATAGCTATGCATCATTTTGTTCATCAATGATTTCCTCTTAGTTTTGAATTGTAATAAGCTAGCTATGAAAGTCATACTCACAGACTAGCTCCTCTAATGTAACTATCTCGGCTCCAACCAGTTAACCATTACTTGCATTTTGTAATCTATTATTACTATAATATAAATATATAGGCTATATGCCTTTTTGCCAAAAAAAACATACTAAAAAATTGTACTAATCCAGATCACTAATTTCAATTCATTAACAAAACATTGACATCCTTTTTCACAATAATATTTTTTCATAAAACATTATTGCATATTTGATCACACAAAATGATAAAAACAAACTTAGGAGATCAAAAAAATGAAAGTTCTTATTTATTACAAAAATGTATATGGCATATCAAAAAAATTGATCAACCCAGTAAACCAATTAAAATTTATGATTAAAACATTAATGTCTATTTCAAAACAAAACAAAAAAGGTTTCACAAACAAATTTGGGAGTAGAACCAAGTAATAATTTCATAAAATTATATTAAGCCAAGAGAGCTGCAATATTTTTCTTTTTTCATTTCTTATGTATCATTTTGAGGGGATTTCACACCCTCTTGTATAGAGGCATTTTGGTCCTCCATGTGCAGGGATCTTAAGTGGGTGTGACTCCCACATATATGGTCTTTCATTATTGGGATATGAGTATCCCTTTTGGGGTAATGTCTTTTACCAAGGTATGAGTACCCATGCATCTATTGGGATATGATTATCCCATTTTACTTCTGCAAATTTGTTGTTGGGAGGAATAAGGGTGTCGATATGGTTGCGGTTATGATGTAGCACTAATGTGGAGTTGTTATGGTTTTGGTGTGGAGTTATGTGGATTTTTATGGTGGATATTTTAATATGATATTTTTTCTTATGTTTCCCCATGTCTGGTAGAGCCCCTACGCCCCCTATGTGGAATTCCTTCTTGTAAATACAATGTGATAGTGATGTGCTTGGACCGTGTTGGTAACTATTTCAAGTTTAAACCAATTCATGCATTAATAGTGCTAATTGGTCCTTATGTTTTTTAAGGTGGGTAAGTGTTTATTTTTATAAGTGTGTCTAAGGCTTAAAAAAGTGTGCTATAACGTGCATTGTGAGAAACGGGTGAAAGTTATGTTCGTGACCCATGTTTGAGATAACGAGTATCCAACTTGGGATAAGGGTGTGGACATTTGAGATGATCTACTTGTGTATACCCTTTTCTTAATTTATGTGTGATTGTGCGTTGTCCTTGTGTATTGGAATTTCCCTAGCATCAACCACTCCATTCTAAGAAGAGTTCTCTAGTGTATTAGGGGTTAAGAGTGTCTCCCATTCATTGGAACATTGTGATTGTTGATGTATCCCTGTGCTATCCAATGGACAAATGTTGGAGATTATGTTCTCTCTCAGAACGTTGAGCGGGATATTACTCCCCCTTTGAGGACCACGTTTGTTGGTCCATAGTGAAAAACCTTTTCCTTGAGCTGTGTCACATGGGTTGAGGATGGATCTTGTGTGCCAAGATTCGATGAGCTTCCTTAGGCTACAAATATTATAGATATTGGATATTCAGAGACATGGGTATTAGATGTAGCATTCTTGTGGTATCATTATTGTTCTATTCACATGTAGCTAATACTTCAACCAATCATGATCCATGAGCAGTGTTGGAAACAAAGGGAGAAGAATGTAACTATTTCATTTTATGATCCAGTATTTGTTGAGCGAATATAAAATACAAAATTCAAGAGTATTACAAAATTTCTAAAACTTTAGAAATATAGGGATGATGGAAAAAATATGTTTTACTAGATGATTCTCTCTTGGGTAAGATTCAGAGTACATATAATTTCTTTTAGAGGCTAATTTAGATATATACGATTTATGGCTATTTGGATGGCATGTCTTGGGTTATGTGGGACTACACTTGGTTATTATATTGATATGTTGTGGTTTGAGACCACTATGTTCTACTTGCTATGTGGTTTGAGAACCACCATTCCCCTCCACCCCTTGAATGGCTTGAAGAAGCCACATAGTGCATGTAATATGCTAATCTTTGTGAAATGTATATTATTTTAAAGTTTCTTTTTTTCTTTTTTTCGCCAATAGTATTGTATTTTTGGATATTTAATTTGTGTAGTCCTTTTATCCTTAGGGACTTAATTTAGTTTAAGAACTTTTTATTGGATTGAAATGTTTCCTTTATACCTGACTTACTCTTTTACCTTACTTTCTTGATATTTTATTGTAAACTTTAGAAATCTTATTTTTATCTTCTTATGTTTGAGGCTTCTTTGAACTACTAGCATGTGTGTCATTATGTGAACTATGTATTTAACTACTATATCCAGGAGGGATCCCTGGCAGGTCGTATGGGGGTACAGATGCACTGGAGAATTTATATTTTGAGGATGGGTATGTAAATGAGACCAGTATGGGATAGTCATAATCCATTCTCCCCTAGTGTGTGACTATTTGTGTACCTTCCTTCTTGGAGGCTAACCCCAACTTACACAAACAAGGAGAAGGTACTAGGAAATGTATGGAAGTTACTTAGTGATGGAAGTTACTTTAGATCAGTGACATGGCATTTGGCACCATTCCTCCTCATAAATCCCATTCCCTGAATTGTGTGGTATGTCAGTGTTGTGTTGATGGCGTGAGTGTTGTAAACCAATTTTGTGATGCTTATAGATTAATTTTAGAAATTGTCATAATAAAAGGAAATGAATAATTTCTTAAGATGTAAATTCATTATGTTGTGAAATGATTGACCTATTCATCAAAGTAATGATGATTGAAGTGAATGTATATAGTGTATTAATTGATAACCATATAAGTGATAGATAAAATAAAGTGAAACTAACATCTACCATATTGTCCTGAACATGGATGAATCATCTTTGAGTAGGCAATTAAGCTGTAAAGTTAACTAATATTTTAGAATTTACTTTTAAAGATAAAATTTTCTATTGTCATACTTGGGAATTTTTGCATAAAATATTATTGACAAGTGCTTGTGCTTACCCTCCCTTTTAGGGACCTCTAGGAGGAAGCCCAATCCTAGGAGGGGAGAGTGTAAGACCTTGTCCCTTGTGGGATTTTTGATCCTATTAGTTGTTGATTGTTTATGTCTTATATGAACATATATCATTTTAAGTTGGCTAATACACACTAGAAATGAATGTTCCTATACATCAAAGATTCTCATATTTTAATCATTAACTAACTGATCTTATCTAACTTATGATTGTTGCAATTTCATGTGATATCTAGATGAGTTATATTCCTTGTTAACATAGGTATGCAATGATTAATATGTTCAATTATTATTTTGTAAGGGTTTTTCATGTGTGAGAGGTTGTTTTATTAGACCCTTAAGTCACCTTTTAAATGTGATTACTTATTTTATGTTTTATGGGGTCCCTATGTGATCCTAATTGCTTAAAAAGTTTCCTAGGTGATATTAAGAAATAAAATATTAATATTAAGTATTAAGATGATATTATTATAATCATTACTTATCAAGAAAATAATAGTGTCAATATTAATAATGTTAGTGAATATAAATATTAAAAAGGAATGGTAAGGATAATGGTAATTATGATACTAATATAAGTGTTATTAAAATTATTGTTAATAAGGATATTGAATGTTTACCTTATCTTTAGTATATTACTATGACCATGTGTGATTGAACAATTATTAGTGATTATATGTATTAATTTAAAAAATTGGTGCTTGTGTAAAGAAATTAGGGCATGAAACCACACCTTGTGCATCATACATATGATGGAATCTTAAACTTGATTCCATTAGATGTGTAGTGAATTTCATTAAAAGTTGTATTGAATTATGTTATTTTGCAAAAAAAATTGGTAATTGTGTTATTGTTAAGTCCCGCAAATAGTGGGCATGACAAGGAGAGATAATTATAACTTAGAGATAAGGGTATAGTAACATAGAGACATATTTGTAATGGAGCTTGATCTTGTTAAAGGCCTAATATTTTTATGCTTTTACAACCACCTTTAGAGCACATTTTATTTTGGGGGAGTAAAGGGGGTATACGCTCCCCTTGGGGTTATTCGCTTGGTTGGGGTTCAGGGATAACACCCCTATAGTTTTTTTAAAAATTTCCTTGTAAAATAATATGACTATGTACTGCAAAAGTTGGTTGTAACTAAGTAGAGAGAGAGGGAGAAAAAGAGAGGGGAGAATATAGAGAGATATGGGTAATAAATTAAGAGATATATAGAGGAGGAGGAGTGATGGAACTCTCAAATTTTGTAAATTTGAGATGCCCATATTGAAAATTTTTCCTTTGCACTCTCAGAAGTGCACTTGAACAATCTGCCCAAATGACCTACTTTCGAGGGTCATAATTTGAATTTTGTTGATTTTCATGAAAAACCACATGGTGGACCCACTCATGTGGCATATGTGAGTAGGCATGTCAATTTTCAGCTTCCCCTAATGAGTTTTGACTGGATTCTGAAAAGCGAGCTGGAGGGTTTTAGCATTGTTTTACTGTTTGCAAACTTTCAGTTTTACAAAATAGCCTCCTATTCAAGCCTACATTTCACAATTAGATGATAATCATGTCAAAATGATTGTTTCTCTCCATTCTCCACACATGGGATAACACCCCTATAATTTTTTTAAAATTTCCTTGTAAAATAATATGACTATGTACTGTGAAAGTTGGTTATAACTAAGTAGAGAAAGAGAGAGAGGGGAGAATATAGAGATATATGGGTAATAAATTAAGAGAGATATAGAGGAGGGGGAGTGATTTAACTCTAAAATTTTGCAAATTTGAGATACCCATATTAAAAAAATTTCCTCTGCACTCTCAGAAGTGCACTTGAACAATCTACCCAAATGACCTAATTTGGAGGGTCATAATTTGAAGTCTGTTGATTTTCATGAAAAACCCCTTGGTGGACCCACTCATGTGACAAATGTGAGTAGGCATGTCAATTTTCATCTTCCCCTAATGAGTTTTGACTGGATTCTAAAAAGTGAAGCTGGAGGGTTTTAGCATTGTTTTACTATTTGCAAACTTTCAGTTTTACAAAGTAGCCTCCTATTCGAGCCTGCATTTCACAATTGGATGATCATCATGTCAAAATGATTGTTTCTCTCCATTCTCCACACATTAATGTGCTCCCATGTCAATTTTCAATGCACCATGATTTTATTTACTATTCTTACCAGCCAAAACCAAATGCAATTTGTTAAGTTTTGCATCTGCATTTCTAACAGTGTTTCAACGAGGTCAACTTTGACCTTCAGTATCTTCTAATGAATGATAACTCAAGAAAAACCCTCTTGCACACGTCTTCAATGTACCTAAATAATATTATGTTTACAATGGCAGCTTCTTAGAAATTTATTTGATATTTTTTCAAAAGGGTGATTGGCTGAGTTTTAAACTGATTTTTAATAGTTGTTGCAAAAAGTTCAACTGGGAAACTTTGCAATTAAATAAATTTTACCTCATAACTCATTTTACCAAACTGTCTTTTGAAATCCATTCTTGGGTCAGGTTTCTACATGCCTAAAAAATTTCATGGCTCTAGGAGGTCATTTGACTAGCTTTCCAGAGTGATTCCAGAGCTCATCTAGCTAGTTTGGCTTACTGTTCAAAAATATCAGAAAGCAAGTTTTAATGGCAACCTAGTTTGAGTTTCCTCACCAGAAGCATTAAAAGCTACCTCAAATAAATTCAAGGGTAAAAATTATTTGAAAACAAAAAATAATTAGCCAGATCCACATGGGGACCCGACATGCTTCACTTAGTCTTGAAGATGTAAGTGTTGTAATGTTATATTCAATGGCAGACAACAGAAGACACAGGTTGAAGCATAAAGAGATTAAATGATCATAAATTAATGTTGACATGAGTGTATCTACATGACAACCATCAACCATCAAGAAAGCAATGTCAAAGTTTGAGGACTTACATATGTTGAAACAAAATCCACTCTTGAATTGGTGTTATTGATTCTCCCTCAAAAGGGTTTTCCTAGAAGAAATGCTTATTGAAGGGAATGATAAAGGGCTTCAATAATGTCCTTATAACTCAAGTTACAATGAAGCCACACTATTTAATCTTGTTCAGTTGTTTGAACAATTAAATGATACTAAAAGAAAATCTTTTATACATGCTAGTAATGTTTGAATTCTCTAGGCATATGAATGCACGTTGTTGTCTCATAGTCAGGGCAATGGTTTTATAAAATCTAATTTAGTCTGGGATCCTTTGGGACACAAATGAAGAGGAATGTGAAGAATGATTCAACACACCCAAAGAACATTAGTGAATTTTTTTGTAAAGTAATTAACACAGAGGATTAAACTTCTTTGTGTAGTAATTGGGGGGATTCACAGAGCAGTGGCATGATTGCAAAGGACTCTGTATAGGTAATGTTTGGTGCCTTTGAATCATTTGTTCAATGGGTGTTGGCTACAATGTAAGATTTTTATCTTCATTACCTTGTTATCTTGAACATTCTATGTGGTGGATCACGATGGTTAGCTGGCTCATGGGTATTGCAAGGAAGGCTTCTCTACATATAGCCATCACCCACAGTGGAGATATATCACAAGTGTTTGAGGAAATTTTATCTTGTTGCAGCCTTGTGCATAAGAACATGGGAAAATGGCACGTAAGCTTGTTTGGCAAGAAGATTCCAAAATAAATGTGACTTCAAGCAATGCCATGGAGCGTCATATACACATAATGGATTTGTTGAAAATTCTTAAAGACTTTAGGGAAAATGCATTCGGTAGAAGGCTGGTAAACTATATTGCAAAGTGTGGTTCAAAACAAGAAAAACATGAAGGACCGCACCATGTTCATGATATTTTTTTGCTATAGAATGAAATTATTGTACAAACTGAAGATAGGGGTTAACATGATACTGGAAGGAGCAACTGCGCATGAAAGGGTAAGAAGGCTACCATTGTGCCAAGTATAAGGGGGCATCGGCACCAGCTAAGTTGACATAAATGGAATGAAATCACCATATCTACAGAAGGATCTTTGTGCTTCGAATGTAGCCATCATGCCAAGTAACGGGAATTCCATGTTTACAGGATATGTCCAAAATGGATTTGTTGAAAAGGGCTCAAAAACTTCTGAGATAATGTATATGGGGGAATGCTTCCATTTGGTTGAAATATCAATGCAAGGATAATATGTACCCCCAGTTTGTAATGTATGCTTAAAATGGTTTTGTTGCAAAAGATCTAGAAACTTCCAAGTGAGGGCATGTGGGTAAAAGCCAGTGTTGGGCTTGGAAACAAAGAAATGAACATGGTTACGTTCTAAAACATTAGAGAAGAGAAATCCAAGGAGTGGTTGTGGTTGCTCACCCCCATGAACAAAGGAGAATACAGCTGAACCAGAGGAGATTTTTTGCTGAAAACTTGAACCACTGAATGTAGGGCAGAGGTTTTGATTTGATGAAGCTAAAGCTTCATACTGACCACTGTATTTTCTTTGTGTGCCGCCATAGCCAAAGACCAGAGGAGTTGTCATGGGATTGTCTTTTGCTTAGAGGAGACAATGAAATTAGGTTGGGTCAAATAGGGAAGCAAGAGATTGCTCATCATGAGTTAAGGCAGCAAAATAAAATGTGAAGGTGCAATGAGTGATAATTTTCATCACCCACCACAGGTAAGTTCTCCCATTTTCTCTGAAAATCCACAATGCATTGTATGTTGGAGATGAGCAGTGATATGCTAGAGAAGCTAATGGTGGGCCCTTTTTAATGGTTAAAGGTAGGAGTAATTGTTTTATTTTCCTAATGGGTTTATAAAATCATTTAAAAGAAAAGGATTTTACTATTTTAAAGGGTAAAAGGGAGATTAAAAGGCATTCGTCGAGTGATTGGAGATAGCTTCTTTTAAAGGGGAAAATAGTTAAATGTGTGGTGAAGAATAGATATTCCAATAAATTTTTCTACCTAATGATAAAATGTTTGAATGGCCTTCACTATTGTAAGGTGAAAATTAAGTAATTCACAGGTAGCGATAAATGGATAGCAAAGTTAAATGTTGGAGATGCAAAGCAAGAGATAAAAGTGGCATAGTGAATTGTTTATAAAGTGAATCTATTATTCACTTTATGAACAAAATATTATGTGTTGGGCATTTTGAATGAAGATACAATTGTAAAATGCAGCCACAACAAACAGAGAAGTTGAGTGAAATATTTTCAAGGGAGCAGATTACTTTCTTCTATTGGGTTAAAATGCACAAGCCAGGAAGCAGAACATTTGGTGGGGAAATTTGTTGCAAATATAACTTCCTGGGGATGAAATGCAAATGAAATTTATTCCAAATTGTAGGAAAAATGAAATGTAATTTGCCAACAACATGAAGCTTGTTTATTCCTTTGATAATATAAAAGGAATTCAGGGTTGTTTGGAAAGGGTCTTTGGTGGGAGTCTAGATTAGAATTGTGCAAATGAAGAACACTAAGAATGCATGTACAGTCCATATCTTAGAGTTTTGAGTAGAGCTAGTGAATTTGGTTAATTATGTGGCTTATGAGCATACCTGAATAGAAATGCTAATCTCTCAAGCTTGTTATCTCTCCATTTTGATATTTTGCATGAATTATTAATGGATTTGGATCAAGGATCTATTCATTAATTATCATTTGTCTTCCACTTTGATATATGGTTTAAATGTTGCTCTCATCTAATGGATTGGGTTAAATGCTTTAGTTAAGTCATAAATTCATGCTTATGTCAGGTGGATCTTATAAGTAGTCATAGAAGGTTGGGTGTCAATCTGTAAATTCTAAGGAAATTGCAAAGATTATGGATGTTCAGGATTAAATTTTCCTTGTAGGTCAATTCATTATGTTCTGACTCTTGACCCTTGGATATAGCGCTAGTCTTGAATATTACATACACTTTTCTCACTTCTAGTATTTCAATTTTAGAACAATTTTCATAAATACACTTTCCAATTGACCTATGATTGTGGTATTTGACATTCTCAGTGATAGATGTTTAAATTCTCTCAAGGAAATGCCAATTTTTTGAAGAATTTAATCTATTCAGCAATAAACAAGAATATATCTACTTAATACGCAATGTATGTGGAAATATTGTGAAAGAGTGTTATAAATACATTGTGGGATCACTCTCCTAGGTTTTGTAGAGCCTGAAGTGTAGGAGGAAAGCTAAATTAATTTCTCCCATTCATTGGCCTAGCCTCTTTGAGGTTGCGAATCATTGGACTTGGAAAATTCATAGGTTTCCTTGAAGATCTAGTTGGTATTTAAAAGAGCCAACAGAATGGTGACTCTGCTGGGGAGAAGTAGAGAAATATCCATTTTCATAGAGTCAAGCATTTGGTGGATCTGAACATCTTTCTTCAGATAATTGAGAAGTTCTTAGACCTAGAAAATATTTTGTTGCAGCAAATATCAAAGGATTTCAGTGTGACTTCGTTGTTGGAGAAGACCCAAAAAGAGTTTTACTCTTGAAGTTTATTCATCTATGAAAGGAGGTGGCAACTCTGTCTAAGAACCAATTGAATTGTGAAGAAGATTTCCAGATTTGTAGAATTTACAGTCAGGAAGAAAGGTTAACAACTGCTACAAAGTTTCCAAGTATTCTCATAACTTTAGAGAAAGCATTATTATGTTTGAAAGAAGTTTATGAGATATTTTCAAGACTTGAGATCATAAATGGTTCTCTATTAGATGAAACTACATTAAGAAAGGGAATAGTAGTAGTTTTTTTCATACTTCTAAAGTGTAACATGTAATATTTGTAATGATTTGAGAAGTATGTCATATTTTTGAATTCTACCTTTTAGAGGGTTTCCCTATGAAATAGCAAGTAAAAGTATGTAGCGCAAACAGTCTTTACCAAGCCCTCAAAGGGACTTTTTTATTGAAAGGTATATTCCATTGGCTTTTAGAGGCATTAAAGGTTTCCCAAACCTAATTCCTAAAAATGTTAGGAAGTATTTTCCCAAATTCATAGGGCAATGTTCAGAATAAACTTCTAAGAATTTGTAGACATTCTTGGATTTGATGGGTGATTATGACGTAAATCATGAGGATGTCATCATGAAGCTTTTTGTTCAATCCTTGAAGGATGATGCCACGGATTGGTTCTCATATTTACCAGCATATTCTATAGCTTCATGGAATCAATTTATGGCAGCCTTTGTAGAACAATTTGGTGAAAGGGTAAATCCAAGTGTAGTGAGGAAAAAATTTCTGGAAATTCATATAAACAAAAGATGAGTTGGTCCCTATTTTCAATCTTCAATTTACAAAGGCAATAAGGGAAATTCCAAAAAATATAAGACTGAATGATGCAGAATGCTTGGTTGTGTATCTTGGTGCATTTGATAGCAAGATGAGCCATCTATTAAGGGATAAAGAGCCTACGACATTACATTGGGCATTTCAGAATGCCATGGATATTGAAAACAATTTGAAATACTTTATGATGAAAGCGTATTTGGCTACAAGTGTTGGCAATCCAGGTACATCTCATGCAAATAGAACTCAAGGGATCAAATAATGGAAATGATTGTCAAGATGACAATGCTTCTACTGTTATGATTTCTCCATCATCACATTATAAAGATCATAGTGAGCTCCAAGTTTAATGTCAGCAAGCTTTGAACAATGTTGATCAGCAATCGTTTTTTCAAGAATTGTATGATATGAAGAGACACAAGGGGGAATCACCATATATACTATTTTTGAGGTTTTTGGATGCTTTGATAGAAGTCCCCAAAGATTTCAAACTTGAGGATTCTGTGTGTATTGATTTTTTTGTGAGATTTATGAATTTGGGTTGAGTACTTTGCTAGAGGAATTGAAGCTCCATAGCTTTGATCAGGTTCCTAATTGGATAAAGATTGTAGAATCATCCAAGTATGACTATGCTCAAAGGGGGGATTCTCAAAATCAAGACAACATCTATTCTTCTAAGTAAAATCATATTACTATGCAAACAAGTGAAAATAATACATTTGAAGATGAACGTTATAATCAGTTTACAATCAACACATGTGTAGATCCTTGCAACAATGAGGAATATGAAGATACATGGGATGAAAACAAAGTAAATATGCAAGAAGGTTCCTCTTATAATACCTTAGATGATGGAGAAGTGAATGTGATGTTGGTTGTTACTCCATGTCGCAATGTGATCAGCAATTACAATGCATGTGTTATTGATATTCCATTACAAACCAATGATTATAATCCTAAAAGTGCGGCCTCAAACATTCATTCTAAATATTTTGAACATGGTTTGTGTAGTGATGATTTTTCTTGTGATGAAAATCATGATGAGGTTGATATTTCTAATTGTTCCTTTGTAGATTGTGATTGGTTTTATGAGGATGATATGGAAGCATATTCCTCACTTGAAGAATGCAATGGTGTAGATGCTCTTGATTTCACTTGTCCACAAGTGAAGGAAAAAATTGCATGTGTTGAATACTTAGAATGCACTCCAAGCTTGCTATCAATGGAGCATGTTAAGCATGTGAATGATTAAGAGTTTGAAAATAAATATGCATATGGTTTGTATGTTGATTTAGAACATAATGTGGGAAATGATAAACATGATGATGAACTTGCATGTGTCCCTGCTACTCATGATTGTTTATATGAAGTAGAAATGGAAATTTTTGTGATACATGAAGAGGATGATGATGTACATGATGATGAAATAGGGGATACAATCTAGGTTAATCAAGTAGCGCATTGTGACAAGTATATGGATTTCAAGTCAACATTGTTACCCATTGATGCCATTGAAGAACTTGCTAATTCATATGAAAATAAGGTTTCAGATTGTGTTGATACTATGGAGATTCTTGATCCATGTGTGGAACAGCCAAAAAATGAAAATAAGGGTGAATCTCGTGTTTGTGAGTGTGAAGTCGAATACAATTGTTTCTTGTTTGATGCTCCCTATCTTCATTGTATGAACATGGACATTCTCTCATCCCATGGGAAAAGCATTTATGTGAAAGAAGGTGGAGATTTTTGTTCTATTGTTGATGAATAAATTTTAGATCGCAATGAGTCTTTCACATTTGGGTCAGCACACATATCAAATGGTATTGTACATGAAGATACGAATGCATGTGGGTGTCCTTCTGCTGCCCCTATTGATGTTGAGTTGCTTGAGCCCACTCTTGAGGTGTTTTTCATCAAGTTGAATGATTATGATACATATGATCTCCATTCTTATGATAGCAAGGTATGTTTTGATATACCTAAACTGAAGCACCAAAAAATGTGCTCATGTTGCAATAATCAATATAAGGATGCTCTGAAATATGCATCTTTTATCTTTGAGCTATGCCAAGATGATTTGTATGACACACAACAAGTTGTTTATGAAAGTTTTTAGTTTGATGTGCAAACTGAATATGATGACAACGTGACCCATGAGGCAATTCAGTTGAAAAAATCACAAAGTTGTGAGCATTCTTTGCTCGACACACAAGAGGATTGCACATCATTTTTTGATGTCTTATCTAAGCATGATCATTATGAAGTGACTGGTGGATGTGATAAGACTGTGTATGCATGTGATTTTGATCGCTATCCTCAAATGTTTCCACTTGATGCAAAATCAAGAAATGAAGAGTGGCAATGATCTGACCTATGTCATTTGGTTTCCATGTGACAATGAATCCAAATAAACAGCAAGTGTCCACTTATTCAATGGTGGCTTGATACTGGTGTTTGTAAGTACGAGGTCACTCGTATTGTTGTGGTGTGATAGAGGCCAGCATGAGTTGAGGGAGATTATTTTGTTTAATAGATTTGTGTTTGACAAAGGTAAAAATTAACTCCCATTTTTTCATTTGGTGGCACGGGGTCACCAAGTGAAGTTGAAAAAGAAAGTTGAATAAAGGAGCAGTTTGAGAGCATCTGATGGACTTAGTTGTTGGTCTACTTACTAGAGATATGGAATCTCACTATGGCCACAGAGGGCATACATCCCTAGTTGAAGCCATTGATGGCACTCTCAAATTTTGCAAATTTGAGATGCCCATATTGAAAATTTTGCCTCTGCACTCTCAAAAGTGCACCTAAACAATCTTCCCAAATGACCTACTTTGGAGGGTCATAATTTGAAGCCTATTGATTTTCATGCAAAACCCCTTGGTGAACCCACTCACATGATGTATGTGAAAAGCAAAGTTGGAGGGTTTTAGCACTATTTTATTGTTTGCAAACTTTCAATTTTGCAAAGTAGCCTCCTATTCGAGCCTACATTTCATAATTGAATGATTTTCATGTCAAAAAGATTGTTGTTCTCCATTATCCACACATTAATGTGATCCCATTTCAAGTTTAAGGGCTTCATGATCTGATTTACTATTTTTACCCGGCCAAAACCAAATGCAATTTGTTTAGTTTTGCATCTACATTTCTGACAATGTTTCAATGAGGTCAACTTTGACCTTCAGTATCTTTTGATGAATGATGATTCAAGTGAATCTCTCTCGTACACATGTTCAATGTACCCAAATGAGCTTATGTTTATAGTGGTATCCTTTCAAAAGTTGATTTGATATTTTTTCGAAAGGGTGATTGGGTGAGTTTTAAACTGATTTTGAATAGATGTTGCAAAAAGTTTAACTAGGAAACTTTTCAATTGAATAACTTTCACCTTGTAACTCATTTTGTTGAACCATCTTTTGCACTCCATTCTTGGGTTGGGTGTCTGCATGCAGGTACAAGTTTTCATGGCTTCAGGAGGTTGTTTGACTAGTTTTTCAGAGTGATTCCAAAGCTCACCTGGCTAGATTGGTTTACTATTCAAAAATGCCAGAATGCAAGTTTTAATGACAACCCAGTTTGAGTTTCCCCACCAGAAGCATTTAAAAGCTACCTCAGATCAATTCAAACATAAAAAAAAAAAATTAAAACTAAATTCTTTTTAGCCAGGCCCACATGGGGACCCAACATCCTTCACTTAGTCCTGAAGATGTAAGTGTTGTAATGTTATATTCAAGGGAAGACAATAGATGACACAGGCCAAAGCATAAAGAGATTAAATGATCATAAATTAATGTTGACATGAGTGTATCTACATGACAGCCATCAAGCATCAAGAAAACAATGTCAAAGTTTGAGGACTTACATATGTTGAAACAAAATCCACCCTTGAATTGGTGTTATTGATTAAATTCCCTCAAAAGGGTTTGACCAAAAGAAATGTTTACTGAAGGCAAGGACAAAGGGCTTCAATAATGTCCTTATAACTCAAGTTACAATGAAGCCACACTATTTAATCTTGTTCAGTTGTTTGAACAATTAAATGATATTGAAAGCAAATCTTTTATACATGCTAGTAATGTTTGAATTCTCTACGCATATGAATGTACATCATTGTCTCACAGTTAGGGAAATGGTTTTATAAAATCCAATTTAGTTTGGGATCCATTGGGACACAAATGAAGAGGAATGTGAAGAACTATTCAACACACCCAAAGAACATTTGTGAATTGTTTTGTAAAGTAATTAACACAGAGGATTAAATTTCTTTATGCAGAAATTGGGGGAATTCATAGAGTCATGGCATGATTGCAAAGTACTTTGTACAAGTATTGTTTGGTGCCTTTGAATAATTTGTTCAATGGGTGTTGGCTGCAATGTAATATTTTTAGCTTCATTACCTTGTTAGCTTGAACATGCTACGTGTGGGTGTAAATGGTGACTCCCCAACACCCCCAAGAACAATTGCTAGACCAAAACCACTTCCACAAGAGAGAGAATGGCAAGAAAGCTTGCTTCACAAGGCAATATTGATTAATGGTTGAATTGATGCCAATGTACATAAGATGCCTTGCTTATAAAGGCAAGGATGAGAGATAGGATTAGACAAGATCATGACAAGTGTGTTAATCCTATGACATGAGACAACTAACTACCTATGAATCAAGCAATATAGCTAGATAAGATAAGTTCTAGAAAATCCAACTAAGACTTCTAGAAAGAATCTTATATCCTAAGTAAATTTAACCTGTGAATATGTCCCCTAATTACCTAGTGAATGAATTAGCTAGGTATAAGACATTTATTCACACTAGCACTGTGTGGTGGGTCATGATGGTTAGTTGGCTTGTTAGTATTGCAAGGAAGGTTTCTCTGCATACAACCATCACCCACAATGGAGATGTATCACAAGTGTTTGAGGAAATTTTATCCTATTGCAACCTTGTGCATAAGAACATGGGAAAATGGAACGTAAGCTCATTTGGAAAGAAATTTCGAAAATAAATGTGACTTCAAGCAACACCATGGAGCGGCATATACACATAATGGATTTTTTGAAAATTATTAAAGACTTTAGGGAAAATGCATTTGGCAGAAGGTTGGTAAACTATATTGCAAAGTGTGGTTCAAAAGAGAAAAACGTGAAGGGTCACACCATGCTCATAAGATTTTCTGCTATAGAATGAAATTATTGTACAAACTGAAGACAGGGGTTAATGTGATACTAGAAGGAGTAGTCGTGCATGAAAGGGTAACAAGGCTACCATTGTGCCAAGTATAAAGGAGCATTGGCACCAGCTAAGTTGACATAAATGGAATGAAATCACCATATCTAAAGAAGGCCCTTTGTGCATCAAATGAAACCATCACCCCAAGTAATGGGAATGCCATGTTTGCAGGATATGTCCAAAATGGATTTGTTGAAAAGGGCTTAGAAACTTTTGAGATAATGTATATGGGGGAATTTTTCCATTTGGCCGAAAGATCAATGTAGGGATAATATGTACCCCTAGTTTGCAGTGTATGTTTAAAATTGTTTTGTTGAAAAAGCTCTAGAAACTTCCAAGCAAGGGCATGCAAGTAGAAGCTAGTGCTAGGCTTGGAAACAAAGAAATGAACATGGTTGTGTTCTAAAGCATTGTTACAGAGAATAGAAATCCAAGGATCTTATGTGGTTGCTCACTCCCATGAATGGAGGAGAATACAGCAGAACCAGAGGAGATTTGTTGATGAAAACTTGAACCACTAAATGCACGGAAAAGGTTTTGATGCGATGAAATTAAAGTTTCATACTAACCACTATATTTTCTTTGTGTGCCACCATAGCCAAATACCATAGGAGTTGTTGTGGGAGTGTATTTTTCTTAGAGGAGACAATGAAATTAGGTTAGGTCAAACAAGGAAGCAAGAGATTGCTCATCGCGAGTTAAGGCTGCAAAATAAAATGTGAATGTGTGATGAGTGATGATGTTCATCACCCATGGCGAGTAAGTTCTCCCATTTTCTCTAAAACCCCATGATGCATTATATGTTGGAGATGAGCATTGATGTGTTGGAGAAGCTAATGGTGGGCCCTGTTTAATGGTTAAATGCAGGGTTAATTATTTTATTTTCCTAATGGGTTTATAAAAACATTTAAAAGAAAAGGATTTTACTATTTTAAAGGGTGAAAGGGAGATTAAAAGGAATTCACCAAGTGAGTGGAGATAGCATTTTTTAAAGGGGAAAATAGTTAAATGTGTGGTGAAGAATAGATATGCCAATAAAGTTTTCTACCCGACAATAAAATGTTTGAATGGCCTTCACTATTGTAAGGTGAAAATTAAATAATTCATAGGTAGCAATAAATGGATAGGAAAGTCAAACGTTGGAGATCCAAAGTGAGAGATAAAAGTGGCATGGGGAATTGTTTATAAAGTGAATCTATTATTCACTTTATGAACAAAATATTGTGTTGGGCATTTTAAATGAAGATGCAATTGTAAAATGCAACCACAACAAACATAGAAGTTGAGTGAAATATTTTCATGGGAGCAGATTACTTTCTTCTACTAGGTTAAAATGCATAAGTTGAGAGGCGGAACATTTGGTGGGAAAATTTGTTGCAAATATAACTACTTGGGGATGAAATGCAAGTGAAATTTATTCTAAATTGCAGGGAAAATGAAATGTAATTTTCCAATAGCCTGAATCGTGTTTGTTCCTTAAATAATATAAAAGGAATTCAAGGTCATTTGGAAAGGGTCTTTGGTGGGAGTCTAGATTAGAATTGTGCAAATGAAGAACATTGAGAATGCGTGTATAGTCCATATCTTAGAGTTTTGAGTAGAGCTAGTGAATTTGGTTAATTATGTGGCTTCTAAGCATACCTGAATAGAAATGCTAATCTCTCAAGCCTATTGTCTCTCCATCTTGATATTTTGCATGAATTATTAATGGATTTGGTCAAGGATCTGTTCATTAATTATCATTTTTCTTCCACTTTGATATATGGTTTAATTGTTTCTCTCATCTAATGGATTGGATTAAATGCTTTAGTTAAGTCATAAATTCATGCTTATGTCAGGTGGATCTGATAAGTAGTCACAAGAGCTTGGGTGTTAATCTATAAATTGTAAGGCAATTGCTAAGATTATGGATGTTCAGGATTAAATTTTCCTTGTAGTTCAATTCAATATGTTATGACTCTTGACCCTTGGATATGGCACTAGTCTTGACTATTACATACACTTTTCTCACTTCTAGTATTTCAATTTTAGAACAATCTTCATAAATACACTTTCCAATCAACCTACTATTATGGTATTTGACATTCTCAGCTATAGATGTTTAAATTCTCTAAAGGAAATGCCAATTTCTTGAAGAATTCCATCTATTCAACAATAAATGAGAATATATCTTCTTAATATGCAATGTATGTGGAAATATTGTGAAAGAGTGTTATAAATACATTGTGGGATTACCCTCCTAGGTTTTATAGAGCCTAAAGTGTAGGAGGAAAGCTAAATTTATTTCTCTCGTTCATTGGCCCAACCTCTTTGAGGTTGCTAATCATTGGACTTGGAAAATCCATAGGCTTCCTTGAAGATCCGATTGGTATTTAAAAGAGCCAATAGGGAGGGGGGGAGAGAGACTTGCATTAAGTGTGCTCATACTAATAGACACTAGGATTACAATGTACTTGTGTTATAAAAAACTTACATTATAAAATGCTCATGTTATGGTTTGGAAATTATCAATAATAGGCTCAATCACTACCAAACCATATTATAATCAAATTATAACACACTCACATTATGTCTTAAATGGATTAAAAAGTGGTTGTGGTCACTTTTTTGGTCCCTCATCTCTTTTGTAGTTACCTCAAGATCAGATTTTATTGTTGGTACTTGGTTATTAGCATATATGATTAGAAAGAATGAATTAGATTCATTTGAATACTTTCATAAGCAAAATAATATACTTGTATCTTCACCCCTAGTTGTATCAATAAATGTTAAGTTATTGAAGCATCATTAAAACTAAGAACAAAATAACTATGGACAATTAGTAATGTTGGTTGTGAATCAATATTTGATACCTTAAAGGTAAGATATGACCCCTCAAGGATGCTTGAGTGTTATAACTAAACTACCATAGGTGATAAGTATGATAATATTCATCTTATGAGATTCTTCTTTTTCTATTTTTTGATTTTTTTATTAAAATTATTGTTTGTTTAATTATAATACATAATTTTGGCTATTCAAGTCTACTATAATTTATAACTATTGAGTTAAAATTAGGTTTTGATAGAAATTTATCCACCATTTTTAATTTAAAAGGCAAAGATTTTTTCTCTAAACAATTTACTCGTATATAAATGTAGGTGCTTTAGAGAATAAAGTTATTGTATTCAAGCAATTGAGATCAACAATTACAAAATTTTACTTTCATTGTGAAGGTATTCAATATAATTCATAAGGTGACATCTAATATAGAATTATAAGTAATGATTCTAATATTGCATCATATTTCCTTAAAAAATGTTTAGTTATTTATAGTTCATTATGTTTATTATGCTCAACATTTTTTTAATATTTAAATGTAGGTGTGTTGTGCAAGGTTGGAGTTGAGGTTGAAAAAATAAATTATTTATTCTACCTAGACCATGATTATGTTATGAGTATGACAAGTTTATGATGGAAATGCATCCATCATTGTTAAGTTATATTGTCACATGAAATTACACCCTATTAAACATAGGCTCAGCATTCCAATGACATAATGGAAATGACCTCAAGGTGTGGTACCTTTCAATACAAATTCAAATATTTGAAGAAGGTTGGATTCTGGTGCAGGGGCACCTAAAAACATGTAATTGCAAAGTGCATTCTATGAGGGTTAGTCTAGGAGTTAGTGATAGTATGAGTAATTTTTATGTTAAATAAGGTCTTTGAGACTATTACTGATGTAATTAGGGGATTTGATGTTATTTAGTTCAAAAAATGCAAAAGGTTGCATAAAAATGTACTAATTGTCAACAAATTGCTAAAAGTGCAAAACTAGGCAATTAGGGGTCTAATTGGTAAAAAGTTGGTTTCCAATGTCCAACTAATTAAAATTCCAGTTGGAGGATGTTTGTAAGGGTGGTTAGATGTTAAATAAGCCTCTCATGGTCGAGACATGGTTGTTGAATCATTTTTTTTGAAGTTATAATGAAAAACAGGCTGCTTTCTGGAAATTTCTGTGTGTAAATTTGCTGCTAAAACGTGTGGTACGACCTTTGTACGACCTTTACGGGATCAAAACTGGTATGGTTGGAAAGAGGAGAGAGTCAGCTTTCATTTGAAAGTGGTTTGGTGAATTTTCATTAAGTTTAGAGGGTTTTATTGACGTTTTACTGAAACTGCCTTGTTTTGGTGTAAATTGGTGATTTGAGAGTATTAAAATGAGTTTTTAGGGCATTCCACCTACTGTAGCAATTGTAACTCGGTGGAATGGCCCCATTTGTTGTAAAATAGGTTTCCAAATTATTTGAAATTCAAAGGAAGTGTGTTTGTGGGTTTTGGGTGTTGCCCTAGGTTGAATTTGGATGATTTTCCTTGTGAAAGTGAGGAACTGAATGATGGTTTATGAGTTTTCTAGAAGAAATAACTTATGTGATGAAGTTTAAAGATTTTTTAGGAATAATTATGCGTGTTTGAACAGGTGGCAGATTCTGGAAAGGTTTGGAGGTATGATTTACAATAAACCCTCCTTTTGAAGGCCTAGAATCAAGGGTTTTAGGCTGTGCTATGTTGGAAGAGTGATTTCTGGAAACTATTGGTGGATTTGGTAGTTTTTGGGCATTTTAATTGCTGCCCCAAGGTTTCATAAAGTTTGGTGGAGTTTAAAGGGTACTTTCTTTGTAAAAGTGGGCTAATCCACTAGCCGTTTCCATGGCAGGAGTATTGGATCTTTGAGTTTGTCCAAAAGAGTTGATATTGGTTTTCCTATATGTTTTATAACTTTCAAAAGGGTATCTTAATCATCTTTTATTTTGTTAGGTGTTTTGGAAAATGTTGGTGAAAATGCCTAAACTTGGTTTGCACTAAAACTGGGGTTTAGGAGTGAAATTGGGAAATTGTGCTTCTGATGATTGTAGAACTTGGAAGGCTGGTTGAATTACTTTATGTGGTCATTTTAATCTTTCTGGATACTTCTTGAAGGCAGGTTTCCAAGTTGATTAAGGTTGAGCCTCCAGACTCTGCATCAGATTCCTCTTCTGGTCTAAGTGTAGATGTGTTGGACCAACCTAGCACATATAATCCTACCACTACCTTACTCCAATCAACTCACATGGGAATGGGGAGAGAAGGAATGCATGAAAGGGGAAAGGGAGGTGATACACCAAGATAGATATGTTTATTGATGATTTAGAAAACATAATATATCAATGAAAGGGGCCAAAAGACTCATGTTTCTCTATTCTATCAAGTTCTAGAGGTAACATCAAGGTTAGGGGTTTGATAAGACTCTAAAAGGAAAATAAATAATCACACAAAAAAGCTACAAACTTAACTAACACTACATATATATGTGGAAAGTAACAAAATAACACTCAGACATGAACGTAATGAAGGCTTGTGTAACATATACAAAAAAGGAAGAGATAAATGGTCAATTTCATAAACATAGAGGCATAGAAGCTAATTTAATAGTTATAGAATACAAGAATTACAATGTCTACCAAAGAAAATATAGGAAAATCCCAAGGAAGAACCCCTCAGTTAAGTAAAATGCTTGTATTTATATTTTATGAATAAGTTATAAATGATCTAACACCAAACCCTAACTCAACTAGGGTTAGCAGACAAGTAAAATCCAATTGGATCAAATATAGATTTCTAGCTCCTCAAATTCCAAGTTGAAGACTTATCAAATAACCCTAATGTGTATGTCATATGCCTTCATTGATGAGTCTATAACTACAGAAATAAAAATATCCATGAGATATACAACAAAATATAGTCATGAATGGCCCTTATGAAGAGGTGGTGTCTATAGCATGTGAAGAAGTATGGGTGCCATTTCTACCATCAATGCAACATGGAGAATTGCATAAAAAAAATTGTAGCTCTACGGATTCGATCCAATAGTTGGAATGTCATTGCAACATTACTAAGTTATCATTTTTTGTGAATATGGTGCTCTTAACCATTACCTAGTTTGAATATGGGCTATATATATGGCAGGTGTTGGGAAATTCTGTCTCAAACATGTAATTACATAAAGTACCATTGATACATAAGGTATTATTGATACGTCAGTGATAGGGACGCACGAGGGGGGTTTCATTTGGTCTTAGATATAATGGTCAATATTTTATTAGCTTGAATTTCCCTAGAAGGTAACCCTATTTTATGAGGGAATTGTATCATGGTTGTGCATTATGATTTATTATGAGAGTTTGATAGCGGTCATGTTGCCTCTAGATCTCTAGTTGGTGATACTCTTGTGAGAAGGTTTATCTACAAGTATATTGTAATCTTCGTGATTTTTTAATAATATATTTGGAAGCTTTTGAAGTGTGGGATTTTTCTCCCAAAAGGGTTTTCCCCATTTAAATCACTATGTTGTGGTATGCATGATATTGATGTTTATTTTTGTTTAAGTTTTTGTAATTGTTAAAGATCTATAAATTTTTGTATATTCTTCCTCTCAAGATTAGTGTAAGAAGTTGTTCCACTACCTTAGCTTCCTTACATCAGGTATGAAAGAGGATCGATAGACATACTGCCTTGACCAAGTTTGATTTCCTTTGAAAATTTGTAACCAATCAAAAAGTGCCATATCAAAGGCACTTTACATGTCATCAAGTGGTCCCACAGGGTAAGCATCATTGAAAAAATCATGATGTCATCAAAGGAAACATGTCAACCTTTAGTTCTTTTGCAACTTGAAAATGGACCCACCATGAGGAGCTTGAGGGCTAGTGTAAACAATGAGAACATGTCATGTGTCACCCTTTCACAATTTTGCAACTAGAAATTGGGCCCTCCTTGAATGGCTTGTAGGCTCATATAATGAACCAAAAGCTGCTAGGTGTCAAGCTTTTTCAATTTTGTAGCTTCATTTGTATTTAGTGATATTTCTCTCATAGACATGCAAAAACCAATGAGGAAGTGATAAATGTCACCCCTTCTGTGGTTTTGCACCTGAACTTTTCTTCCATAAAATGTTGTCTAAAAAAAGTGAAAACCAATCAAATGCAAGGGGACAAAGGATGGTGGGAGGTGGGAGTAGTTGAAAGGAAAAATAGGAATGTTCAAGAAATTGCAAGAACTATGATGAAATAAGATAACCTACCAGAACTCTATTGGAGAGAAGCATTTCATACTATTGTTTACATACTTAATAGAGTTCAAGCAAAAGCTAACAACACAAAGACTCCTTATGAGTTGTGGTATGAAAGGATTCCTATTGTCAAGTACTTTAAAGTGTTTGGAAGAAAATACTATATTAGAAAACATAATGAAAACTTATGAAAGTTTGATGCAAGGTCTAATGAAGCTATCTTCCTTGGATATTCTACTAAAAGAAAATATTACAGATGTTACAATAAATGGCTAAGAAGGATTGTTGAAAATGCAAGTGTCAAGGTTGATAAATATTTGAGGAATTCAATGGTAATGGATGGATATGAGTTAGATGAACCTACTTGTAGAGGAGAAGAAGAAAAATCTAAGGAAAAAGAAGTATAAAATGAAGAGGTGGAAGCTATATAAAATACCCCTAAGACCTCTAAGTATGTGTAGAGAAATCATTTCGAAGAATAGATCATTGGAGACACAAGCAAATGTGTGTTGACAAGAAGAAGAGTTGCTAAAGAAGAGGTAAATCTACGGTTACTTTCTAAAGTTGAACCAAAAATAGTGAGTGAGGCATGCAAATATTAACATTGGATGAAGGAATTGGAAGAAGAAATTATGCAGATTGAGAAGAATCAAACTTGGGAACTGGTTCCTAGAACTAAAAACAAAAATATTATTGGTACTAAGTGCGTATTCAGAAACAAGCTAAATGAGAATGGAGAAGTGGTAAGAAACAAGGCAAGGCTTTTGTGTAAAGGCTATGCACAAGTTGAAGGAATAGACTTTGAGGAGACAATTGCTTCAGTAGCCAAGATGGAAAAAATCAAGATGTTTTTGGATTTTTCAACACATAAACCTACTATTGTCTTCAGATTGAAGAAGGCATTGTATGGGTTGAAGCAAGCTTCTTGGTATGCAAGGTTGGACATATATTTGATATAGCAAAGATTCAATAAGGGTACCATAGATAGTAATATTTACTTCAAAGTTGAAAAGATCAAATCTTGATAGTGGTTGTGTATGTTGATGAGATAATTTTTAGAGGTAATGAAGTTGTGTGCAAGAAGTTTGCAAAAGAGATGTAGAAAGAGTTTGAGATGTCTATGTTTGGGGAGATGAATTTCTTCCATGGGCTACAAATCAATCAAATAGATAAAGGCATATTCATTTCATAGTCAAAGTATATTAAGGAAATGTTGAATAAGTTTGGAATAGATGACTCCAAACCGGTATGCACTCCTATGATTACTGGTTACAAACAGAGTAAGGATGATGAATCCCCTAAGGTTGATAAGAGAAAGTATAGATCTATGATTAGTGAACTGCTATACCCAACTACTACTAGACAGATATCATGCATGAAGTTTGTCCTATGGATAGATTTCAAGAAAATCCTAGAGAGTCACATGTTGCAGTAGTAAAGAGGATATTCAAATATTTGAAAGGCACTCTAGATTATGGATTGTGGTATCTTAAGGATACTAATTTTACATTAAGTGCTTATATAGATGTAGAGTGGGTTGTTTGTGTGGATGATAGGAAGTGAAGCTTGAATATGTACCCACAAAGGATCAGATTTCAGACATATTTACTAAGGATCTTCCTAAGGATAGTTTTGAGTATCTTCAAGAGAAGTTGGGGGTTATTGCCCCTCCTAAGAGAGAAGGTTGTGGAGAATGAAGTGAAGCTTGAATATGTACCTACAAAGGATTATATTGCTGGCATATTTACTAAGGATCTTCCTAAGGATACTTTTGAGTATCTTCGAGAGAAGTTGGGGGTTATTACCCCTTCTTCTTTGAACTAAATGCATATGTAGATGCATCAGTCTAGTGCATCTATGGATTCATTCCTTGTCAAGGCTGATGTTGGTGGCTACCTCTCAGGGGGAGTAGGTAATGACATTGTTGCAGTATGGAATATATGTTGTCATTTAATAGAGGTTTTTTATTTGGTTGGTGTATACTTCTAAGGGGGATGTTAGGATTTAGGTGTCATTAACCTTGTAAATCCTTTAATTTATTATTCTTCTAAAGTGTTTTGTACATTTACCCATAAGAGGTGAAACTGTTTGAGCAACAGTGGTGAAAGAGACTATGTAAATGTAGTGTTACCATTACCATTTATCCTTTTGGAAAAGGACAAATTAGCTAGGCATCCCACCTTGGAATCTTCTAAAATAAGGTTGTTGGGTCAAAATAGGGTGTTGTAAGAGCATCTATGGCATGCATGCAAGTTGTCATAAGATGCTATGATAGTATGATAGATTCCCTATGACAGAATATGTTATTTTTAGACCCCAGGCACCCATGCAGGAAAGATGCCTTATGACAGTTGTAAGAACATCTGTAACAGGCTATTTTTGGTATTTTTTGACCATTTCAAGGAGGGAGGCATGGGTTTTTCTAGGTGGTATTGCTTCCTATTGTTTGGTGAAACCATGGTGGTTTTCATCCTCACAAATCTCTATAAATTGGGGCCTTGAGCTAGAGTTATCAAATTGGAGAATTCAGGTTTTGTAGGGTAACAAGGTGCTACTAGATTTTACAAGAATTGATAAGAGAAGTCGTAATATTTCAGATCATTAGTAATATACTTGCCTCTCTTTCGGTGGTGGAGTCTTTTCCCTTCGGGATTTCTCCATGTAAATTTGTTATTGCATGTGTTATACTTTTCTATCTCTCTCTCGCATTCTCTCTTCACACTAAGGCTAAGGTTAATCTACATATTTCAGATTTGCATTCACACATTTAAGTTCATATTGCAAGCTTTCTTCACCTTTTTTTTTCAACAGGGGATTATTTAGAGTACTTGCAAGTATCTTGTTCTATGTCAAATGGGGGGAACAATGAAAAATATTGTATCCCTTACTATTGATGTCAAAGGGGGAGAGAGAGAATTCATGTGAAAAAGTTTGGTTATATAGAAGGAGAGAGAGAAGTCATGTGAAAAGGAAAAGTTGAAAGGGGGAGAGATAGAGAGAGTGCAGGAATGTTGTGTATGTTATCTTTGATGGTTTTTCACATCTTGTGTTTCCATCAATGACAAAGAGAGAGATTGTTGCAATTATGAAAGTTTTTCATTGATGTCAACAAGCTTGTGTTGTCATTCGTGATAGTTATGCAATAGTTGAGAGAGATTTCCACTTTGATTAGTTGCCTTATGTTGTCATCAGTTAAATTGCTAATGTTAACCTCTAGTGTTTCCTTGATAAGATTTTTTTTTATGGTTTATATTTCAAGGATATTGAGAAAATTGATAAAATGAGGAAACAGGATGTTGCAGACATGTTCTAGTTTGCAAAGTTGTTCTGGTTTTGCTTCACAATTCTTTTGGGTTGAAGATCTACTTGTGTGATTTGGATATGTTGGTTAGAGGTGTTTAGAGTTTCTATATATAGAATTTGTGCTTCTGGATCGTTGTGTGGAAGAAGTTGTGTTCACCAATATGTGAATTAGATTCATAGTATTACTTATAGAGGTGTTTGGGAGAAATTTATTTTCCCTATGTTTCTTCACAGTTGTTCTTTAGGTCTTGTGATTATGAAGGTATGGTGATGGTGTTGATCTCTTTCAAGTGTGAAGAGGATTCATGATTTGGCACTCTGGAAGATGGATTTTAGAGTTTTAGTGTTTGGCATTGTAGTCTGAGTGTATAAGTTGTGTACATTTTGAAGGTACAAATTTTTGTGAAGGATTTTCATGGATTTCAAGGTGATAGAGGAATATTCTATATTTTGATAAAGCATGGTATGTGTTTCACAAGTCATCCTTGGGTTTGATGAAGCATACAATTCAAATTTTAATGGTGTATACATGAGTAATGACCAACCTGGTGTTTACACTATATTTGAAGATTTTCAAGTATTAATGAAGGCATATTTTGGTGTGTAAGAGTTTATTTGGGTCCCAATTAAGTTTTGTATTGGTCCACTTTTCATTCTTGTCCACCACGGGAATGCTTAGTTTCAACCTATTTTGAATTTGTAAAGTGTAAGGTGAGTGTAGCCAACTTGAAGATGTTTTTCAAGTTGTGTATGGTATAAATGCAATAAGACTTGATGTGAGATGGAGAGTGTGGAATAGAATTGAGTGTTGTGATGTGAAATTTAGTACAGAAGTGTGAAATGCAGTGTGAACTATAATGCAAGACTATTGAATGCAGTGAGCTAAGGTATCTTGATCTCTTGAAGACTACAAGTGTTTTTGAATCTATTGTGGTGGATTATTTGTTACATTGAGATCATGTTTTGTATGTAACATTATTTCTTCTTTCTATTTCAGCAATGAGCGTGGGTTGTAAGCCTTTTGGAAAGTGTGTCCTATTCTAGTAGTGAGCCTCCTTGTACTGGTTTTGAAATTATTTATTATATTGTGAGCTAATCCTTACCATGGTTTTCCCCTTCTAGGTTTTCCCACATAAATTTGGAGTTCTCTTGTGTATGGTGTTGGTTGTTTCAATTTTTTTAATCTACTTTTCATGTTTAAAAATTATAACAAATTAAGTGTTTAATGAATGCTTGTGGATATGATTACTATTAATGGTTTTTATGTTTTAATTTGGTACAACTAATTCACCCCCCTCTTATTTTTCTTCCTCATTCAACACCTATAACGACACCAACCATCAATACCACTACCTACTCCCCTTGAGAGGTAGCCACCATCATTCCAAGATCAAGAATGTATCTTAAATTCTCACATGGAAAGATGCATTAGCTTATTCATCTAATTGAAAGAAGAAGAGGTAATAACCCCTAACTTTTGTTAGAGATACTCAAATGTATCTTTTGGAAGAGCCTTTATGAAGATATCTACAACCTAATCATTTTTAGGCACAAACTCTAGCTTCACCTTATTGTCTACAACTTTCTCTCTTAAGATGTGATACTGGATAGATTTCTTTTTTCTAGAATGCATTATCGAGTTATTTTAAATTTTAATTACAATTGTATTATCACACAAGATAGAAATGGCTTCATCATATGATACTCTAATATCCTTCAATATCTAATTCATCCATAACACTTGTGTATAGCATGATGCTACTATAATATACTCTACCTCTATAGTAGATAATGATATTGAATCTTAATTCTTACTCAACCATGAAACTAATCTTCTTCCACATGAAAGAAAAAACCTCCACTTGTAATTCTTCTATCATTTGTGTATCCTACCTAATCTACATTTGTATATGCACTCAATGAGAAGTTAGTATCCCTAGGATACCATAGACCAAAGTTTGGAATACCCTTCAAGTATCTGAAAGTCCTCTTTACTACTACCATATGCCATTCTCTGGGATCTTCTTAAAATATTTCCATAAGACATACTACATGCATGGCATTTGGTCTAGTAGTTGTTAGATATAGTAGTCCACCAATCATTGATCTATACTTTCTCTAATCTATTTTAAGAGATTCATCATTCTTTATCAACTTGCAATTAGTAACCATGGGAGTACATACTATTTTAGAACCCTCCATCCCAAACCTCTTCAACATTTCCTTGACATACTTTGAATAATAAATGAGTATACCTTTTTCTACTTGACTTATTTGTAACCTAAGGAAGAAATTCATCTCCCCAAACATTGACATCTCAAATTATTTTTGCATATCTTCTGCAAACTTCTTGCACATACCTTCATTTCCTCCAAAAATTATGCCATCAACATATACTGCCATAATTAGTATTTGATCTCCCTCAACCTTGAAGTAAAGGTTGCTATATATAGTACCCTTTTTGAATCCTTGCTATAATAAGTACATGTCCATTCTTGCACACCAAGCTCTAGGAGCTTGTTTAAGTCCATATAATGCCTTCTTCAGTCTACAAACCATATCAACATCCTCTGACAACTGAAATACTTTTAGTTGTTCAATTTACACCTCTTCTTCCAATTAACCATTCAATAATGTAGACTCCAAATCCATCTGATAAAATTTGAAGTCCTTATGTGCTGCAAAATCCAAAAAAATCCTAATAGCTTCCATTCTTTCCATCAGAGAAAAATTTTCTTCAAAATCTATTCCTTCCACTTGTGAATAGCCCTTACACACAAGTCTAGCCTTATTCTTGATAACTTTTCCATCCTTATTCAACTTGTTCTTGAAAACCCACTTAAATCCTATGACATTCTTATTTGTAGGTCTTGGGACCAAATCCCAAGTCTGATTCTTAACAATCTATCCTAATTCTTCTTCCATAGCTTTAATCTAATTTTCATATTTGCATGCCTCATTTATTGTCTTAGGTTCTACCTTTGAAAGAAAACAAAAATTTAACTACTCCTTTTTCATAGTAGCTTTTCTCTTTGTCTAAACACCTTTGCTTTTATCTCTAAGTATTTGATCTTCAAAAATGATTCTTCTACACACACTTAGGAGTATTAGGTATCTTCTTTGGAGCTTCTTCCTCTTCAATTGTCATCTCTTTCTCTTTCTCTTCTTTTTCTTGTTCACTATTAGAGGGTTCATCATATATTCATATCCTTCTATCAACACTAAAATTTGATGTGGTTCTTCATCCACTTTGACAATCATACTTTCAAGAATCTTCTTCAACCTTTTTTATAACATCGATAGGCCTTACTTCTTGTAGAGTATCCAAGGAAGATTTCTTCATTAGATCTTGCATCAAAATTTCCTAAGTTTTCTTCATCTCTTCTGATATAGAATTTGATTCCAAACACTCTAAAATATTTCACAATAGGAGGTTTACCATACCATAACACATCTTGACCTATTCACTCTTTCTTGACCTTTATTAAGAATGGAGACTTTAGTATGAATAACTTCTCTCCAATAGACATATGGTAGATTTGCTTCCTTCATCATAGTCCTAGCTACTTTTTGAATTGTCATGTTCTTCCTTTCCACAACTCCATTCTACTAAGGAGTCTTAGGAGCTAATATGCGAGGCATATCAAGCATTATCCTAGATAATTTGGTTTGATTTTATATTTATATAGTTTGGTACATTTTGGTGGTTGATGTTGAGATTTTGAATTAAGGATGTTATAATTTTGGATTATGGACATAACTATTTTATATGCATGCTTATAATATGTTCATTTAATAAAATAAATTGATCATGAAGCATTTTGGATAAATATTAATTTATGTAAAATATATATATTTAATTATTATGATTGATCTTATAATTATTCAATGCTAGCAGATTTTAATGTTTATATTTGATGTTTCAGTTATGAATTTTCAAAGAGTACTAATGCTTTTAATGAGTTGTTGCAGGTGGGAAGCCTAGGTCCTTGAGAATTGGAGACAAAATCCAAATGCTAAAAATATAATTGTTAGTTTTTAATTTTGAAAGGGGGGGCTAGTGTTAAGTGTAATTTGATTTTTATGATTTTGTGGAGGGAAATGTGTTTTATTTGTGTAGTATTTTGATTTAAGGGAATTTTTAGAGTTAGGAGGAATTCTTTTTAAGGGATTTGGGTATTGTTATCTCGCTCCATTCTTGGAAAATTTTATTGATTCTTCTTTGGGAAGTGGGTGTGTGAAGATTGTTATTTTATTTTGGGAATTGGCTAAAAGATCAATAGAAAAAGGGATCTTGATTAAAGATGAAATTGAATACTTTCTTGGGTTTTGGGTTGATCCTAACTTGGATAGCCAAGGTAAGTTTGAAATTTGATTCTTCAATTTCTATGTAGTTGCAAAATGTTGGAAAATTTTGTTGTTGTGTTGGAAATTTGTGTTAGTTTTTTGTTTATATTATGTCTTGGTTGCATCATTAGGGTTATGGGTTTGAATAAGGAGTTGATCTTGCCTAAAGGTTGAGAGCCTCCTTTTTTGGGAGTTGAAGAGGGTGTAGATCCTCTCTTGGGGATTTGTGACAAGATGTGTATATATGTGGTAATGGGTGATATGGGTGGTGTGTATGGTGTATGGTGGCTCATTGTGGAGATGTTGTGAATGGGATTTTTGGGTGAAGGATGGAGTGTGGAGTGGTTGGTTGTGAAGGAGATGTGAATTGGGTGTTGTGATAAAGAAGGTTATATGTTGCAATTGGAGAGGAATGTGTATGGAGATGTAAAATTATTCCCCAAGAGGGAAGGGAATCCCCCTTCTCCCCCTTTGCAAGAGTCATGTGTGTGGGTTCTTTGCGAGTGATTCAATGTTTATTATTTTCTATTCTTTCATTTGCAGTGTGCATATGGACCTTGTCTCGTACTCAGGGGTAGACTCATTTGTTCTATGGCTAGGAGGAGAGCATGAATTGGCTGCTCTATTTAGTGTTACAGGTTTTTAAAGGGTGCTTTAGATATGTTGCAGAAAATTGGATTCTTCTTATATTTCTTAATCAATAAGATTGTTTGACTTATTCAGGATTGTGAGTCATTGGTTGTATACAAAGGAATTTTTGTTATATAGCATTCTGAATCAAGTATATTGCTCATTTTATTGAATGTATAACTTTCTATGCAACTTAATGTGATGATGAAAGATTGAGATTTTATATTTTCATTATGCACTAGTTGAAAACTTTAGATTAACTATTATGAATTGATGTATACATGATTTAGTTTGTTTACATAAAATATATTTTAACTAATCTCATAGAAGAATTTGGTAACAAGTCATTCATTTTCTAATAATAAAATTATGCACACAAATATAATAGTCAACTCCTATATATGAACTTTTGGGATGAAAATTCATGATTAAATTATGGAGAAGTCTAATGTTGTAACCATTTATCATATTTCAGTTAAGTTCATTTTTTATTCATGTAAAGTAAGATTCCCATGTTTAAATGGTAGAATTGACAAACAACATGTTGGGACAACTCCTTTATAAGGAATTTTAATATATGGAATTATGTATTGCTAGCAGGATCTTCTTGATAATTTTATTTGCTACAAATTAGTCACACTAGTAGAATTTGGAAAATAAATGACTACATAACTAAAACTTTTAGTCACAACTAAAAATGATTAAATTCTAGTCATGTTTTTGCAACACAACTATAAATGACTAAATAAATGAGTAATTTGATCATCGTAAGTGACTAATTTGATCATCTGGTGGAAAATAAAGTGGAAAGTAATAAAAAAGAAAGTGAAAGACTATTTTTTTTGGGCGCCAAACAATGAAAAAGAGAATTTTCATTCCTTGTGTTTATTGAGCCATGTAACAAGAGGAAGTTTAGGGTTTTTTAGTTTGCTCTAGTTGGAAGAAG
Organism: Sequoia sempervirens; assembly: GCA_007258455.2. Classification (NCBI taxonomy): domain Eukaryota; kingdom Viridiplantae; phylum Streptophyta; class Pinopsida; order Cupressales; family Cupressaceae; genus Sequoia; species Sequoia sempervirens. The sequence goes on along the minus strand of VDFB02000015.1, from coordinate 371,177,827 downwards.
TCTAAAGATTTTTTGAGGGAATGGCATAGAACCAGTAGTTGGTTGCACCAACATCTATCCACATTTTTGAGAATATCTAGGATAAAGGCATGTTGAGATTAATCTAAAGAAATATTTCTTTGTTGGCTTTGAATTCATCCACACTGTAAAGATTCACAAGGGTTTGTAGACATGTTGCATGCATGAGGATATTTTCCAAGGTTTTGAGGACAGATCATGCCCATGTTAAGTAATATTTTAGGTTTTCCTGGAAGCCTTCATCCTCACATATTTCCAGGTATACCCTTGAAACATAGATTTTGGGAACCTAAATGCTAGCTCTAGCACTTCTAGGGTTTTTCACCTAAAAGGAGAGAGATTTAGGTCCAAAATGCTTATGTAACACTAAAATTAGGATGTATGCAATGTGATACATGATGTAAATGAACTTAAATAAATGAAATTGATTGATTAAGATGAACTAAAATGAATGCAAAAGTGCAATTTAAGCTATGTTTAAAAACACATTGTGATATGCAAACAACTATGAAAATGAAGAAATTATGCAAAACAGATAAGGATAAATCTAAGTGCATCTGGATAATATGTGACATTTATGGAATGTTTGGAATGCTGGTGAAATTTATTTATTTTTCACAATGGGACTCATTTTCCCAAGGTGGCAAATCAGTCCTCCTGCTGATGAAAAACTGTCGGGAACTAATTTTTGTCTATTAGGATCTAAAATTTGACAAAACTCAAGTTTCTAGTCCTAAGGTGGGACTCAATCACCACAAGTGGTGAATCAGTCCCCTCCCAAGTTTTTAGAAAACTAGGAGACAACTTTGTAACACCAAATCTGGGAATGTCTACTCGTCGAGTTGTCAAAGTCAAATATGTAGAAAATGGACAAATAAGTCTCTCCAAGCTTGAGTTTGACTTATGTTGACTTGAAGCACCTAGTTGACATGAAAATAAATATTCAACACCTAATAACCTATCAAATCTACAAACAAAAGGTTGCAAATACACAAGCAAAAAGGGGGAAAATGATTAGTGTTAGTGAATAGGAGATTGCCTTGGTCAAACCCCACTTTTGGTTATTAAACAAGGCTTGAAAAGATAATTAAATTCAAGAGAAAGATAAAGTAATAACATGCAAGTGATATCAACTCACCTAACTCTTGATCTTGTAATTATGAAGTAATGTCAATGGTAGCCTCAAAGTGCTTGAAAATTGCTTTAATTGATGATGTAGAATGCTTGGATGATTGAAATTTCTTGAATGAATGAGGAGATTGTAGGAGAATATTGGAGGATGTAAAATGAGGTGAAAATTTCCTATTTATACATTTCTTGTGCCTTACTATCCATTCATACCTCATCACAGGCTGACATCAAGTAATTTTGAATAATACCCTGAAAGGAAATTTGAAATATTTTGAATTTGGGGCTAAGGGGGACTCATTCGCCACCCATGGCCAATGGGTCCCACCTAGGAACTAAAAAAAAGTGTTAGTAATAATGTTGTATTTAATGTTATTTGTTAGGATAACATTCAAAAATAAACTTAATTAAGTCATGTGAGGGCATAAAGAGACAAAATAAAGCATGAGAAAGGTGTAAATAGGGAAGATGTGCCTAGAAAAGTGTGAAGGCTTGTTACAAGACTTTACAACATTTCAATATAGGACTTGATGATGAGTTAAAAGGTTATTTTTAGGTAAATTTCATTAAATAGAGTCTACAAGAATGTAGAAATGTCTTACAACACTTCACAACACCTTCACAAGACATTGTTCTTTGAGTTTTAGTACCTAAATAAGCATGTTCAAGCCATGATGCAACATAAAATCAAAGCAACATAGTTCCAACACCATGAAACAAGACCTAAAAGGCCATGAAAATGACAAAGGGCCACTTTTCTATGGCACAACTCTATACCATTAGGTTTTTTAGTTTTGTTTGAAGTTTTGAGGAAGAGCTTGCTTGTCTCCTCATGAAGGTTTTATCCCTATCATAAGCCCAAACTAGGAAGTCAAAGATCTTATTAGGAAAACAACCACCTTCATAGCTAATACTTTCATATCACAATGCAGATCTTTTGAGAAGATCACAGGCCATGATATGTTTAAGACATGATAGTAGTCTCATTGTTGAAGTGTCAATGGGTTTTACTAGTTATGAGGATTTTTTCTAGTTATGAGTGGAAATATGTATGTCTTTATAAGGAAAATAATGATGAAAAAATGGAAATATGTATGTTTTTCTATCTTGATATCACCAATGTCAACCACCATTAAAATTCAGCCATGACCAATGGGTGAGAACTACTTCTTTGGATAGCAAGCTTTCATCCTTGGCCATTTACAAAATAGTAGGGGTTTTGTCCTCTAGTTACTAACAATCTACGAGGTTTTTTCCTCAAATCTATTCATTTGAAAAAAAATGCTCAAGACAAATCTCATTAGGGTTTGATGTGGGTGTTCAAAAGTAACCTACCATTGCATGTTTTCGTTATCTAAATTAGCATGACTATAGCTTCTCTTTCTTTTTATCTATCCTTTTCTACCTAAATAAACAAGTGTTTTAGATCTCCCTTATCACCCATTGTCATGTGGCTACAATTTTCCCATGAATCCTTCATGATTTATCTTTCATGACTATCATTTATATCTAAAGATGGCAGTTTAAAATTCTTCAAGATAATTGTGCTCTATCCTTTCATGTCTTATAAATATTGATAACCATGAATATCCTATTCCAATGAGGTCAATCTCAATGCAATTACTTGATATCCACTTATGCTAGCTTAAACTATGACTAAGGTCATATTTACTATCATGTATGAGCTAACTATCCTCATAAAATTTTATCACTATCCATTGGTCATAGTAACTATCCCTACTTGATTTTCCCTTAGCTTCATGGTACTTGTCCTATTTATTATAGTCATAGAGAGTATCTTTTGCCTATGGATTTCCCTTATATCGATTGACAATTACTATCATATTTTATGTCTTATAACCATCTTTTATTATCTGCAATCTACCTTTTTATAAATTTTTATACACAAATTATTTACATTTGTTAATAGGTCTACCACTATTGAATGCTCAAGGAGACCTTCATGGTGAAAGCCTTTGCCATTTTTAACATGACTACATTTAGTGGAGCACTATTCTCTTCAAAACTCTAATTTCATGTCTTCGTGAACCTCTCATTATCCAAGGTATAGCTAAGAGTTGTCCATGTAGCTTGCACTTGACATTGTCAAGGTGATGAATCATATGCAAACTTCTTGTCCTCATTCATCATTGGACTCATTCTAAGTATTCATTGTCTTTTGGCATAAAAGAACCTTATCATTTCTATATGATCGTTGCACTTGCACAGTCCTTTTAAGTAACATTTATAAGGTTTAGAAAATCTTGATCACTCCCTAGAATAGCCTATTAAACATGGGTTGTGCTTCAATTCACTACATAATTGATATAAAACAACCACTCTGCATATCAACCAGAGTTATAGGATCTTTATTGCAGCAAGAGGTAATCGATCTTGGATCATGCTATCATTAAATTGTAACATGTTAAGCTTGAGTCAACCTGAATGCACCCAATGATGATTGACACCTAATTGTGATGAAAGTGATTAATTTGTACATGAGTTGTGCTCATATGAGTGCCTCAATTTCTATCACAACATAGCCACATTAAATTTGGGTCACACATGAATGCATTATATATTTGTTATAGCACAAGTATGTCACATGACCAATAGAGTTATGGATCACATAATTATAGTCACAAGAATTTGTTCCTCAGTTGTGCTCTTATGGTTAACCTTTACTTCATTTTTTATTGTTAGGGTTTCATAGTGATTATTTTATTTCTACGTGGCATGTTGTTAAAAGAAACCAAGCAAAAAAAACATTCTATCACTAATACATTTGACTGCAAAATACGACGAAACTGTCCGACAAAATATGTAAAATTCGATGTTCGTCGGGTGCTTGTAAAATTTGATGTGTAATTTCCAATTGTTTCGAAAGTTTATCGACGTCCGTCGAAATATCGTAACGAACCGGTGTTCGTCGAAATGTCGGCTATTATTTTCGTCGAATGTTCGACAAACATGAAAAATTAAAAAAATCAAATTGTGGCCGACATAAAGAAAAGTGAGTTCGGCTGATGTATTGCGACAGTGTTTTGCTCTACTTGAGACAGTTTGTGGAGAACTACGGATGATTTTCCTGGGAAAAATCAGAAAAATTCAAGAAGATATCACCAGGTTGAGGATAGTCATTGTCTTTTTGCAGAATTTAGTAAGTCAGATTTGTAGTTCCAGGTTTGAAAATCATATTTTAAAGCAATATCTCATCAGATTTCATTTGTAGAGGTTTTGAGAATTTCATGTCCAGATTTTGTTGTGTGGAATCACCATAAGATCACAACGGAGGAACAGATTCTTGTGAATGTAATTATGTGATCAATAACTGTATTGGTCATTTGGCACAGTTGTGCTATAACAAATACATGATGCATTCATGTGTGACCCAAGTTTAATGTGGCTATTTTGTGATAGAAATGGAGGCACTCATTTAATGTAGTTAATTCAGGTTGTATAATGTAGGTGTCAATAATCATCATTAGGTGCATTCAGGTTGTCTCAAGTTTAACAGGATAGGATGTAATTATAGCATGATCAAAGAGTGATTACCTCTTGCTGCAATAAAGAGCCTATAACTCTGGTTGATATGCAGAGTGGTTGTGTTATATCAATTATGTAGTGCATTCAAGCACAACCCATGTTTAATAGGCTATTCTAGAGAGTGATCAAGATTTTCTAAACCTTATGAATGTTACTTGACATATATGTGCATAATCTGAAATTCCTTCAGAGGCTTTTGAAGTATCAATGTATCCTATATAGGGTTTAGAATGATTTCTTTTAATTTAAATAAATAAATAAATTATGTATTTGGTTGTGATTAGATAATGTCGATATCTCCAAAATCTGCCCAAGCATACTATCATCTTTAGCACTATATTCATTACTCCGGCTGTTAGGTTTTGCATGTGACATCTTTAATATCTTCATGACCATTGGCTTTTAAATAGATCTCGATCTTTGCTTTAATCCTTTTCATGGTAACCCTTGAGTTCTATAATCCACCTTCAATCTCTTCTAAGAA
>VDFB02000015.1:371083899-371172551 GCA_007258455.2 Sequoia sempervirens | reverse complement strand
GTTGAGGATTTCCTACAAATTAAAAAAAAATCATTCATTTCTAAACTAAAACAAACAAAATTAATTTAAAACAAAAAAATTCATTACAAATACCAAACAAAACTTACCTCTTGCATGATCAAATGTGAAGTAGTCACCTCCTCAACAACGCGAGCGCATAGTGTAGGGTTCTTGGCCGCGGGCAGAAATAGAAAACAGTAAAAACATAAATGAAGAATGTTACTTTTTTTTTGCTTTTAAAAAGACAAAACGTGTTCGCGTTATAACGCAAACGCATTTTGTCTCATTTTTCACTTTTGTGGCCACAAAAGTGCGACCATCTTGGTGCACTTACCCATAGATCAAATGGCGATTCAACAAGCAGGTTTTCAACAAATGGATTGGTATCTTGGTCTCCTCCTTCCTCAAATAAACTATAAGCTAGTTTAGGAGTATTATCAATCAATGGAAGGTTAGGGAGGAATCTTTCCAGAGTGTCTCTTCTTCTATACATGCAATGGTATTAACTGTATATTGAAGGAATTTTGAAAATTCTTGAAGAAACACACTAAACTAATGCTAACAATGACTATAATAGGTTCTTAGCTTGACACCATCCCTGACAACGTCACCAAAAATGGTCACACCCACAAAAGGATATACTAGTCACAGAAAATCCTAACCTGGGGATTGGACATTCCAGCAGGTGACTAACATCTTCTCATGGTCGTTCATTTATATTATCAAACCAGGGAATGTATAATTGAAATGGAGCGACACTGTATGTGCACTAAGAACTAGGTCCAGTCTCAATCTACTAAAAATAAATGTGTGGAAAGGAATTCTACTCACACTCACAGAAATGTAATGCAAAGCCTTCTAAACTTAATCAAAGCATAAATCATGACAACTATTACTAAGTGACAAACTATGAACTGGCCTTATGTTGCAAGAACAAACATAGGAATGGATTCCCAATGCTATAGGAATAATAGAAGAATGAGTTTTCACTAAAACTTTCAAGAAATGAAATCTAACTCATAATCAACAGGGAAAAAACAACTAACTATAGATACTTACTAAGTGGGCCCCCTCAACAAGCATCAACAAGCTTATGGAAGAATTAAACTCAAAACTCCATCAACTTTTATTCATAATCTTGAAATCTAATACATTGATTATTCTACCTGTAAGGGAATTAACACAAGAACACTACTTCTTATTATAATACTAATTCTAACACATACTATTATGTTGCTCACTCGCGCAGGAGGATAACTTATTTATATCAGTAGAACAACTAACTACCTAACTCTATTAGAGAAAGACGTGGACATGAATAAATCTGAAATCGAGGAATAGATTTCTCATAAATGAAAGCATATCCATTCAACACGATTTGGAGAGAATTTAGCATTCCATTCTTCCTAGATTGATGATCATTTATATTTCTTCCCAATGACCCGGTCAGAGAGTCTTCGTTGGAACTTCCTCGATGCCATGTTGGAAATGGACTTTACTATAGGGCTGAGATCCACTGCACTTGACTCGTTCATGTTTCCTTCAACCACCTATGATGCACAAGGCAACAGAAGCGAAAAGAAAGCATGCATGGCAACCAACACGATACATTCATTAATCACTCATTAAATCCATTTCATCATTCAAAAACCACATGCATTATACCAGTCATTTGGGAAGTAAAACAGGGTAATTAATATGGACACATGGATATCAAGCTGTAGGAATATAGGAATGTGTGGCTATAGGATTCTACCCAATTTTGAATAAAAATTCTTTAATCAAAGTATTAAAACAATCATCAGTAATAAAATTTAGGGTATTAAAAATACATTATAATACTCAAATTATGAGCACATTTTAGGCTCATCAATGATATATCTTCTTAGAGCCTCTGCCATAATGATGAACAGGAAGGGATACATAGGGTCCCCTTACCTTATACCCTGAGAGGCACTAAAAAAACCTATTGGTGAACCATTGAGGATCACTAAGAATTTGGCTCATGATAAGTATATAATAATCCATCTACACCATTTTGCTGAGAAACCAAATTTAATCATTACTTTCCTCAAGAAGCTCCAATTGACCTTTTTGTATGCTTTCACCATGTCTAGTTTGACAATGATAGATGGGACTTTTTTAGCTATTATTGAATTTAGAGTTTCATGGGCCACAATTTCTCCTTCATATGTTTCTTTTCCTAGAACAAATCCCCTTGTTCTTGTGAAATTATCCTCAGAATGATAAGTTGCAACCTCAAATATATTACCTTTGAGAAAATATTATGTATTGTGTTACACAAAGAAATTGGACTATATTCCACAAAGGAGGAAGGGTTGGTGACTTTAGGAATGATAACAATATTGGTTACATTAAACTCCTTGAACAAGGATCCATATCTACGTGATTCTTCTAGAGCCCATAAGAGATCATAACACATAATTTCTGAACATTTTTTGAAAAAAAAAGTTGTAAAGCCATCAAGCCCTAGAGCTTTGTTATGGGGTAAGGAAAACACTACCTTTTTAAGCTCATCAATTGTAAATGGCTTTAGTAATTCTTCATTTTCTTTTACAAATATGAGTGGCAAGATTTCCTGCAGTAATTCTTCCACATCCTGTTCATTTTTTTTATTTCTATCATTTGGGGAAAACAAAAGATCCAAGAAAAATTTGATCCCTTGGACCATCTTAGCTACTCTTTTAATTTGAGTAGAGGCATGGAAATACTTAGTATTTCTATCACCTTCTCTTAACCATAATTCTCCTGATTTTTTTCTTTAGTAGGCTTATTCTCTCACACTTTGCTCTTCCCACTCCACTTGTAGTTTCTTTTGTTTCTCATACAACAAGTCATCCAGACCTTATATAATTTTTGTATGGATGTCTTCTAATTCTTGGTGTATCAGATTCTTTTGTTAAAAGATATTCTTGAATGTCTCCTTGTCCCATTTTTGGAGCTAATGTTTAATATGCAACAATTTTTTCCATAGACGAAACATCATCATCCCCGATTCAAAAGGGGCAGTAATCCACCATTGAAAAATCATCTCCACAAATTTAGGATGTCTAAACCACATGCTCTCAAACTTAAATGAAGATTTAAAAGGAGGAGATGAAATATTTGCAATGGAAAGCGATATTGGATAATGATCAAAATCAGGGAAAGGAAATATTTCTGAGGCAAGTTGATAGGACATATTGAGCCAATTTGGAGATAGAAGAAATTGATTTGTCCTTAAAACTATTTGAAAAAAACCTTTCCTTCAATTTTTCCAAGTGAACTTACCATTAACTGGAAACACATCCCACAAAGCATTGGTATTAATGAAAGAACTAAAATCAAACATGACTTTAGCAGGCAGGCTTATACGTGTAATCTTATCCTGTATAGATGGAATGGAATTGAAATCTCTAGCTAGTATGACTTTTGCATCTCCCAAAGTCATAATAACTTGAGATAATTGATCCCAAAGATGTTTCTTATCACCTGTGAGCGTGGGACCATAAATTGTTAATATCTAGAATTTGATATCGAATTTCATTACTTCTAACAATTGCCAATTGCATTCATTATGGAGGAGAACTAGAGAAGCTTTTTTTGGATTCCACAGTGCTGCCAAACCCCTTGACACCCCTTGTGTAGGTGAATGAACAGACTACCACATGTGCCACTTTTGAATTGTCAATTTGTATATATCTTCTGAGATTTTGGTTTCTTGTAGAAGGACTATATCAACACTGCATCCATCAAATTTCCTTTTGATGCGGGAACAGTTTTTAGGGGCATTAATTCCCTTGACATTCCATGAGAGGATCTTCATTGTACCTAAGGAGAGAAGCATGCTCTCCTTGGGCGCTTATTAGGTGGAGATATCAAAGAATTGTGCAGTGTAGCTTGACGCCCTGCATCTATTTCCTCTTACATCTTTACTACCTTAGACTTGCAGCCTCTTTTACCTAGAGACTTCTTTGTAGGAGGTTGATAAGGATTTTTGGAGATGGAAAGAGTCTTGTGTATATTCAATTTCTAAAGAATTTTGAAAATATTCCCCCACAATTTCTCCCTCCTCATGTATGTGTGGCTCCTTAAGGAGTTGTGACTGCAACTAGCTACAGGGTACCTCAAGAAGCACCTGAGTATTAAGAGTATTATGATTTTCTCACAAAATTTCCTCTCTCACATTATTACATCCCCAATCCCAAAATGATCCTTCTTGAAGAAACACTTATTATTATAATCTCTAGATAGAAATTAAATAAATGGAACCAATGTTCTCCAACAATATCAATCAAACAAACACTTATTTTCAAACATAAGGAGAAAATTTGGAGGAATAATGGAACCTAGATTCCCACACTATAGGAATCGAAGAATGGTTCTGAGATCTACTATTATGTTTGCAACGATCCTCTTCATCAAAACAATTCAACAACGATACATTTTCTCAATTTACAATATTTTCTTTGAAAGCAATTCATAAAATGCAACTATTCTATAGAAGAATTCCTATAGACCAAGTTCTCTGGTTCAAAAACTGAAAATCCCAGATCCTCATAATCCTCAAAACTCCATATTATTAAAACCTAGTAAAGTCATTAGCTTTTGAAAGTAAAAATCAAGTAATATCCACTAAAAAATTACAAGTTTCTATTTTGCAACCAGTTCGAAGCCATGCATGGACTCGAACCCACTTTTTCTATCTTTTTATTTTCTTTTCTTTCTTATCATTTATCTTGATTCGAAATTAATACTAATTTTAATATTTTCTTTTCTTTTAATGTTCCCTTGCACATTAAATTTATTAATTAAAAATTTAATATTAAACAATAATTTATTTTTTATATTTAATTATGAAAGAACTTATAATTCAATCATTTAATTCAATAATTAATCATTCAAATGCAACATTTACATTTTTCTAAAAACATAATTTATTTAATAACAATCTACTTAATGCTATAGCAAACAACAACTTTAATAAACACTTAGTTTTAACACTACGTATTAGAAACTCACCCAACAAACTTAATCAAACATAAAGAAAGGGAAAAACATGGAGGGGCACTACATCCTCTCCCCTAAGCTTTGACTTACTCCTGAAGTCACAAGGTTAGGATAGAACATACACACATTAACCCTAAAATTTGTTAAGTAATACCATGTTCACCTTTCCATTAATGTCAATATAAGCAACATCAAATAATCATGCAACCCAATATCAACAGGGAAAAATATGAGAACAACTAACCATGAACACAAACATGACTGACAGGTGACCAATTTGGTAATCATCCTCATTGAGGATGATGGCAAGGGTAGGGTACCTTTTGTCATCTCTATTTTCAACAACATTTCCATTGGGTTTTAAGTCACGCTCAAACTTGAAAATTCAGGTGGAGTTGATGCATGGTACCTATAACCTACATCAGAAAAACTGTCAAACAATATATATATATATCAAACAATCAAACACACCATGAGAGGAAGTCGTAGTGTAGCAGGGTACTCACGAACAAGTAATGCTACAGTGTCCCTCCCACCAAGACAGTTCAAACAATAATCCACATCAATGAATAACAACAATTACATCGTAAACAACATAGATCAATCATGAATTAGATGTACAATAAACATAATAATATAACCATCATAGCATATGCATAAGTCTATAGTATCATAAACATTGAAGGATGATCAAATGTCATCCAAAACCAATCCAAAACTATTGGAAACACAAGGGAAGAAAATTGAGAGGGGGGGTGAACTAGTTGTCACATAAATTTAAACTTATTAAACTTATTGAACTTATTCTCAGATCTGATTAATAAGAATGAAAGAATAAATCATCAACACAACAAAAACACACATAACACCAAGATTTTTTACATGGAAACCCTATTAGGGGAAAAACCACGGTGAAGGTCAATCCACAATATTATACTTTGTTAAAAGTATAAATAATAAATGGGAATGCACATGCATTCAGGCCCACTTCCTAGAGCACACTACTCAATTACAACAAGGCTTACTGCCCAAGGGAAGACACACTATCTTACAAAAACATTCGGATTATATCCATAGGATTTTGATTTGAGAAAATAACATCTGCTAATGCCTAATTATAGTTCTAGTTAAGCACATAAACTTTTCTTCACTCTTCTTCACACTCTGCTCCTACCTTTGAATGATTGGGACATTATTCACACACACCATACTTTCAAATGATATAAACAATCGCTTATACATATATGCACCACGAAATGACATCATTACATGTTGGATTCAAAAAAAATAAAACATGTCAAACTATTGGCCCAAATCAATAAAAAATTATCAATGTGAATCAAAAAATGTTGGCCACAACATAGTGAAGAACCAAAACAAAATCCTCAAACATGAAACACCTTCATAAATTATTCCATGAAGATCCACATCATGCTACAATCCCTATTTGACATGAACACGTAAGAGAAAATCACCAATCACGAGCATAATGATAAATGTGAACATGCAACATAGATAGCACGATCTAGAAACATCCACAAATATCATGAATTACTAGAGAATCATTTGCAACAACTAAACATACTAGAATCACATCATCTTCATTTAGGAACACCAATTGAAGCAACAAAATAACTGTCATAACACAATTTCTCATAACTCCATCAAATCTTCATGTGGATCTCTAAAAATTTACATGGATAAAATAGATATACTCGATAAGAAACCCTTTAGTCCACAAGCTACGATCATCAATGTACTGAGCTAACCAACAAATTGGACTTCATTGCATCATTGACAACTTGCAACCTTATTTCATTACAATTTTCTCAATATCATCAACATATACAACCTCAAACACATTAATGCTAATAGTGTTGACATCAATGACAACCACATATCAACAACATCCAAGAATCTCCCCCTTTGGCATTGATGGTAACACATGATGTGAAAAACACCATCAATGCAACTCTCTCTTAGCACTTTCCCCCCCTTACATTCTAACTCTTTTCTCTTTAGCTATTTCCCATGACTCTTCTCCCCATTAGGTTTTTCACATGAATCTTCTCCCCCTTTGGCATCAATGACAAAGATATACACAAGCTCTAAACCACATATATGAACATCTGACTACTCCTCTTGAGCAACAGTCACTACAACATCAATCCAAATCAAAATATGGCTATGAAATGCATGGATTGATGCAAGAAAATGCATCTCAATTCTAACTATGAGGGGTAATCACCCCTAGCTTGCCTCTAAGATACTGAAAAGTATCCTTAGGAAACGGCTTGGTAAAGATATATGCAATTTATTCCTTAGTAGGCACATATCCAATTTGAATTCCTTTTCACTCACCTTCTCTCTCAAAAAGTGAAACTTGATGGATATATGCTTGTTCTTTGAATGCAACACAGGATTCTTAGAAATGTTAATTGCACTTGAATTTTCACAGAATGTGGAAATAGGCTCATCATACACAACTCTAATGTCTTTCAACATCTGCTTCATCCACAATACTTGAGTACAATTTTTAGCAGCAACAATGTATTCTACATCTATAGTAGATAAAGAAATGGCATTATGCTTCTTACTTAACCATGAAATCAGCTTCTTTCCCAAGAAAAACGCACCACCACTGGTACTCTTTATGCCATTCACATATCCTACCCAATTAGCATTAGTAAAGGCACTCAGAGTAAGATCATCATCTTTAGGATACCATAGGCCAAAATCATTTGTCCCTTTCAAGAATCTAAAAATCCTCTTCACAACTGTCACATGAGATTCCTTAGGATAAGCTTGAAATCTTGCAAAAATGCATACAACATTCATGATATCAGGTCTAGTTTGAGTCAAATAAATCAATCCACCAATCATTCATCTGTATCTAGTCTAATTTTCTTTTAAAGAATCATCTTGTGTCAACTTACATTTGGTCACCATAGGTGTACCGACTGGCTTTGAATCTTCCATACCAAACTTCTTCAACAATTTTTTCACATACTTGGACTGAGATATAAAGATCCCTTTATCTAATTGAGTAATTTGCAATCCCAAAAATAATTTCATCTATCCAATTATAGACATCTCAAATTCACTCAGCATCTCATCAGGAAACTTCATGCAAAAACTATCATCTCCTCCAAAAATGATATCATCAATAAAGACTTCTACAATCAACTCTTTATCATGATCAATCTTGAAGTATAAATTACTATCAGCAATACCTTTGTTAAATCCAAGCTTCAAAAAATACTTGTCCAATCTGGCATACCATACTCTTGGGGCTTTCTTTAGTCCATGCAATGATTTCTTCAACCAACAAACCATATCTCCTTGATCATTCAATTGAAATCAATTAGGTTGCTCAATATACACTTCTTCCAGTTCACCATTTAGAAATGTTGACTTGACATCCATCTGATAAACCTTGTAGTTTTTGTAACTAGCATAAGGAAGCAATAATATCACAGCTTCAATCCTAGCAACATGGGAAAAAGTTTCTTTAAATTCAATTCATTTCATCTAAGAATATCCTTTACACACCAGTCTTTCTTTGTTTCTAACCACTTCACCTTGCTCATTTAGTTTATTCTGAAAGACCCATTTAGTTCCAATTACATTTTTATCCATAGGTCTAGGAACAAGAATCCATGTATCATTCTTCTCAATATGCATTAGTTCTTCTTTCATTGCTTCCATTCAATGTTCATCTTTGCATGTTTAATTGACACTAGTAGGCTTAGTCTTTGAAATCAAACAATATTCTTCTCCTAGTCTACACACCTTTGTTCTTATCACCAATAATCTAGTCTTCTAAATGATTTATCCTTACATATCTCAGAGTCTTAGAATGTTCTTGAACTTCAATCTCTTGTGATTTTTCTTCTACATTTTCACTAGTTCCTCCTTCCTCTTTATTTTCCTAATTCACCAGAATGATCTGAACTTGATTTGAAGTTTGAACTTTATTTCCTTTATTTGAACTATCATTTTGATCATCTAATTCATATCCATAGGTTCTAGATGGTCTAGCTATTTCTTCATCAGCCTTTACATTTGCACTTTCAACCATTTTCTTCAATCTCTTATTGTAGCTCCAACAAGCCTTGCTCTTAGTAGAATAACCAAGAAAGATTCCTTCATCACTCCTAGCATCAAACTTCCCTATATCTTCATCTCTTTGATATAGCATTTACTCCCAAATATTTTAAAGTATCTAACAATAGTCTTATGACCATACCATAGCTCATAAGGGGTCTTACTAGTATCACATTTGATTTGTACCTAGTTGAGTGTGTACACAACAGTTTTCACAGCTTCTCTCCAGTAGATATGAGGAACATTTCCTTCAAGCATCATAGTTCTAGCAGCTTCTTCAATTGTCATGTTCTTCCTTTCCACAACTCCATTTTGTTGAGGGGTCTGTGGGGAAAATAATTTTCTATTTATCTCATGTTCTTCACAAAAAGAATTAAACTCACCAAAAGTGAATTCACCACCTCTATATGATCTCAAACATTTAATCTTCAAACCTATCTCTATCTCAAACATAGCCTTAAAGATCTTGAACTTCTCTAGAGCTTCAGATTTTTCCCTTAAGAAAGTAGCCCATGTCATTCTAGAATAATCATCAATAAGTAACATGAAATTCTTGTATCCTTGTAAACTTTTGACTCTAGAAGGACCACACAAGTCAATATGCACAAGTTCCAACAATTCATTTGAACAATATTGTTTGTTTCGAAATGAAATTCTAGTTTTCTTCCCTAACTAGCATTCCTTGCATATGGCATTAGTAGGTTTCATCAACTTAGGAAGATCTCTCATTACCTAAGTAGAACTTATCTTGATAATATTGTCAAAGTTTACATGACACATTCTCCTATGCCACAACTAGCTTTCATCAACTTGAGCAATCAGACAACTTTTACTTCCAACACTCAGGAGAAAGATAATACCTTTTGTTTTTGTACTAGAAGCAATCACATTTCGGAAACTCCCCAGTCTTCTACACTTTCCATCATTGAATTGAAGATTGTATCCCTTAACAGCCATCTAATATCCAACACTTAAAATATTATGCTTCAGACCTTCCACATATAGGACATCATTAGTATTATGCTTACCATCAAGAGAAATGCATCCTCTACCATAGATTACAGCAGATTTGTCATCACCAAATCTAACAACATCACCAACATAGTTTTCCAAGCTCGCAAACTTACTTTTATCACTTGTCATGTGATGAGAGAATCCACTATCAATCACCCATTCATCCCTTTCTTCAACTCGAGCAGCTAGGGCTTTCTTCTTGATAACAATAAATACCCATTCATCATCACTTACATTCCCTTTATCAGATTCATCATTTGTCACACCTTCATCAGCAGCATAATAACAGTTTCTTTAAAATCTAGGCTTGTTAGGTCTTGGCTTAGGAACTCTTTCCAAACAACTTGATGCAAAATGACCTATCTTATTGCAAGAAAAACATTTAAGAGGCAATTTCCCTTTATACGTACCTTGTCCTCTAGCTTCTCTTTTGACAATAAGTGCTTCTAGCTTTTCTAGCTCTCTCTCTTCTTCTTCAATCTTTCTCATTTCTTCTTCATACTTGAACACTTTTCTAGATGAACTTTCTCTTGGATCATATCTCTGCTTATCTCTTTTGAAGGTAGTAGCCTTGAATGCAATTTTTTTCTTAGGAAGAGCATCACCAAATTCACTTAACTCAAAATTAGTAAGCTTACCAAACAACATATCTCTGATTACATTTGTTATAGTCTAGAGCTCCTCAATAGTAGTATCTTTGACTTTGTATGTAGCAGGCAAGGATCTAAGCAATTTATGAACAATCTTTGATTCTTCCAATTTTCCACCAACACATTTGATACCGTAGACAAGATGATTCACTCTTTGCATGAAAGAAGTAATGTTCTCATCATCACCCATTCTCAACATTTCATATTTCCCTTTCATACTTTGCAACTTAGCAATCTTCACAAGTGCATCACCTATATACAAAGTTTCCAACTTTTTCCAGACCTCATAAGTAGTCTTCAAATCCATCACATTTGTCATCTCAGAATCAGTCAAAGCACTCAACAATGCTTCCTTAGCCCTAATATTTTACTTGACATCCTTAATCTCAACAGGAGTAGTAGGACCATTCTATGGGATGATATACCTATTCCTTGTAATGTTCCAAAAGGGTTCACCAATGCATCTTAGATGACACTCCATTTGAGTCTTCCATAGAGGATAATTTGTTCCATCAAATCTTGGACTATCCTTCTTATATGTCGCCATCCCAGATCACCTCAAGATATTACACTTCTTCCAAGGAACCTACCCTGATACCAATTGTTGGAAAAACAAGGGCATAAAACTGAGAGGGGGGTGAATTAGTTGTCACAAAAACTTAAACTTATTCAACTTATTCTTAGATCTGATTAATAACTATGAAAGTATAAATCATCAATACATCAAAAACACACATAACACCAATATTTTTTACGTGGAAACCCTGTTAGGGGGAAAACCATGGTGGAGGTCAGTCCACAAGATTATATCATGTTAAAAGTATAAATAATAAATGGGAATGCACATGAATTCAGACATACTTCCTAGAGAACACTGCCTAATTATAACAAGGCTTACTACCCAAGCGAAGACACACTATCTTACAGAAACATTTGAATTACATCCATGGGATTTTGAACTAAGAAAATAGCATCTACTAATGCCTGATTACAGTTTTGGTTAAGCACATAAACTTTTCTTCACTCTTCTTCACACTCTACTCTTTCCTTTGAATGATTGGGACGTTATTCATACACACCATGCTTTCAAATGATATAAATAATCGCTTATATATATCCGCAATAAGAAATTACATCGTTACATGTAGGCTTCAACAAAATAATAAAACATGTACAAACTGTCAGCCTAAATCAATAAACAATTATCAATGTGAATCAACCAATGTTAGCCACAACATAGTAAAGTACCAAAACAAAATCCTCGAACATAAAATACCTTCAAAAATTATTCCACGAATATCCACAACATGCTACAATCACCCTGTCGGCCATGAACATGAAAAACATGAATGCGCAAGAGAAAATCACCAATCACGAGCACAATGATCAATGCAGATGTGCAACATAGATAGATCATGATCTAGAAACATCCACAAACATCATGAATCACTAGATAAGCATCCACAACAACTGAACTTACTAGAATCACATAATCTTCATTTAGGAACACCAATTAAAGCAATAAAATAATTTTTAGAACACAACTACTCATAACTCGATCAAATATTCATGTGGATCTCTGAAACTTTATGTGGAAAAACTAGATATACTCAACAAGAAACCCTTTAGTCCACAACCTCTTATCATCAATGTACTAAGCTAACCAACATATTTAACTTCATTGTACCATTGATAACTTGCAACTTATTTCATTACATTTTTCTCAATATCCTCAACATATACAGCATCAAACACATTAATGCTAATAGTGTTGACATCAATGACAAACACATATCAACAACATCCAACAAAAATAGTAAACTAACATCTACCAAGTATCATAATGTATACTAAATAGAATAACTATTATCCCAACAAAGAAAAGTGTGAGGGGCACAATCAGGCTCACTCTTGGAAGCCTACAAATAGTGGCGGTATAACTCTCGCATCTGGAATAAATCCCCTCTAGACAAAAGCTACACGATAACAAGAAAAATTATTTACAAAGCAGCTATCATTGTCTATGATAGGTTCAACGTGAAAATGATTAGGAATCACTGACATTGCCTATGATAGGTTCCTCTTGTTCACTACACTCAGAGAAAGGAATAATTCTATGTCCAAGAGTTGGAATAAAAACTTTCTTAGTTGTTTTAGGTTTTCTCTTATTAATCAAAAGATTCCCTAAACTGGTTTTTCTTCTTCTCTTATAGGTAATAAAAATTATTCTTTCCCTAACCACCTGCTAGTTACCCACATGACTAGGGTCTAAACAGTAGGAAGCACCTCGAGCAAGGGACATAATTGATCCAGATTTTGAAACCTACTTTCTTGATTATTCAGAGAACCCTATTGTTCTTCATGATCACTCTCATGGGAACTCTAAGAAGGGGTGGGTTGGTGGTTAGCCCCATAGCCACCACCATGACCTCCACCATGACCTAGACCTCGACCTCTAGGCATCCTACACATGACACCAAGAGAAAAAGGGTCACAAACAATCAGGTGAGGGTGACAAAAAGAAAACAATACAAGTTCAAGAGTCTAAGCACCATGTCCATAATTTTACACGCATTCTTCACATACACACAAATTTGCATCACCAGGAAACACACCACAAGGCTACATAAGGGTCCATAATGCATCACCGATAGGAAGAATATCAATGCATTGCACACTAAACTGAGGGTTCTATCCTTTCCATTGGTTTTCTATACCATTCAACCAACACCACCTAAGAGAAAATATTGGGTTGCTAAGTGAGAATGACCAACAAGGAAGACATAAACTCAAAAGTACAAACAACTAGGTCAATGTAATGGGATCATATGAAACTAGAGTTCCTAGTGTATGAACCTAGGCTTTGATACCAAGTGTAATGCCCCATCACAAAACCCAAAAGGATAACACAACCATCTAACAATTATGACAATTTTTTTTAAGTGAATTAACATATAGATCATATTATCAATTACATAGAATGTAAATTTCACATATCTATGAACTAGCCACGTCCTTTAGCATATCATGACTACATTATGAATACCTCAATTATCCAATCTAAACATGCATCACAAAATAACTACAACAAGAGTTCATTTACATCCAGAACATTATATATATTCCCATAGATACAACACAATTAAAGGTCATATATTATGAATCAACCAATGCTTTTACAACTTCCCATATATGGGGGTAGATCATTACACTGCTTACAAGATTATATCAAAGCTTCCCTTATAACAACAAGAAGGATACATCAAATATATAATAAGATACAACTAAAATGATTAAATAAAATCAATGCTAACTCAAGTCTGGTACAAGATCTAGAATCTCTACATGCGGTACAACATCCATGCTCAAGAACATCAACTGGGAACCAAACGGAGTGCATGGCACATTCCACCCAACCGTGTGGAACCCTAAGGCCCACCCCCATGCTAGGAGGTGACAATAAGGACTTAGTACTCAAGTAGTCAAGAATACATTAGCATGACACAAAGGCTAACAAGACTCCAACAACAAGTACAACAAAACATCACATAACAGTGACATCGCTTGTAGAGGTACACAACAACAAAGGAAACCACATGACTAGGGAATGTTAGGTTGCTATAGGGAGGAGTTTCATCACATAGCTTTCTATGGGTTACCTTAACAAAACCTTCCTAGGCTACTAGACCCCATCCTAGGTTACCCTGGCCACCTCTACCGGTCACTAGACCCGCATACAAACTCATGTAGGATCAACATACCTTCCAAGAGGGAAAGGAAGTTGATCTTTCCATTCCAGACCTTCCCACTCATCTCAATCCTAAACAAGAACATGAACCATGAGTGAGGCATTATCTTGATTAATATGAACTACCCAACCCCCTAATTTATTTTAGGTTATCACTGATTAAAGAAACTCTCAATGAGTTACCTTGGTTGCCACTTTGTGTGTCAGACACCCATAGAGAGCCACTCTCCCTACTAACAACTAGAAGACCCAAATATCCAACCAGGTAAAGCCATTTGCATAGAATCACAAATCACATGCACGTACCCAAAAAGTAAGGGATGAACCCTCTTTCTCACAAATCTAACCCATAATGATGACTAAATAGTTCATGGCTTAAACCTTCAATAACACAATTCAAGTATAAAATCAACCACTTCAAATGGGACAATCATAATCACAAGTAAACAATGCAAGACAAAAACCTTCAATATCACATTTCAAGTATAAAAATAAAGTGTTCACAAAGAATCAACATGAAAAGCCAATCATAAAGAAAACTCTTTCTCTAACCTTTGGAAGTCTCTCAATAACTATTTCGCACAAAGACTCCCTCTTAACACAAAAAACCCAACGCCATCGTAATCTAATAATCAAACAATACCAAAATCAAACACAAAGATCAGAATTTAAAAAGTAGACAATTACATAATGAAATCACTCAAACAATACCAAAATCAAACACAAAGATCAGAACAAATAATCAACCAACCATTTAATCAAAACCCATCAATCAATAAAAATCAACAAGCAATACATTCATGGTTGACATTATTTTCACATTTTCTATGATTCATTACTCAACCACTAACCTCACATAATAATTCTCAAATGTTTATGATATCAATTAACCTTGTTAATTAATTCAACTATTTAAATAGTTGACAAGGTGAATTTAGAGTTCAACAATAATATCATTATAAGAGCAATTAACATTCGTTAACTTACCCAAAGATAATCTAAAACAATTTTTTTAATTATCTAAATATATATACAAATAAATCATTTTTCTCCTACCTAATAAATCCTCCAATTATATATATTAGAAAGCCAATTTTTCCTTATTTATTTTTTTTCTAATGACATCAATTGATTTCAAGACAAAATGATATAATTTTCTGATTTATAAAATCATCCAATTTAGCATCAAACATTCTAAATAAATATATGTGTATATATATACATATATACATATGTATATATATACATATATACATATGTTGTATATATATATATATAGATGTACATAAATAATTTCAATTTTTTTGTTAACAAAATAGTAAATCATAAATCATAAAGAAAGTCAAATATGTAAACACAACAGATATATATATTTAGAATACAAAAAGATCACTTAGCAACAAATTTTAACATTCAAATGGAGCATAACTAAGGGATATCAATTTCATATAGGGGGTTCCCTATGCATCGATTTCATCCATTTAGACAACCAACAATCCTTATGAAATCAACTTACAGCCTAAAGAAAGTTTCAATGAACCTCAATATAATGCCAAAAGAATCAAATACTCATACATCAAACTCCTTAAAAATAAAATAGAAATATATTTTATTTCCATGTGAATTCTATCATTTTCAAGTATCACAAAGAGAAGTAAAACCAACTTTCCAAACACTAATGTATATCATCAATCTCTGACACAAAGAGACAAGGTGCATGCCAAAATTGAGCTTACCAATAAACTATGCAATCAACAGATTTGGGGGTTTCCTAAAATAAAACTAAGCATATGCAGAGGACACCTTACCATCGAAAATGGATTAAAAGCAACATTGGTTAGCAGGCAAAGATGACTGAAAATGGCGAATGTGCATGACTATTTTCCTTTAGTTCAAAAACCCAAGGGAGTCGGTATATAACCAACATAAAAGATTGATATGTAGTACTGAATAACCTCCAAAGCCAAAAATTTTCAAGGAAAAATTAGTACGGGTTTAAGAGAAGTCAGCTGAATGAATCCTGCAGGTATGTCAACGGCTACAAGGCATCAAATACTTTATGTTCGAATGGTAGTATGTTTTGGGAACTATTGATTACCCAAGGTGAATTCCATATTACTAAAATACTTGCAACTCAAAAGATGACCACTGCAAACTCTACGCATATCCCATGGCTAAGTCACTTCAAATCAAAAATTAATTTATTAAAAACCTAAGGAAAGAGAATATAATTTGAAATGCACAATATGCCACTTGTGATACGGGTTATCAAAATTTAAAGTACACGGGCTGAAGATAAGGATCAAACCCTAAAACAATGTAGTAGGATTTAAATCCAATATATATATAACACATACTTCACTTGATGAAGGTTGCACTTGTAACATAATAATAGAAGACACAATATCGATTACCAATCCTATGGTGTATGCAAATTAAAATACCAAAGACTAGGCATGCAATATAGGCCATACACAACATCAAAATTCATTCTTAAGATTATTAGCTAGGTAAGGCATAACCAATTCAAATAGTGACTCTACCAATATATATATATATAGAGAGAGAGAGAGAGAGTTGAGGATGAGACATGCATCAAATGTATGAGGGATTTCACATTTTAAAAGAATGGAAAATAGAAACCATGTAGAACCTCATTAGCAAGGAAAAAGGAAATGGCACCTCCCTAACTCAAGTTAACCAGCAAACTCAATACTAGGGTAACTTTGTTTACTATGAGAAAAACATACAAATCTCACCCAACAGTAAGCAACAGTGAAAATAACAAGGAAATAAGAAAAATATAAATCATAGCTAAAACAATTATTCGATAGATTTTACAAATTGAATACTTAGTAAAACAAATACATGAATATTAGCATTTAATTAAAATCAAATCCAAGTAAAAGTGTCAAATTATATACAAACAAAAAAAT
This sequence comes from Sequoia sempervirens, assembly GCA_007258455.2. Lineage (NCBI taxonomy): Eukaryota > Viridiplantae > Streptophyta > Pinopsida > Cupressales > Cupressaceae > Sequoia > Sequoia sempervirens. Next base: position 371,155,086 of record VDFB02000015.1, on the reverse strand, counting down.
TCCAAGCAAAAGAAAGGTGGTTGTAAGAGCTTGCCATGATGCAACGACAGAAGGGAAGACCAATTATCGGAGTGTAGAGAATGCAGAATGTTATAATAAGAATGCTTATTATTATAATCTCTAGACATAAATTAAATAAATGGAACCCACATTCTCCAACAATATCAAGCAAACATACACTTATTTTCAAACATAAAGAGAAAATTTGGAGGAATAATGGAACTTGGATTCCCACGCTACAAGAATGAAAGAATGGTGTTGAGATCTACTGATACATTCGCAATGATCCTTTTCATCAAAACAATTCAACAACAATCCATTTTCTCAATTTGCAATATTTTATTTCAAGACAATTCATAAAATGCAACTATTCTACAAAAGAATTCCTATAGACCAAGTTCTCTAGTTTGAAGACTAAAGATCTTATATCCTCATAATCCTCAAAACTCTACATTATTAAATCCTAGGAAATTCATTAGCTTTCAAAAGTAAAAATCAAGCAATATCCACTTAAAAAATTACATGTTTTGATTTCGAAACTAGTTCAGATCCATACATGGGGGTATGTGTAGGTAGGATCATGATGGGCCAAAAAGTGACGATATGATGGGTATGTGTAGGGTATGTAGCTGACGACTTTTTCTTACCCAAAATTGATGAAATAAAAAAGGTTTTTAAAGGATATTCTCAGCTTTCCACCAATATAAATTATGTTTTACTTTTCAAATTTAATAAATAATTATTATTCATTTTCTATTTGAATTGCGACTAAAGTCCTGATTGATAGGTTGATTGAAAGACATCTATAACTTTCAAACAATATCACATTTTTTGAGTCTGAAACATGTGTTATATTCTATGCTTCGCATACTATAAGATTAAAAAAAAATGAATTTCATGAAGTTTTGATCAAGTTAAGGTGGTCAGACATACGAGTTTCTATACTTTTTAAAAAAATTCATAAAAAATTCATAATTAATTATTTACTTGGGAAAAAATTACAAAAAAATATGCATCACATCCGAACATGAGTCCTCTACTTATATCTAAAATATTCTAAAAAAATATTATCATTTTATTGTGGATAGGGTGGTCAGAAAAACACCTACTTCTTACTTTTTCCTTGAAATTTAAGTACTAGTGCATTGAAATTTCAAATTTTCACCAAATAGATTTTTTTTAAGAATAAACCTAGTAGTTTAGAAACGACATTCAATTTTCTATAGATTTTATTCTTATATATTTTTGAAATAATATAGATAACATACATTTTCTTACGTCAAGTTGCCTAACTCTAATTTTTTTGAATTTTTTCCCACTTAAGGGCCTATTTTTTTCATGATGATCCTGCACATACCTATGGACTGGAACCCACTTTTTCTATCTTTTTATTTTGTTTTCTTTCTTATCACTTATCTTGATTCAAAATTAATACTAATTTTAATATTTTATTTTCTTTTAATATTCCCTCGTAGATTAAATTTATTAATTAAAAATTTAATATAAAACAATAATTTATTTTTATATTTAATTACGAAGGCACTTATAATTTAATCATTTAATTTAATAATTAATCATTCAAACGCAACATTTATTTTTTTCTAATAAGATAATTTATTTAATAATCTATTTAATTCTATAGCAAACAACTTTAATAAACAGTTAATTTGAACACTACGTATCAGAAACTCACCCAACAAACTTAATCAAACATCAAGAAAGGCCAAACATGGAGGGGCACTACACTTTCTTGGTTCTTTTCTCCTATGTCTACACTCCCAAATTATCGAGTTTCATAGTCGAAGAGCCGAAAATAAATGCTATAGAAGAGTTTTCGTGAGAGGACAAATTTCCTTGCAACTTTGAAAAATTTACAACTTTCTTCAATTTTTCTCTTCAAAGGATCTTCCACCTGAAATCTACAAACACAAACACAAGAGGAGAAAAATGTTGTTTTTGGTTACAAGTGGTTTTCCTTGGTCAAACCCCGTTTGAGTATTTAAACTTTGAAATGAAATCAAATAGCATGAAGGAAATGATGAATAAACAATGCAATGTCACAACTCACAAAAACCCTTAATTAAACCTTGTAATATACATCTACAATTTACATGAGATGGCTTCAATAGATGTGGATCTTGATCATGAAACTTGAATTGAAACAATGCCTTTGAATAATTGAATGGATCTTGAACTCTACATGACCATATTAGCTCAAACAACATGCACATGATGCTAGAATACTTTGTCATGATGATAAGATATTGATTGCTACAATAATCTTCAATAAATCTTCTCTTGAATGCCTTGAAAATGCTCTTGATATCATAAAATTCACTTAAGGAATGCTTGCATGAAAACTCTAGGTTGAAACATAGTGAAATGACCTCTTATTTATACATATGTTAACATTATTTCCTAAAATTCAAATAACACAAGATAACATGTGAATACACATTTGAAATCATTGAAAAATTGCTAAAAACATATTTGAAATTTAGGTCCTAGGCCTAAGTGAAGACCCATTCACCCTATGGCAAATGGGTCCTAGGTCACTTCCCTAGGACACATTCTTCAAGGATAATTTTTATGTCATGGCATTAATGAATTTTGGGTTTCCCTTCAGAAAATGTAATTAATTAGGCTTGGAATTGAATTAAAGGGCGCAATTAAGGCATAATTAAGCTCAATTAATTAATAAATCCCTAGATTAGTGTGAAAGTGTAAAGGTGAACCTTACAACACCATATATAAGGCACAATCAAGTCCATTTTAATAAATAGGGCCCTCAAATTAATGTGAATGTGTAAAATACATATTACAACACTAAATTAAGGCATAATTTAGCTTGTTTTATTATTAATTATTTATTCCAAATTAAATGTGAAAAATGGATACTTTTTCCTACACTATATTTAGCCCCCACTTTAGTGAGAGGATGACTTCATGTCAAACTCATACTAAAGTAGACATTCAATACATATGTATGTAGCAATGACAAAGATAATCATACAACATCAAAGACTAGGAAGATCAAGCCTAGGCTATTTAATGTGGCACAAAACACATCTAAGCTTTTTATCACGTGCTCACTTCAGGGTAGTGGAACCTAAGGTTGTCCACTAGGTGGGTCTCCCAAAGGGTGGAAAATCATATCAAAGCTATCCCTATGACAACTTCAATAATATTCCACAAGACAAGGTTTCATGATTCATAAGGCTTAACAAGCTGGGTTATGTTAAGCACATATGAACAATGCAAGGGTCCACTAGCAAGAAAGGTGTGTTAAGCTTGGTGGCCTTGAAGATGGTTTTGAGCTCCATAGGGCTTAAAAAGCTCCATTATGCTAAGCACCTATGAACAAGGCAAGGCTCCATTGGAAAGAAAGGTGTGTTATGCTTGGTGGCATTGAATAGGGTTTTAGGCTTTGCAAGGTTAACAAGTTATATTATGTCAAACACTTATGAACATTAAATTTTGGTAATTTTTTGTTCAAGGGGACTTTTATTAGTTCATGTAAGGTCTTCTTCTTAGGGAAAATCATGCCTAATATCTCCAAGAGAGGAAAAATCAAGAGTAAAAGATTCGCTTTCTTAGGGGACACAGTGCATTGCATCACCACTAAGAGGAAAGTCGTACACTAAGAAATATCACACTCTTGGAAGACATCAAACCCAATGACACCACCAAGAAAAGAATGCATCACAGGGAAAGAGAAAATCACACCATGAAACATGAAAATGTTGAAACATATTGTCAATGTATGCCCCCAGTTTAAAGAAATTGCTACACCATTACCATAAGTAATTGTTTTAAATTAGCCCATGTATAATCCTAAGACATGAGAGCTTACTCAAAAAGCCCTATGCCAAGTCATATGTTCCTGAAATGAATTTGTACCATGAAAAAGGAAGGAGGGGTTGCCCCTAAAAACACATATGGGATCTATGGATTCAGTGTTAGTATATCATTGCTATAATTTTTTTATAGAGCTCAAAAATGTCATCATTCCCCAAATACTCGCAGAACTAGAAGAATGATGCATAAAGAGTGAAAAAAAAGAAAAATATTTTGAGTCAATATGGAAGATACCTGAATGTCTCGATGCCTTGTGTCATCCCCAATAGGAAAGAACAAGACAAGAAAAAAGATAAATGTTTATGACATATACAAGAATTTAGGTACAAATAGAGGAATACACAAAGAGAGAGATACATCAAATAGAATAGTATGGGGGATCACATTATGCACATTCAATCACACATAATATGAAAAATAAAACCATGAAAAATACTAGTAAGGCACATGTAAGTCAACCTATAGTAGGTCATTGACATCCCAATCTTGATTAGTATATACGGAAGGCAAACAACTAGCCAAAGAGACAACATCAAGTTCCAAAAGTAGGACAAGGCTGTCTGACTCCTTGCCCCCACTAAGTGCAGGATAAGGATGAGTCGAGATGTGTGATTAGAATGAGCTCCTTGCAATAAAGAAAATGATTTACAATTGTGTATGCTAAAAACTGAAAAAGTTGATTTAATCTATAAACCCAAATCAAAATTTCAACATAACATCAATGAAGCCTTTCTTAAATGAAAGCACATGCAAAAAATGTAAACTAAACTAGGAAAAACCAAAAAAAAATGCATTCAAAAGAAAACTAACTCCATTTTTCTCCTATTCACGAGGATCTTGATTTATCCATTTGGTGCTCTCATATTTTCACAAGCACAAATGCAACAAGAGGCTATGATGAATGGAAGAGAGGATTGTGTGATCAAAATTGAATCTCCAAATTGAATTTTATTTTTGGTGAGAAGAGGGGGTTTATATATATGTTCTCATGGAGTAGATTTAAGTTGTGGGAGATATGTGGGATTAAAGAGTGAAATAGAGAAATGCATTTTTATCCTATATTTCTTAATGAAATGAAATTGATGGGAATGAGAGATAAATGGGTGACTTTATGATATGATGTATGTTTGGGAGTTACATTTAAAGTGGATTTTAGAATTAATGAATTATTTAATTTAAATGGATTTATATATTTAAATTATTTAATATGCATGGATATTTTAATGATTAATGCAAATGGAGTAATATGAAATTGATAAATAATTGACTATGTGGATGGATAAATGCTTATGAATGAATGAATTCTTATAATATGGATAAATGATTATAAATGTTTATAATATGTTAATGATTTAAATGAATTTATGAGTGAATAAAAGAAAGTATTAAATGAATTAATTAAACAGATAATAATATCTATTTAATTAATAGATGAACAATGGGACAATTGTGAAGACAACTTTTGAGTGTCTACAATGATGAATGTAAAACATGTAATAGTGAGGGTGCTATGATCATACAACTATTACATGGAAAGGAGAAAAATGAATGTGTTAAGGGATTATTTTTATGATATCAAACTCCTCAAATATTCTTTTTAAAGCATGAAACTCATCAATACTATGCCCAATTCTTCTATGATATTGATAGTGAGAACTATTTGTGTTCTTAGGATTTAGATTTGGATTTTCTCTAATGGGTGGTAATGTTACATGTCCTTGATTTAGAATTATGTGTAATATACTTTCATTTTCAAACATGGGAAAAATAAATTTTAGTTTATTGAGTTTGTAAGGCTTTTGTTTCTTGCTTGATTCACCTATTTGTTGAGATAGATGTTGAGGAGGAGGGCCTAAGATTCCCTTATCATCCTTGTGAGACATTACTTCATCGTTATGAGGGAGGAAATTTGTATCCTTACAAGATGTGTAGGAATAAGGATTTTGATATCCTAGTCCCTTTGTGTCTTCAATAGGAAGTTCTAAAAAATTTTGAATTTCATGCTCATTAGTTATGTCACATTCTTGTTTGGTTAAAATCTTAAAGCCTTGGCCATAATTTTCTTCTAGATTGATGGTTGTGTTGGTCACTTTGTTAACATAAGATGGATAGGTATGCACTTGATTAGAGGAGCTAGGTTCACTCATTGTTGGAAGTTTAGGATTAGTTTGTGACTCAATTTCAAGATGTAAAAGACAAAACATTTCAAGTTGTGTTGGTTGTTTCATGGAAGGATAAAAGGATGCATTATTCTCAAGATTGTTAAGGAAATCATTTATGAAATTTTTCATGCTATCATCATCTTCTCCAATGATGTCAACCTCATGAGGACACTCATTAGGATTTGATTGATCATGGTTAAGGTCAATTGCATTAGGATCATTTCCAAAAACATAACTTGAAACATCAACCAAGGAGAACAAAGACTTCCACATATTTTTAAAACACTTGTCCATTCTTAGATTTTCATATTTAAAACAAGGTGATTTTTTTATTATGCTATGCAAAAAATTGGAAATGATGTCTTGTAAATGAAATTTTGAAATCATAGAATGCACTAATTTTATCAAATTAAGCTAAATATGACCAAATTGAAGAACCAAAAATTCTATAAATAGAAACAAAGGTCTGAGAACAAAAAATAAAATGAAGAAATGAATTTTTTAATGCCCAAAAAATCAAGAAATGACCTTGATCAGGGATTCATTCACCGTAGGGAGAATGGGTCCTAGGTTAGGGTTTTGAAATTTTTTAAAAAAAATTCTAAGATGATTTCAGTGGTTTTCAAATTATGATCTGAAACAATGAGTTACAGTTTTAATTTTTTTGAAATAATGGTTGAATGCAAGTGAAAAATGTGACAAAATGACAACCTAGAAAACCTAATTTGGCATTCAATTTTATTTCAATTTTCAAATGCAAATGAATGTAATGTAATTCTATGTGAATGATATATAAAATGATTGATTTTTTTTTCAAATTTCCAGAGATGCAAAAATGTAACCCTAAAACCCTAAATGAAATGCAAGGTTAAATGCAAAATAAACACCCTAAATGAGTCTTAATTCAATGTATATAAATGAGAATTAATGACAAATCTAAATCTAGGGTGAAAAAGGACTCCAAAATAAAAAAATGCAATGATCAAAGTTGGGTTCAACAAAATGAAATAAAGGAAAATAGAGGGTGTGGGGGTTAAATTGTTATAGAAGAGGGTTCATCACAATGAATTGATAACATAGGACCTATTCTTCCTCAATTAATTCAAGAAAATGAGATCCAAACAATGAAATGACTAAAAACCAAAAGGTGTGTCAAATTAAGGTATGAATTACCAAATTTCTCTTCTATGCAAGGATGCGGTTATGAGTCAAATAGAAATCTGGGGAGAAAGATTAAAACCATCAAATAAACTCCAAAATACAAGTTATAAAATGAAAATGAAATACTATACTCAAAACTAATGGAAACAACAATCAAAAGGCGGATTTGGAAAAGGGAAAATGTTGTGTACCAATCACTAAAAGTTTTATTTTGAAGATCACTAAGGACTCATTCACCCTATGGTGAATGGGTCCCAGCTATGGCTCTACAAAGATGCTTTTTGGGTTCTCTATTCCTATTTTTTCACTCCTAGATTTTTGAGTTTCACAGTTGGAAAGCCAAAAATAAATATTGTAGAAGATTTTTTGTGAGATGAAAAATTTCCTTGCAAATTTGACAACTTTACAACTTTCTTCAATTTTTCTCTTCAAATAATCTTCCACCTAAAACCTATAAACACAAACACAAGAGAAGAAAAATGTTTATTTTGGTGATGCAAGGTTTTCCTTGTTCAAACCTCATTTGAGTATTTAAACTTTGAAATGAAATCAAATAGCTTGAATGAAATGATGAATGAACAATGAAATGTCACAACTCACAAAACCCTTAATTAAACCTTGGAATATAGATCTTCAACTTGCATGAGATGGCTTCAATGGATGTGGATCTTGATCATGAAACTTTCTTTGAAACAATGTCTTTGAATACTTGAATGGATCTTGAACTCTACATCACCATATTAGCTCAAACAACATGCATGATGCAAGAATACCTTAACATGATGGTAAGATCTTCATTGCTGCAATAATCTTCAATATCTACTCTTGAATGTCTTTAAAATGCTCTTTATATCATAAACTTCACTTAAGGAATGCTTGCATGAAAACTCTAGAATGAAACATAGTGAAATGACCTCTTATTTATACATATGTTAACATTAATTCTTGAAATTCAAATAACACAAGCTGACATATTAATACACATTTGAAATCATTGAAAAACCACAAAAAAAATATTTGAAATTTAGGTCCTAGGCCTAAGTGAGGACCCATTGGCCCTATGGTGAATGGGTCCTAGGCCTAAGTGAGGACCCATTCGCCCTATGGAGAATGGATCCTAGGTCACTTACCTAGGACACACATTCTTCAAGGATGAGTGCTATGTCATGGCATTAATGAATGTTGGGTTTTACCCTTTGGAAAATACAATTAATTAGGCTTATATTTGAATTAAAGGGGCCAATAAAGGCATAATTAACCTCAATTAATTAATAAAGCCCTAGATTAGTGTGATAGCATAAAGGTACACCTTACAACACCATAAATAAGGCACAATTAAGTCCATTTTAATAAATAGGACCCTAAACTTAATGTGAATATGTAAAATACATATTACAACACTAAATTAAGGCATAATTAGCTCATTTTATTTTAATTATTTATTCCAAATTAAGTTTGAAAAATGGATACTTTTTCCTACACTACAAAGTTGAATACTTTCCTTTGGCTTGCTTGGAAGGGATGGGCCTTAATGTGGGATAGATTGTGTGTTGGGAAAACTTGGTCCCTCTTGATGTGTGATGTGCATACAATAGATCGAAAGCAACAATCATCCTTTTTTGCATTGTGATGTGGCTTGGCAGTTATGGAACCATTTTCTTTTCAAGTGGGGTGTGGCTTGGTTGCTTTTGAAGGATGTGGCTAGCCTCCTTGCTTCTTGGCACTTGAAAATTGTGAGCCCTAGGCTAATCTTGATCTAGGATGTGGCCCCTATGGTTATTATTTGGACTATATGGAATGAGAGAAATCGACGTATATTTAGAGAAGAAGAATGGTCCATATACAAGACCTGGGACATAACTGTATGCACTATCAAGGAAATTAGGGAAGCTCAAAAGAGGGCCTTAAGTAAGAAAGGGACTTAAGTGGTTTGCTCTGGAGCATAGGTGGATCAAATGTAATTTTGATGGTGTGGAAAAAGGGAACCCCATCATTTTTGGGGGTCGAGGTGTGTTTCATGATGATCTGGGCAATCCTTTTTTACTCTACACCTTCGCCTATAGAGAGGATATCGATAACATGGCTGAGGCCAAGGTTGTTTTGTGAGGACTCATGATTGCAAAGGAAAAAGGTTAGAGAAAGCTATGGATTGAAGAGGATTCCAAAATTATCATCAAAGCTTTGAGTGGGGGACTCATGCATAACTAGAGACTAACATTCTTGTGGATGCTACAAATTTTTTGTTGAGGGGCTTGGAAGAATTTAGATTCACACATATCGATAGGTAAGGAAATAAGGTGGCTAACTGGGTAGAAAATGAGGGTGATAATCTAAAAAAAGTAATAGTGGGGCTTTCAAAACCTAGTTTGCCATCTGTCGTCATGAGGTCTCATTTTTTATTGTTGGAAATAGGTTGGGCTAGTGCTCTATGGCATATTTTTTATTTTTTCTTATCTTGTCTTGATCCTTTTTTGGTTGGATCAGATGCTTTGTGCTTTGAGCTTGCAAGATTTATCCACCTTTTTTAATTCTTTTTTGGGTTCCTAGGCCTCACAAAAACCAAGTTTTTTTGTAACAAAAGCAAGGGAAAGGGCCCCTAAACCCAACTAGAAAGTGAAACAAGGCCCAAAGGCCACTAAAAAAACAAAGGAAAACAATAGGGGCATATAACCAACTAGAACCCTGGGTATGTGTAGGATCGTGATGGGCCAAAAAGTGGCAATATGATGGGTATGTGGCTGACGACTATTTTTTTACCCAAAATTGATGAAACAAAAGGGTTTTTAAAGGAGATTTCATCTTTCCACGATATAAATTATGCTTTAATTTGAATTTAATAAGTAATTATTATTCATTTTCTATTCAAATTACGACTAAAGTCCTGATTGATAGGATGATTGAAAAACATCTATAGCTTTCAAATGATATCATATTTTTGAATCAAAATATGTGTCACATTCTATATCGTATACTATAGGATTAAAAAAGAAAAATTAAATTTCGAAGTTTTGACCAAGTTAAGGTGATTGAGACATACAAGTTTTTATATTTTTTAAAATGTTGTAATTAAAATTTATAATTAATTATTTACTTAGAAAAAATTACAAAAATATGCATCACATCGGGGCATGAGTCCTCTACTTATATCTAAAATCTTATAAAAAATATTATCATTTTATTGTGGTTAGGGTGGTCAAAAGACACCTACTTCTTATTTTTCTTTGAAATTTAAGTACCACTACATTGAAATTTCAAATTTTCACCAAATAGATTTTTCTTTTTAAACAAACCTAGTAGTTTAGAAATTACATTCAATTTGCTACAGATTCTATTCTTACATATTTTTGAAATAATATAGATAACTTATTCAAATTTTTACGTCAAGTTGTCTAACTCTGATTTTTTTTATTTTTTTGCCACTTAAGGGCTTGTTTTTTCCATGATGGTCCTGCACATACCCCCTACAACATGACCAACACATGACAACCCAAAACAATAGAAACTATGAACCAGAAAAAAATAGTAGCCATTACGACATAACCAATTCTAATAGTTTGAGGGGCACGTAGGCCCAATAAGAGCAAAGAACAAAAACCAAAAAATAGAGACCACCAAACCCAATTACACCTTTAGATAGTAGATAAGATTTTATTCATGCTTGAGTTGTTCCATTACCTTGTTGTACTGCTCCATAGATCTTGTCACTCCTTCCAGTTGCTCCTCCTTGGCCTAAGATGCTTTCATCTTCTGAAGGCCTTTCCTAGCCTTATTCCCCCCACTCACCAAGCCAAAGATAGCTTTTTGCATAATTCCCAAAGTGATAACCATTAACTTGTTGAAGGCCTAGCCCATCTTATCCACTTTATAATTATATCCAAAAAAATATATTATATCCAAAAAAAATTATAATTAAAACATTAATTTCATCTATTTCAAAACAAATTAAAAAGGGTTTGACAAATGAATTTGGGAGTAGAACCAAGTAATAGTTTCATAAAATTATATTAAGCCAAGAGAGCTGCAATATTTGTCTTTCATCTCCATCTTCTTGGAAAACTTGCAACACAAACCAATGAGGTGTAAATGAGATTATTTTATAGTATAATTATATTATTATTGAGGAATATAAGCAATTTGAACCTACAAACGCAATACAAAAAATTGTAAAAACTATGAAACTTAAAAACCATCATGAAGAAAACAATTGAAATCAATAACAATTATCTTCAACATTGTTAAATTCTCATTCCTATCATTTTCATTTGTAGTTCTCTAAGAGATTTAAAAGAAAATAAAGTGATTACAAATTAATTTTAGTTAGAATAGTTAGCCACTCTTGTTTAGAATTTTTCTATTTGCATTATTAAAAAAGGATAAAATAGAATTAAAATTAGATTAAATTTATATTTTCTCTCATTTTGGAAACCAAGTTTTCTATAATTTTCTAAATTATAATTAAGTGCATTAGAAATAAAAAATTAAATATCTTGAGGAATTTTTTGTTATTAAATTTTAATTTAAGATGGTGGAGTTTTATTTATTACTTGAGATACAATAATTTTAGTTGTGTGAACCTGGTTGGTTATGTGACCCCTTGCTCGGGGTGGGTTGACAACAACCCTATTGTTGGGTTGAGATCCCATTGGACAAAGTGTTTTTTTCTTGTTGATTGTTATGTCTATGTGAAAGTTTTAAGACTAACTTGAAATTTACCAAATCCTTTGTTCATAAGAAAATTTTTATGAGGGTCATTGTTGAAATTGTGAAGTATTGAGAGTTTCATGGATGTATTATTATAAGTAATTTTTTTCAAATGTGAAATTTGAATATGTGTACATATTACATTAATTATGTAAATCAAACGAGAATATGAAATATTTTAAAATGTTTATTATATTTTCACTATGTGCATTTGGAGAGAAGAAAAGGATTAGTTATATCATTTCAAGAAAACAAAACATTATTTTTTTTTTTATTATCTATGGAAGAAGTTGATTTTATGTGTTGCAAAAAAATATTGTTCTTGAAAATTATATGTATACAAACTTTTATTGTGGTTAAATAGATGAAATTGTCATACTATTAGATTTATGTACATGTTTAATACACTTTTCCAATAATGTTTAATTTTAGTAAAATAAATTGCCTAATGTACATTTTTGGGTATTTTTGTTATAAAAATAATCAATATTCATATTAGAACAAAATATCAAAGAATCAAATTAATCCTCTTGATTAATTAAATTTTATGATTACAACATTGTTGCCCTTATGTCAAACAATAAATTGATATAAAGTAGTTTTATAGATGTTATCATCAAAACTGATAAACATGATATTAAAATACATGATTTAATGGGTTTTTCACATATTAATCTCATAATAACATATGAAAAAATTTAGAGCAGGAAATTTAGGAGAGCGAGCGGTGAACTTGAGTTCAAAGAAGTTATCCTTAGGTGTCAAAGAAATTTCATTGAACTTACAAGCCTTGGAATTTCAGGGTTTCCCTCAAACCTAGGGAATGGGAGCAGCCGTATACTGGCTTTCTTTCCCATGAAGATCTTGAGGTAGTTTTCAAGCTAGACTGCCACAAAATAGAGGATAGCATCCACACAATCCTGGGCATAGAGGTCACAAGCCCACAATCTAGGTGAATTTTGTTCCCTTTGCAAGCCCGTTCAATATTCCTCTCCAATGTGTTGGATTTGTTGCAATCAATGGATGAGCTCGAGGACATTATGACCAAGGTTGTCAAAGATTACTTCATGGCGAATAATGCAATTATGTGGAGTGTGCAAGAATATGACCTGTACAAGGGAAATAGATTCGTTAGAGGAATCTTCCCAAGGAAATATCTCAAACAACGACGCAGGTTTGTGAATATTTATGATTCCCTGAAGACTGCTTTGGAACGCAAATGTGACAAGGTTCTAATGAGGGCTTTGCATTAGAATGCATGTGTTATTGGCATGAGCATGGACACCAAACTCAAGGAGAGTTTCTATGCTATCATGTCTCTGTTGAACCATGTCGACCATCCAAATGTCTCTGATATTGCTCCTCCTCATCAATTCCTTAGCTGGTCCAAGTCGACACATCCTCTTCTAGCCACCAAGGTAAGAATTTTGTTGGTGTCTCACATATGGAGGAATAGTATCCTTATCTTTCCTCTATTTTCTGTGAATGGTCTTTCGTAGCAATATAGCCAGTCATACTGATATCCTGAAATGTCATAGCTATGCATCATTTTGTTCATTAATGATACACATCTCAGTTTTCAATCGTAATTAGCTAGCTGCAAAAGCCTACTGATATCTTGAAATGTAATAGCTATGCATCATTTTGTTCATCAATGATTTCCTCTTAGTTTTGAATTGTAATAAGCTAGCTATGAAAGTCATACTCACAGACTAGCTCCTCTAATGTAACTATCTCGGCTCCAACCAGTTAACCATTACTTGCATTTTGTAATCTATTATTACTATAATATAAATATATAGGCTATATGCCTTTTTGCCAAAAAAAAACATACGAAAAAATTGTACTAATCTAGATCACTAATTTCAATTCATTAACAAAACATTGACATCCTTTTTCACAATAATAATTTTTCATAAAACATTATTACGTATTTGATCACACAAAATGATAAAAACAAACTTAGGAGATAAAAATGAAAGTTCTTATTTATTACAAAAATGTATATGACATGTCTAAAAAATTGATCGACCCAGTAAACCAATTAAAATTTATTATTAAAACATTAATATCCTCTATTTAAAAACAAAACAAAAAAGGTTTGGCAAACACATTTGGGAGTAAAACCAAGTAATAATTTCATAAAATTATATTAAACCAAGAGAGCTGCAATATTTTTCTTTTTTCATTTCTTATGTATCATTTTTAGGGGATTTCACACCCTCTTGTATAGAGGCGTTTTGGTCCTCCATGTGCAGGGGTCCTAAGTGGGTGTGACTCCCACATATAGGGTCTTTCATTATTGGGATATGAGTATCCCTTTTGGGGTAATGTCTTTTACAAAGGTATGAGTACCCATGCATCTATGGGGATATGATTATCCCATTTTACTTCTGCAAATTTGTTGTTGGGAGGAATAAGGGTGTCGATATGGTTGCAATTATGATGTAGCACTAATGTGGAGTTGTTATGGTTTTGGTGTGGAGTTATGTGGATTTTTATGGTGGATATTTTAATATGATATTTTTTCTTATGTTGGTAGAGCCCCTACCCCCCCTATGTGGAATTCCTTCTTGTAAATACAATGTGATAGTGATGTGCTTGGACCGTGTTGGTAACTATTTCAAGTTTAAACCAATTCATGCATGAATAGTGCTAATTGGTCCTTATGTGTTTTAAGGTGGGTAAGTTTTTATTTTTATAAGTGTGTCTAAGGCTTAAAAAAGTGTGCTATAATGTGCATTGTGACAAATGAGTGAATGTTATGTTTGTGACCCATGTTTGAGATAACGAGTATCCAACTTGGGATAAGGGTGTGGACATTTGAGATGATCTACTTGTGTATACCCTTTTTTTAATTTATGTGTGATTGTGTGTTGTCCTTGTGTATTGGAATTTCTCTAGCGTCAACCACTCCATTCGGAGAAGAGTTCTCTAGTGTATTAGGGGTTGAGAGTGTCTCCCATTCATTGGAACATTGTGATTGTTGATGTATCCATGTGCTATCCAATGGACAAATGTTGGAGATTATGTTCTCTCTTGGAATGTTGAGCGGGATATTACTCCCCCTTTGAGGACCACGTTTGTTGGTCCATAGTGAAAAACCTTTTCCTTGAGCTGTGTCACATGGGTTGAGGATGGATCTTGTGTGCCAAGATTCGATGAACTTCCTTAGGCTACAAATATTATAGATATTGGATATTCAGAGACATGGGTATTAGATGTAGCATTCTTGTGGTATCATTATTGTTCTATTCACATGTAGCTAATACTTCAACCAATCATGATCCATGAGCAGTGTTGGAAACAAAGGGAGAAGAATGTAACTATTTCATTTTATGATCCAGGATTTGTTGAGCGAATATAAAATACAAAATTCAAGAGTATTACAAAATTTCTTAAGCTTTAGAAATACAGGGATGATGGCAAAAATATGTTTTACTAGATGATTCTCTCTTGGGTAAGATCCAAAGTACATATAACTTCTTTTAGAGGCTAATTCAGATATATACGATTTATGGCTATTTGGATGGCATGTCTTGGGTCATGTGGGACTACGCTTGGTTATTATATTGATATTTTGTGGTTTGAGACCACTATGTTCTACTTGCTATGTGGTTTGAGAACCACCATTCCCCTCCACCCCTTGAATGGCTTGAAGAAGCCACATAGTGCATGTAATATGCTAATCTTTGTGAAATGTGTATTATTTTAAAGTTTATTTTTCTTTTTTTTGCCAATAGTATTGTATTTTTGGATATTTAATTTGTGTAGTCCTTTTTTCCTTAGGGACTTAATTTAGTTTAAGAACTTTTTATTGGATTGAAATGTTTCCTTTATACTTGACTTACTCTTTTATCTTACTTTCTTGATATTTTATTGTAAACTTTAGAAATCTTATTTTTATCTTCTTATGTTTGAGGCTTCTTTGAACTACTAGCATGTGTGTCATTATGTGAACTATGTATTTAACTACTATATCCAGGAGGGATCCCTGGCAGGTCATATGGGGGTACAAATTCACTGGGGAATTTATATTTTGAGGATGGGTATGTAAATGGGACCAGTATGGGATAGTCATAATCCATTCTCCCCTAGTGTGTGACTATTTGTGTGTACCTTCCTTCTTGGAGGCTAACCCCAGCTTACACAAACAAGGGGAAGGTACTAGGAAATGTATGGAATTTACTTAGTGATGGAAGTTACTTTATATCAGTGACATGGCATTTGGCACCATTCCTCCTCATAAATCCCATTCCCTGAATTGTGTGGTGTTTCAATGTTGTGTTGATGGCGTGAGTGTTGTAAACCAATTTTTTGATGCTTATAGATTAATTTTAGAAATTGTCATAATAAAAGGAAATGAATAATTTCTTAAGATGTAAATTCATTATGTTGTGAAATGATTGACCTATTTATCAAAGTAATAATGCTTGAAGTGAATGTATCTAGTGTATTAATTGATAACCATATAAGTGATAGATGAAATAAAGTGAAACTAACATCTACCATATTGTCCTGAACATAGATGAATCATCTTTGAGTAGGAAATTAAGCTGTAAAGTTAACTAATATTTTAGAATTTACTTTTAAAGATAAAATTTTCTATTGTCATACTTGGGAATTTTTGCATAAAATATTATTGACAAGTGCTTGTGCTTACCTTCCCTTTTAGGGACCTCTAGGAGGAAGCCCAATCCTAGGAGGGGAGAGTGTAAGACCTTGTCCCTTGTGGGATTTTTGATCCTATTAGTTGTTGATGGTTTATGTCTTATATGAACATATATCATTTTATGTTGGTTAATACACACTAGCAATGAATGTTCCTATACATCAAAGATTCTCATATTTTAATCATTAACTAACTAATCTTATCTAACTTATGATTGTTGCAATTTCATGTGATATCTAGATGAGTTATATTCCTTGTTAACATAGGTATGCAATGATTAATATGTTCAATTATTGTTTTGTAAGGGTTGTTCATGTGTGAGAGGTTGTTTTATTAGACCCTTGAGTCACCTTTTAAATGTTACTTATTTTATGTTTTATGGGGTCCCTATGTGGTCCTAATTGCTTAAAAGGTTTCCTAGGTGATATTAAGAAAAAAAATATTAATATTGAGTATTAAGATGATATTATTATAATCATTACTTATCAAGAAAATAATAGTGTCAATATTAATAATGTTAGTGAATATAAATATTAAAAAGGAATGGTAAGGATAATGGTAATTATGATACTAATATAAGTGTTATTAAAATTATTGTTAGTAAGGATATTGAATGTTTACCTTATCTTTAGTATATTGCTATGACCATGTGTGATTGAACAATTATTAGTGATTATATGTATTTGTTTAAAAAATTGGTGCTTGTGTAAAGAAATTAGGGCATGAAACCACACCTTGTGCATCATACATATGATGGAATATTAAACTTGATGCTATTAGATGTGTAGTGAATTTCATTAAAAGTTGTGTTGAATTATGTTATTTTGTAAAAAAAATGGTAATTGTGTTATTGTTAAGTCCCACAAATAGTGGGCATGACAAGGAGAGATAATTATAACTTAGAGATAAGGGTATAGTAACATAGAGACATATTTGTAATGGAGCTTGATCTTGTTAAAGGCCTACTATTTTTATGTTTTTACAACCACCTTTAGAGCACATTTTATTTTGGGGGATTAAAGGGGGTATACGCTCCCCTTGGGGTTATTCGCTTGGTTGGGGTTCAGGGATAACACCCCTATAGTTTTTTTTTAAATTTCCTTGTACAATAATATGACTATGTACTGTGAAAGTTGGTTGTAACTAAGCAGAGAGAGGGAGGAAAAGAGAGGGGAGAATATAGAGAGATATGGGTAATAAAGTAAGAGAGATATAGAGGAGGGGGAGTGATGGAACTCTCAACTTTTGCAAATTTGAGATGCCCATATTGAAAATTTTGCCTCTGCACTCTCAAAAGTGCACTTGAACAATATGCCCAAATGACCTACTTTGGAGGGTCATAATTTGAAGTCTGTTGATTTTCATGAAAAACCCCATGGTGGACCCACTCATGTGGCATATGTGATTAGGCATGTCAATTTTCAGCTTCCCCTAATGAGTTTTGACTGGATTTTGAAAAGCGAGCTGGAGGGTTTTAGCGTTGTTTTACTATTTGCAAACTTTTAGTTTTACAAAATAGCCTCCTATTCAAGCCTGCATTTCACAATTAGATGATAATCATGTGAAAATGATTGTTTCTCTCCATTCTCCACACATGGGACAACACCCCTATAATTTTTTTCAAATTTCCTTTTAAAATAATATGACTGTACTGTGAAAGTTGGTTGTAACTAAGTAGAGAGAGAGAGAGAGAGAAAGAGAGGGGAGAATATAGAGATATATGGGTAATAAAGTAAGAGAGATATAGAGGAGGGGGAGTGATGTAACCCTCAAATTTTTCAAATTTGAGATGCCCATATTGAAAATTTTGCCCCTGCACTCTGAGAAGTGCACTTGAACAATATGCCCAAATGACCTACTTCGGAGGGTCATAATTTCAAGTCTGTTGATTTTCATGAAAAACCCCTTGGTGGACCCACTCATGTGACATATTTGAGAAGGCATGTCAATTTTCATCTTCCCTTAATGATTTTTGACTGGATTCTAAAAAGCGAAGCTGGAGGGTTTTAGCATTGTTTTACTGTTTGCAAACTTTCAGTTTTACAAAGTAGCCTCCTATTCGAGCCTGCATTTCACAATTGGATGATCATCATGTCAAAACGATTGTTTCTGTCCATTCTCCACACATTAATGTTCTCCCATGTCAAGTTTCAATGCACCATGATTTTATTTACTATTCTTACTAGCCAAAACCAAATGCAATTTGTTAAGTTTTGCATCTGCATTTCTAACAGTGTTTCAACGAGGTCAAATTTGACCTTCAGTATCTTTTAATGAATGATAACTCAATAAAATCCCTCTTGCACATGTGTTCAATGTACCTAAATAATATTATTTTTACAACGGCAGCTTCTTAGAAGTTGATTTGATATTTTTTCATAAGGGTGATTGGCTGAGTTTTAAACTGATTTTGAATAGTTGTTGCAAAAAGTTCAACTGGGTAACTTTGCAATTGAATAACTTTTACCTCGTAACTCATTTTACCAAACCATCTTTTGAACTCCATTCTTGGGTCAGGTTTCTACATTCCTAAAAATTTTCGTGGCTCTAGAAGGTCATTTGACTAGCTTTCCAGAGTGATTCCAGAGCTCATCTAGCTAGTTTGGCTTATTGTTCAAAAATATCATAAAGCAAGTTTTAATGGCAACCTAGTTTGAGTTTCATCACCAGAAGCATTAAAAGCTACCTCAAATCAATTCAAGGGTAAAAATTATTTGAAAATAAAAAATAATTAGCTAGATCCACATGGGGACCCAACATGCTTCACTTAGTCCTGAAGATGTAAGTGTTGTAATGTTATATTCAAGGGCAGATAGCAAATGACACAGGCTAAAGCATAAAGAGATTAAATGATCATAAATTAATGTTGACATGAGTGTATCTACATGACAACCATCAACCATCAAGAAAACAATGTCAAAGTTTGAGGAATTACATATGTTGAAACAAAATCCACTCTTAAATTGGTGTTATTGATTCTCCCTCAAAAGGGTTTTCCTAGAAGAAATGCTTATTGAAGGGAAGGATAAAGGGCTTCAAGAATGACCTTATAACTCAAGTTACAATGAAGCCACACTATTTAATCTTGTTCAGTTGTTTGAACAATTAAATGATACTGAAAGAAAATCTTTTATACATGCTAGTAATGTTTGAATTCTCTAGGCATATGAATGCACATCGTTGTCTCATAGTCAGGGAAATGGTTTTATAAAATCTAATTTAGTCTAGGATCCTTTGGGACACAAATGAAGAGGAATGTGAAGAATGATTCAACACACCCAAAGAACATTAGTGAATTTTTTTGTAAAGTAATTAACACAGAGGATTAAACTTCTTTGTGCAGCAATTGGGGGAATCACAAAGCAGTGGCATGATTGCAAAGGACTCTGTATAGGTAATGTTTGGTGCCTTTGAATCATTTGTTCAATGGGTGTTGGCTACAATGTAAGATTTTCAGCTTCATTACCTTGTTACCTTGAACATGCTATGTGGTGGATCACGATGGTTAGCTGGCTCATGGGTATTGCAAGGAAGGCTTCTCTACATACAGCCATCACCCACAGTGGAGATATATCACAAGTGTTTGAGGAAATTTTATCTTGTTGCAGCCTTGTGCATAAGAACATGGGAATTGGCTTTCAAGGAATTGGGTCTCATGGACAATTCAAGGAATTGGCTTTCAATAGTTGTCCAATTGAAGAAGCCAAGAGGCTAGTGAGATAGCTGTTATTGAGCTCTAGAACTTGTAAACATGAGCAATTAGTCAAGGCTATTAGAAAAGACAAGCCATTGCTTCCATTCATGAGATTATTTCCCCATTTTCAAGATCTTGAAGTTGAAGCAACTTGCCAAATTGTAAGGGCACTATGCCACTAAGTTGGTTTCTCCCTAAATAAAGTACTTGGAGTTGGGTGCAATTTGAGAGGGAGGTTGGGATTTCTCCTATGAGTTGCTTTCCCCACAAATATAGTTCTTGTATCTCTAATAGTTTTCCAAATTTCCAAGGAATCACTCCTACCAAGTTGTTGCTACGAAGTATAAGAATTGTGAGGTGAGTAAGAAAACCCAATTCAATAGGAATACCACCATGGAGTATGTTTCCAGCTAAATCTAATTCAGTTAAAGATGAAATGTTGCCTATAGAAGCTAATTTTGTACCTATTAGTCAATTTGTTCCTAAACTAAGTATCTCTAAATGTGAAAGAAGGCTAAGTTGGGAAGGAATATTGCCACTCAAATGGTTTATTGATAATATGAGAACTTGCAAAGAATGAAAATCTACTAGAGTGGATGGAATGGGGCCTTCTAATTCATTTATAGACAATCTAAGTATCCTAAGTCAAAAAAGCCTCCCCAATTGAGGAGGAATGTGGTCATGGAAGTTATTTTTCTGAAAAGAAAGTCCTCTAAGAAACGAGAGATTGCCAAGGAAGGGAGAGATAGGACCCACTAAAGACATAACTGTGAGATTCAAGGAAACCACACGTTGATGATGAGTGGAGCAAACAACACCAGTCCAATTGCAAAAAGAGTGATGGGGAGACCAATCAAACAAAGAATTGTTGCAACTTCCCGAAAGAGAATGCTTTAAATACAAAAGAGCTTCTTTATCAAAATGATAAGAAGGAGAAGAAGAGTAAGCAATTGGTACTACAAAGAGAAATGAAGGAAAAGAGTAGGAGACAGTAATTATTTGACATCATCTTGGAGTACATCCACACTGGCCACTACAATAGCTATTTGAGGCTATTTTTTTAGGAAAATATGTTCGTTATTTAAAGGATGGGTTAGCCTGGAGGGGTTGGCTTAACCAACACACTCTAAGCATTAACCATGCTTAGGTCACTGGTGTGGGGACCAATTACCTATCTTGCTTGTTGATTGTTGTTTCCATTTCTTCATTCACCATTAGCATTCAAATTGTTCCCACCCAATCTCACTATTTCAACACATTCAAAACCATGTTTCCCACACAATTGGTTTTCATTTATCACTTGCGTCCTATGTAAAAATGGTAGCTTTGGAACAAAGTATTGACATCCATTAAAGCATAACACACTAGGGATTTTTATTCAGTATGCTTTGGTAGACATGTATGCAAACTGTGGAAACATAGACAAGGTACGTCAACTATTTGACAAGATACCACAAATAAATCTGGTCTTGTGGAGTGCCATGTTTGTAGGATATAGACAAAATGTGTTTTCTGAAAAGGATTCATAGACTTCCAATCAAATTGAATCGGCAGGTGTAAATCAATACTCAACAATCTTTGCCAACATCCTCCTTTCCTGTGCCAAAATCAGAGCTTTGGAATGGGATATGGACATCCATCACAATATAAAGGAAAACATTTTTTTGTCAGATGGTGTAGCTTTAACTACCCTTGTAGACATGTATGCAAAATGTGGAAGCATAGACAAGGCACGTGAACTGCTTGACCAAATGCCTCAAAAAATGTGATCTCATGGAATGCCATTATTGAGGGTATGCACAAAAGGATTTATTGAAAAGGCTTTAGAAAATTTCAAGCAAATGCAATTTGCAGGTGTACAACTAGACTCCGCAACATTTTCCAGCATCCTCCTTTCCTATCCCTAAATGGGAGCTTTGGAACAGGGTATAGACATTCATCAAAGGATAAAGGATAGAGCAATTTTGTAAGCTAAACTTGTGGTGGATGTATTTACTTGCTGCTTGCAGATCACATATGAATACATGCTTAGGATTATTTACAACAAGCTATTTTTTATTTGGATCTTAAAAAAATTGACTTGTGTTCTTTCAATCATCTATGCAGTAGTGGACAGACCTGTGGTGTGAGCAAATGGTAAGGAGATTGATGAAGGATAAGGAATTGACAAGCTCTCTAGATGTATTGAACACCATGTGCTTATTTTGTAGGAGACATCTATTGCATCCACAGATACAATAAATCTATGCAAAGTTAGAGAAATTGGCTTGGGAGATTAAGGCAATTGGGTATTTTTCAGATGCAAGACACTTAGTGGTGTGGAAAAGGAGTGAAAATTTTTATTTCTCTCACCATAGTGAAAAGATGTCAATTTATTTTGGTTTTCTAGGCATGCCTGTTGCAACAATTATTAGTTTTGTTAAGAACCTTTGAATATATGTTAACTGTCACAATGAAATGAAATTTATCAACAAGGTTGTTGCAATTCCCACTTTTAATGATTAGTTTAGTTGATTTTATGAAGAGGAAATGAACTCACTTGCATAGACATTTTGTCATAGATCAATCAAAGGCCTTGTAATTCATGAGGACTAATTTCATTAATGAAGTTATTTTGAAAAGCTTTACTTATGATAAATCTTAATATATGGGTTCCTCAGTTGGTTTGATTATCCTAGAATGCTTATGAACATTCTCTAATAAAGTTTCTACTTATTTATGCCTTGCAACACCATTTCTATTTTATGATAAAATCAAAGAACTCCTTTATTGATGTTTATCCTTTTGAGCCTTTATCTTAACATATTATTTTTAATGAAAGGACCCTATTGTGCTTCTAATTCCTTTTTAGTTTGATTTTTTTGCCTATAGAGTCCTTCATTGATATTTGATCAAAGACAAGTATATTTTTTCCCTATAGTTTTTATGTGATATCTTTGTCTTTCCCCTTTCTAAGTGATTTTGGGGCCTATATTACTAAGTGAAAATTTGTCCAAGTTGAGTGCTTCCTTTCTTAATAGGACAATGTTTTGGAAACCATCTATAACCAATCTAAGAATTCATTCAATAGATCCCCTTATTAAAAATGTTCTTGTTGTAGTGTTTTGTCTTTAAGTATACTTGTCACATGCCTAAATCTCTCAAACTATAGAAATTTCTAAGTGTTAGGGGTGATTATGTCTATTTGTAGCTTTTATTAGGTTTGTTGGTTTCCTCTCGCTAATATTTTTTCCCACCATTCCTTGAAACCTAGCATTTCCATTTATTTTTGAGACCTTTGGCTACTTCTCATTAACCTAGCTTTTGAATGTGCATGGGTACTCATACCTTGGTAAAAGACATTACCCTCTTGTATAGAGGCATTTTGGTCCTCCATGTGCAGGGGTCTTAAGTGGGTGTGACTCCCACATATAGGGTCTTTCATTATTGGGATATGAGTATCCCTTTTGGGGTAATGTCTTTTACCAAGGTATGAGTACCCATGCATCTACGGGGATATGATTATCCCATTTTACTTTTGCAAATTTGTTGTTGGGAGGAATAAGGGTGTCGATATGGTTGCAGTTATGATGTAGCACTAATGTGGAGTTGTTATGGTTTTGGTGTGGAGTTATGTGGATTTTTATGGTGGATATTTTAATATGATATTTTTTCTTATGTTGGTAGAGCCCCTACCACCCCTATGTGGAATTCCTTCTTGTAAATACAATGTGATAGTGATGTGCTTGGACCATGTTGGTAACTATTTCAAGTTTAAACCAATTCATTCATGAATAGTGCTAATTGGTCCTTATGTGTTTTAAGGTGGGTAAGTGTTTATTTTTATAAGTGTGTCTAAGGCTTAAAAAAGTGTGCTATAATGTGCATTGTGACAAACGAGTGAATGTTATGTTCATGACCCATGTTTGACATAATGAGTATCCAACTTGGGATAAGGGTGTGGACATTTGAGATGATCTACTTGTGTATACCCTTTTTTTAATTTATGTGTGATTGTGTGTTGTCCTTGTGTATTGGAATTTCTCTAGCGTCAACCACTCCATTCGGAGAAGAGTTCTCTAGTGTATTAGGGGTTGAGAGTGTCTCCCATTCATTGGAACATTGTGATTGTTGATGTATCCATGTGCTATCCAATGGACAAATGTTGGAGATTATGTTCTCTCTTGGAACGTTGAGCGGGATATTACTCCCCCTTTGAGGACCACGTTTGTTGGTCCATAGTGAAAAACCTTTTCCTTAAGCTGTGTCACATGGGTTGAGGATGGATCTTGTGTGCCAAGATTCGATGAGCTTCCTTAGGCTACAAATATTATAGATATTGGATATTCAAAGACATGGGTATTAGATGTAGCATTCTTGTGGTATCATTATTGTTCTATTCACATGTAGCTAATACTTCAACCAATCATGATCCATGAGCAGTGTTGGAAACAAAGGGAGAAGAATGTAACTATTTCATTTTATGATCCAATATTTGTTGAGCGAATATAAAATATAAAATTCAAGAGTATTACAAAATTTCTTAAACTTTAGAAATACAGGGATGATGGCAAAAATATTTTTTACTAGATGATTCTCTCTTGGGTAAGATTCAGAGTACATATAACTTCTTTTAGAGGCTAATTCAGATATATACGATTTATGGCTATTTGGATGGCATGTCTTGGGTCATGTGGGACTATGCTTGGTTATTATATTGATATTTTGTGGTTTGAGACCACTATGTTCTACTTGCTATGTGGTTTGAGAACCACCATTCCCCTCCACCCCTTGAATGGCTTGAAGAAGCCACATAGTGCATGTAATATGCTAATCTTTGTGAAATGTGTATTATTTTAAAGTTTTTTTTTCTTTTTTTCACCAATAGAATTGTATTTTTGGATATTTAATTTGTGTAGTCCTTTTTTCCTTAGGGACTTAATTTAGTTTAAGAACTTTTTATTGGATTGAAATGTTTGCTTTATACTTGACTTACTCTTTTACCTTACTTTCTTGATATTTTATTGTAAACTTTAGAAATCTTATTTTTATCTTCTTATGTTTGAGGCTTCTTTGAACTACTAGCATGTGTGTCATTATGTGAACTATGTATTTAACTACTATATCCAGGAGGGATCCCTGGCAGGTCGTATGGGGGTACAGATGCACTAGGGAATTTATATTTTGAGGATGGGTATGTAAATGGGACCAGTATGGGATAGTCATAGTCCATTCTCCCCTAGTGTGTGACTATTTGTGTACCTTCCTTCTTGGAGGCTAACCTCGGTTTACACAAACAAGGGGAAGGTACTAGGAAATGTATGGAAGTTACTTTAGATCAGTGACATGGCATTTGGCACCATTCCTCCTCATAAATCCCATTCCCTGAATTGTGTGGTGTTTCAGTGTTGTGCTGATGGCATGAGTGTTGTAAACCAATTTTGTGATGCTTATAGATTAATTTTAGAAATTTTCATAATAAAAGGAAATGAATAATTTCTTAAGATGTAAATTCATTATGTTGTGAAATGATTGACCTATTTATCAAAGTAATAATGCTTGAAGTGAATGTATATAGTGTATTAATTGATAACCATATAAGTGATAGATGAAATAAAGTGGAACTAACATCTACCATATTGTCCTGAACATGGATGAATCATCTTTGAGTAGGAAATTAAGTTGTAAAGTTAACTAATATTTTAGAATTTACTTTTAAAGATAAAATTTTCTATTGTCATACTTGGGAATTTTTGCATAAAATATTATTGACAAGTGCTTGTGCTTACCTTCCCTTTTAGGGACCTCTAGGAGGAAGCCCAATCCTAGGAGGGGAGAGTGTAAGACCTTGTCCCTTGTGGGATTTTTGATCCTATTAGTTGTTGATGGTTTATGTCTTATATGAACATATATCATTTTATGTTGGTTAATACACACTAGCAATGAATGTTCCTATACATCAAAGATTCTCATATTTTAATCATTAACTAACTAATCTTATCTAACTTATGATTATTGCAATTTCATGTGATATCTAGATGAGTTATATTCCTTGTTAACATAGGTATGCAATGATTAATATGTTCAATTATTGTTTTGTAAGGGTTGTTCATGTGTGAGAGGTTGTTTTATTAGACCCTTGAGTCACCTTTTAAATGTGATTACTTATTTTATGTTTTATGGGGTCCCTATGTGGTCCTAATTGCTTAAAAGGTTTCCTAGGTGATATTAAGAAAAAAAATATTAATATTGAGTATTAAGATGATATTATTATAATCATTACTTATCAAGAAAATAATAGTGTTAATATTAATAATTTTAGTGAATATAAATATTAAAAAGGAATGGTAAGGATAATGGTAATTATGATACTAATATAAGTGTTATTAAAATTATTGTTAATAAGGATATTGAATGTTTACCTTATCTTTAGTATATTGCTATGACCATGTGTGATTGAACAATTATTAGTGATTATATGTATTTGTTTAAAAAATTGGTGCTTGTGTAAAGAAATTAAGGCATGAAACCACACCTTGTGCATCATACATATGATGGAATCTTAAACTTGATGCTATTAGATGTGTAGTCAATTTCATTAAAAGTTGTATTGAATTACGTTATTTTGTAAAAAAAATTGGTAATTGTGTTATTGTTAAGTCCCGAAAATAGTGGGCATGACAAGGAGAGATAATTATAACTTAGAGATAAGGGTATAGTAACATAGAGACATATTTGTAATGGAGCTTGATCTTGTTAAAGGCCTAATATTTTTATGTTTTTACAACCACCTTTAGAGCACATTTTATTTTGGGGGATTAAAGGGGGTATACGCTTCCCTTGGGGTTATTCACTTGGTTGGGGTTCAGGGATAACACCCCTATAGTTTTTTTAAAATTTCCTTGTACAATAATATGACTATGTACTGTGAAAGTTGGTTGTAACTAAGCAGAGAGAGGGAGGAAAAGAGAGGGGAGAATATAGAGAGATATGAGTAATAAAGTAAGAGAGATATACAGGAGGGGGAGTGATGGAACTCTCAATTTTTGTAAATTTGAGATGCCCATATTGAAAATTTTGCCTCTGCACTCTCAGAAGTGCACTTGAACAATCTGCCCAAATGACCTACTTTGGAGGGTCATAATTTGAAGTCTGTTGATTTTCATGAAAAACCCCATGGTGGACCCACTCATGTGGCATATGTGAGTGGGCATGTCAATTTTCAACTTCCCCTAATGAGTTTTGACTGGATTCTGAAAAGCGAGCTGGAGGGTTTTACCATTGTTTTACTATTTGCAAACTTTCAGTTTTACAAAATAGCCTCCTATTCAAGCCTGCATTTCACAATTAGATGATAATCATGTCAAAATGATTGTTTCTCTCCATTCTCCACACATGGGATAACACCCCTATAATTTTTTTAAAATTTTCTTTTAAAATAATATGACTATGTAGTGTGAAAGTTGGTTGTAACTAAATAGAGAGAGAGAGAGAAAGAGAGAGGGGAGAATATAGAGATATATGGGTAATAAAGTAAGAGAGATATAGAGGAGGGGGAGTGATGTAACCCTCAAATTTTTCAAATTTGAGATGCCCATATTGAAAATTGTGCCTCTACACTCTCAGAAGTGCACTTGAACAATCTGCCCAAATGACCTACTTCGGAGGGTCATAATTTCAAGTCTATTGATTTTCATGAAAAACCCCTTGGTGGACCCACTCATGTGACATATTTGAGCAGGCATGTCAATTTTCATCTTCCCCAAATGATTTTTGACTGGATTCTAAAAAGCGAAGCTGGAGGATTTTAGCATTGTTTTTCAGTTTTACAAAGTAGCCTCCTATTCGAGCCTGCATTTCACAATTGGATGATCATCATGTCAAAACGATTGTTTCTCTCCATTCTCCACACATTAATGTGCCCCCATGTCAAGTTTCAATGCACCATGATTTTATTTACTATTCTTACCAGCCAAAACCAAATGCAATTTGTTATGTTTTGCATCTGCATTTCTAACAGTGTTTCAACGAGGTCAACTTTGACCTTAAGTATATTTTAATGAACAATAACTCAAGAAAATCCCTCTTTCACATGTGTTCAATGTACCTAAATAATATTATGTTTACAATGGCAGCTTCTTAGAAGTTGATTTGATATTTTTTCACAAGGGTGATTGGCCGAGTTTTAAACTGATTTTGAATAGTTGTTGCAAAAAGTTCAACTGGGCAACTTTGCAATTGAATAACTT
This sequence comes from Sequoia sempervirens, assembly GCA_007258455.2. Lineage (NCBI taxonomy): Eukaryota > Viridiplantae > Streptophyta > Pinopsida > Cupressales > Cupressaceae > Sequoia > Sequoia sempervirens. The sequence goes on along the minus strand of VDFB02000015.1, from coordinate 371,126,610 downwards.
TTACCTCGTAACTCATTTTACCAAACCGTCTTTTGAACTCCATTCTTGGGTTAGGTTTCTACATTCCTAAATAAATTCATGGTTCTAGGAGGTCATTTGACTAGCTTTCCAAAGCAATTCCAGAGCTCATCTAGCTAGTTTGGCTTATTGTTCAAAAATATCAGAAAGCAAGTTTTAATGGCAACCTAGTTTGAGTTTCCTCACCAGAAGCATTAAAAGCTACCTCAAATCAATTCAAGGGTAAAAATTATTTGAAAACAAAAAATAATTAGCCACATCCACATGGGGACCCGACATGCTTCACTTAGTCCTGAAGATGTAAGTGTTGTAATGTTATATTCAAGGGCAGACAACAAATGACATAGGCTGAAGCATAAAGAGATTAAATGATCATAAATTAATGTTGACATGAGTGTATTTACATGACAACCATCAACCATCAAGAAAGCAATGTCAAAGTTTGAGGAATTACATATGTTGAAACAAAATCCACTCTTAAATTGGTGTTATTGATTCTCCCTCAAAAGGGTTTTCCTAGAAGAAATGCTTATTGAAGGGAAGGATAAAGGGCTTCAAGAATGACCTTATAACTCAAGTTACAATGAAGCCACACTATTTAATCTTGTTCAGTTGTTTGAACAATTAAATGATACTAAAAGAAAATCTTTTATACATGCTAGTAATGTTTGAATTCTCTAGGCATATGAATGCACATCGTTGTCTCATAGTCAGGGAAATGGTTTTATAAAATATAATTTAGTCTAGGATCCTTTGGGACACAAATGAAGAGGAATGTGAAGAATGATTCAACACACCCAAAGAACATTAGTGAATTTTTTTGTAAATTAATTAACACAGAAGATTAAACTTCTTTGTGCAGCAATTGGGGGAATCACAGAGCAGTGGCATGATTGCAAAGGACTCTGTATAGATAATGTTTGGTGCCTTTGAATCATTTGTTCAATGGGTGTTGGCTACAATGTAAGATTTTCAGCTTCATTACCTTGTTACCTTGAACATGCTATGTGGTGGATCACGATGGTTAGCTGGCTCATGGGTATTGCAAGGAAGGCTTCTCTACATACAGCCATCACCCACATTGGAGATATATCACAAGTGTTTGAGGAAATTTTATCTTGTTGTAGCCTTGTGCATAAGAACATGGGAAAATGGCACGTAAGCTTGTTTGGCAAGAAAATTCCAAAATAAATGTGACTTCAAGCAATGCCATGGAGCATCATATACACATAATGGATTTGTTGAAAAGTCTTAAAGACTTTAGGGAAAATGCATTCGGTAGAAGGCTGGTAAACTATATTGCAAAGTGTGGTTCAAAACAAGAAAAACATAAAGGACCACACCATGTTCATGAGATTTTTTGCTATAGAATGAAATTATTGTACAAACTGAAGATAGGGGTTGACGTGATACTGGAAGGAGCAACTGCGCATGAAAGGTTAAGAAGGCTACCATTGTGCCAAGTATAAGGGGGCATCCACGCCAACTAAGTTGACATAAATGGAATGAAATCACCGTATCTATAGAAGGATATTTGTGCTTTGAATGTAGCCATCGTGCCAAGTAATGGGAATGCCATGTTTACAGGATATGTCCAAAATGGATTTGTTGAAAAGGGCTCAGAAACTTCTAAGATAATGTATATGGGGGAATGCTTCCATTTGGTTGAAATATCAATGCAAGGATAATATGTACCCCCAGTTTGTAACGTATGCTTAAAATGGTTTTGTTGAAAAAGATCTAGAAACTTCCAAGTGAGGGCATGTGGGTAAAAGCCAGTGTTGGGCTTGGAAACAAAGAAATTAACATGGTTACATTCTGAAACATTGTTACAGAGAATAGAAATCCAAGGAGTGGTTGTGGTTGTTCACCCCCATGAACAAAGGAGAATACAGCTGAACCAGAGGATATTTTTTGATGAAAACTTGAACCACCGAATGCAGGGCAGAGGTTTTGATGTGATGAAGCTAAAGCTTCATACTGACCACTGTATTTTCTTTGTGTGCCACCATAGCCAAAGACCAGAGGAGTTGTCGTGGTCCGAGTGTCTTTTTCTTAGAGGAGACAATGAAATTAGGTTAGGTCAAATAGGGAAGCAAGAGATTGCTCATCGTGAGTTAAGGCAGCAAAATAAAATGTGAAGGTGCAATGAGTGATAATTTTCATCACCCATCACAGGTAAGTTCTCCCATTTTCTCTGAAAATCCACAATGCATTGTATGTTGGAGATGAGCAATGATATGCTAGAGAAGCTAATGGTGGGCCCTGTTTAATGGTTAAAGGTAGGAGTAATTGTTTTATTTGCCTAATGGGTTTATAAAAGCATTTAAAATAAAAGGATTTTACTATTTTAAAGGGTAAAAGGGAGATTAAAAGGCCTGCATTCATCGAGTGATTGGAGATAGCTTCTTTTAAAGGGGAAAATAGTTAAATGTGTGGTGAAGAATAGATATTCCAATAAATTTTTCTACCTAATGATAAAATGTTTGAATGGCCTTCACTATTGTAAGGTGAAAATTAAATAATTCACAGGTAGCTATAAATGGATAGCAAAGTTAAATGTTGGAGATGCAAAGCAAGAGATAAAAGTGGCATAGGGAATTGTTTATAAAGTGAATCTATTATTCACTTTATGAACAAAATATTATGTGTTGGGAATTTTGAATGAAGATACAATTGTAAAATGCAGCCACAGCAAATAGAGAAGTTGAGTGAAATATTTTCAAGGGAGTAGATTACTTTCTTCTATTGGGTTAAAATGCACAAGTCGGGAAGCAGAACATTTGGTGGGAAAATTTGTTGCAAATATAACTTCCTGGGGATGAAATGCAAATGAAATTTATTCCAAATTGTAGGGAAAATGAAATGTAATTTGCCAACAACATGAAGCTTGTTTTTTCCTTTGATAATATAAAAGGAATTCAGGGTTATTTGGAAAGGGTCTTTGGTGGGAGTCTAGATTAGAATTGTGCAAATGAAGAACACTGAGAATGCATGTACAGTCCATATCTTAGAGTTTTGAATAGAGCTAGTGAATTTGGTTAATTATGTGGCTTCTAAGCATACCTAAATAGAAATGCTAATCTCTCAAGCCTGTTGTCTCTCCATTTTGATATTTTGCATGAATTATTAATGGATTTGGATCAAGGATCTATTCATTAATTATCATTTGTCTTCCTCTTTGATATATGGTTTAAATGTTGCTCTCATCTAATGGATTGGGTTAAATGCTTTAGTTAAGTCATAAATTCATGGTTATGTCAAGTGGATCTAATAAGTAGTCACAGGAGGTTGGGTGTCAATCTGTAAATTGTAAGGCAATTGCAAAGATTATGGATGTTCAGGATTAAGTTTTCCTCGTATTTCAATTCATTATGTTCTAACTCTTGACCCTTGGATATGGCACTAGTCTTGAATATTACATACACTTTTCTCACTTCTAGTATTTCAATTTTAGAACAATTTTCATAAATACACTTTCCAATTGACCTATGATTGTGGTATTTGACATTCTCAGTGATAGATGTTTAAATTCTCTCAAGGAAATGCCAATTTCTTGAAGAATTTAATCTATTCAACAATAAACGAGAATATATCTACTTAATATGCAATGTATGTGGAAATATTGTGAAAGAGTGTTATAAATACATTGTGGGATCATTCTCCTAGGTTTTGTAGAGCCTGAAGTGCAGGAGGAAAGCTAAATTACTTTCTCCCATTCATTGGCCCAGCCTCTTTGAGGTTGCTAATCATTGGACTTGGAAAATCCATAGGTTTCCTTGAAGATCTAGTTGGTATTTAAAAGAGCCAACAGAATGGTGACTCTGCTGGGGAGAAGTAGAGAAATATCCATTTTCATAGAGTCAAGCATTTGGTGGATCTGAACATCTTTCTTTAGATAATTGAGAAGTTCTTAGACCTAGAAAAGATTTTGTTGCAGCAAATATCAAAGGATTTGAGTGTGACTTCGTTGTTGGAGAAGACCTAAAAAGAGATTTACTCTTGAAGTTTATTCATCTATGAAAGGAGGTGGCAACTCTGTCTAAGAACCAATTGAATTGTGAAGAAGATTTCCATATTTGTAGAATTTGCAGTCAGGAAGAAAGGTTAATAGCTGCTACAAAGTTTCCAAGTATTCTCATAACTTTAGAGAAAGAATTATTATGTTTGAAAGAAGTTTATGAGATATTTTCAAGACTTGAGATCATAAATGGTTCCCTATTAGATGAAACTGCATTAAGAAAGGGAATAGTAGTAGTTTTTTTCATACTTCTAAAGTGTAACATGTAATATTTGTAATGATTTGAGAAGTATGTCATATTTTTGAATTCTACCTTTTAGAGGGTTTCCCTATGAAATAGCAAGTAAAAGTATGTAATGCAAACAGTCTTTACCAAGCCCTCAAAGGGATTTTTTTATTGAAAGGTATATGCCATTGGATTTTAGAGGCATTAAAGGTTTCCCAAACCTAATTCCCAAAAATGTTAAGAAGTATTTGCCCAAATTCACAGGGCAAAGTTCAGAATAAACTTCTAAGCATTTACAGATATTCTTGGATTTGATGGGTGATTATGACGTAAATGATGAGGATGTCATCATGAAGCTTTTTGTTCAATCCTTGAAGTATGATGCCAGGGATTGGTTCTCATATTTACCAGCATATTTTATAGCTTCATGGAATCAATTTATGGCAGCCTTTGTAGAAAAATTTGGTGAAAGGGTAAATCCAAGTGTAGTGAGGAAAAAATTTCTGGAAATTCATATAAGCAAAAGATGAGTTGGTCCCTATTTTCAATCTTCAATTTACAAAGGCAATAAGGGAAATTCCAAAAAATATAAGACTGAATGATGCAGAATGCTTGGTTGTGTATCTTGGTGCATTTGATAGCAAGATGAGCCATCTATTAAGGGATAAAGAGCCTATGACATTACATCAAGCATATCAGAATGCCATGGATATTGAGAACAATTTGAAATACTTTATGATGAAAGGGTATTTGGCTGCAAGTGTTGGCTATCCAGGCACATCTCATGCAAATAGAACTCAAGGATCAAATAATGGAAATGATTGTCAAGATGACAATGCTTCTACTGTTATGATTTCTCCATCATCACATTATGAAGATCATAGTGAGCTCCAAGTTGAATGTCAGCAAGCTTTGAACAATGTTGATCAGCAATCGTTTGTTCAAGAATTGTATGATATGAAGAGACACAAGGGGAAATCACCATATATACTATTTTTAAGGTTTTTGGATGCTTTGATAGAAGTCCCCAAAGATTTCAAACCTGAGGATTTTGTGTGTATTGATTTTTTTGTGAGATTTATGAATTTGGGTTGAGTACTTTGTTAGAGGAATTGAAGCTCCATAGCTTTGATTGGGTTCCTAATTGGATAAAGATTGTAGAATTATCCAAGTATGACTATGCTCAAAAGGGGGATTCTCAAAATCAAGACAACAACTATTCTTCTAAGTAAAATCATATTACTATGCAAACAAGTGAAAAGAATATGTTTGAAGATGAATGTTATAATCAGCTTACAATCAACACATGTGTAGATCCTTGCAACAATGAGGAATATGAAGATACATGGGATGAAAACAAAGTAAATATGCAAGAAGGTTCCTCTTCTAATACCTTAGATGATGGAGAAGTGAATGAGATGTTGGTTGTTACTCCATGTCGCAATGTGATCAGCAATTACAATGCATGTGTTGTTGATATTCCATTACAAACCAGTGATTATAATCCTAAAAGTGTGGCCTCAAACATTCATTCTAAATATTTTGAACATGGTTTGTGTAGTGATGATTTTTCTTGTGATGAAAATCATGATGAGGTTGATATTTCTAATTGTTGCTTTGTAGATTGTGATTGGTTTTATGAGGATGATATAGAAGCATATTCCTCACTTGAAGAATGTAATGGTGTAGATGCTCTCGATTTCACTTGTCCACAAGTGAAGGAAAAAATTGCATGTATTGAATACTTAGAATGCACTCCAAGCTTGCTATCAATGGAGCATGTTAAGCATGTGAATGATGAAGAGTTTGAAAATAAATATGCATATGGTTTGTATGTTGATTTAGAACATAATGTGGGAAATGATAAACATGATGATGAACTTGCATATGTCCCTGCTACTCATGATTGTTTATATGAAGAGGATGATGATGTACATGATGATGAAATAAGGGATACAATCTAGGTTGATCAAGTAGCGCATTGTGACAAGTATATGTATTTCAAGTCAACATTGTTACCCATTGATGCCATTGAAGAACTTGCTAATTCATATGACAATAAGGTTTCAGATTGTGTTGATACTATGGATATTCTTGATCCATGTGTGGAGCAGCCAAAAAATGAAAATAAGGGTGAATCTCGTGTTTGTGAGTGTGAAGTTGAATACAATTGTTTCTTGTTTGATGCTCCCTATCTTCATTGTATGAACATGGACATTCTCTAATCCCATTTGAAAATCATTTATGTGAAAGAAGGTGGAGATTTTTGTTCTATTGTTGATGAATAAATGTTAGATCGCAATGAGTCTTTCACATTTGGGTCAACACACATATCAAATGGTATTGTACATGAAGATACGAATGCATGTGGGTGTCCTTCTACTGCCCCTATTGATGTTGAGTTGCTTGAGCCCACTCTTGAGGTGTTTTACATCAAGTTGAATGATTATGATACATATGATCTCCATTCTTATGATAGCAAGGTATGTTTTGATATACCTAAACCGAAGCACCAAAAAATGTGCTCATGTTGCAATAATCAATATAAGGATGCTCTGAAATATGCATCTTTTATCTTTGAGCTATGCCAAGATGATTTTCATTACACACAAGTTGTTTATGAAATTTTTTAGTTTGATGTGCAAACTGAATATGATGACAACGTGACCCATGAGGCAATTCAGTTGAAAAAATCACAAAGTTGTGAGCATTCTTTGCTCAACACACAAGAGGATTGCACGTCATTTTTTGATGTCTTATCTAAGCATGATCATTATGAAGTGACTGGTGGATGTGATAAGAATGTGTATGCATGTGATTTTGATCGCTATCCTCAAATGTTTCCACTTGATGCAAAATCAAGAAATGAAGAGTGGCAATGATCTGACCTATGTCATTTGGTTTCCATGTGACAATGAATCCAAATAAACAGCAAGTGTCCACTTATTCAATGGTGGCCTGATACTGGTGTTTGCAAGTACGAGGTCACTTGTATTGTTGTGGTGTGATAGAGGCCAGCATGAGTTGAGGGAGATTAGTTTGTTTAATAGATTTGTGTTTGACAAAGGTAAAAATTAACTCCCATTTTTTCATTTGGTGGCACGGGGTCACCAAGTGAAGTTGAAAAAGAAAGTTGAATAAAGGAGCAATTTGAGAGCATCTGATGGACTTAGCTTTTGGTCTACTTACCAAAGATCTGGAATCTCACTATGGCCATAGGGGGCATACATCCCTAGTTGAAGCCATTGATGGCACTCTCAAATTTTGCAAATTTGAGATGCCCATATTGAAAATTTTGCCTCTGCACTCTCAAAAGTGCACCTAAACAATCTTTCCAAATGACCTACTTTGGAGGGTCATAATTTGAAGCCTATTGATTTTCATGCAAAACCCCTTGGTGAACCCACTCACATGATGTATGTGAAAAGCAAAGTTGGAGGGTTTTAGCACTATTTTATTGTTTGCAAACTTTCAATTTTGCAAAGTAGCCTCCTATTCGAGCCTACATTTCATAATTGAATGATTGTCATGTCAAAAAGATTACTACTCTCTATTATCCGCACATTAATGTGATCCCATGTCAATTTTAAGGGCTTCATGATCTGATTTACTATTTTTACCCGGCCAAAACCAAATGCAATTTGTTCAGTTTTGCATCTACATTTCTGACAGTGTTTCAATGAGGTCAACTTTGACCTTCAGTATATTTTGATGAATGATGATTCAAGTGAATCTCTCTCGTACACATGTTCAATGTACCCAAATGAGCTTATGTTTACAGTGGTATCCTTTCAGAAGTTGATTTGATATTTTTTTGAAAGGGTGATTGGGTGAGTTTTAAACTGATTTTGAATAGTTGCTGTTGTAAAAAGTTCAACTAGGCAACTTTTCAATTGAATAAATTTCACCTCATAACTCATTTTTTTGAACCATCTTTTGCACTCCATTCTTGGGCTGGGTGTCTGCATGTAGGTACAATTTTTCATGGCTTCGGGAGGTTGTTTGACCAGTTTTTCAGAGTGATTCCAAAGCTCACTTGGCTAGTTTGGCTTACTATTCAAAAATGTCAGAATGCAAGTTTTAATGACAACCCAGTTTGAGTTTCCTCACCAGAAGCATTTAAAAGATACCTCAGGTCAATTCAAACATTAAAAAAAAAATTCAAAAAATTAAAACTAAATTCTTTTTAGCCAGGCCCACATGGGGACCCAACATGCTTCACTTAGTCCTGAAGATGTAAGTGTTGTAATGTTATATTCAAGGGAAGACAATAGATGACACAGGCCAAAGCATAAAGAGATTAAATGATCATAAATTAATGTTGACATGAGTGTATCTACATGACAGCCATCAAGCATCAAGAAAACAATGTCAAAGTTTGAGGACTTACATATGATGAAACAAAATCCACCCTTGAATTGGTGTTATTGATTAAATTCCCTCAAAAGGGTTTGTCCAAAAGAAATGTTTACTAAAGGCAAGGATAAAAGGCTTCAATAATGTCCTTATAACTCAAGTTACAATGAAGCCACACTATTTAATCTTGTTCAGTTGTTTGAACAATTAAATGATATTGAAAGTAAATCTTTTATACATGCTAGTAATGTTTGAATTCTCTATGCATATGAATGTACATCATTGTCTCGCAGTCAGGGAAATGGTTTTATAAAATTCAATTTAGTTTGGGATCCATTGGGACACAAATGAAGAGGAATGTGAAGAACTATTCAACACACCCAAAGAACATTCGTGAATTGTTTTGTAAAGTAATTAACACAGAGGATTAAACTTCTTTATGCATAAATTGGGGGAATTCATAGAGTCATGGCATGATTGCAAAGGAATTTGTACGAGTGATGTTTGGTGCCTTAGAATAATTTGTTCAATGGGTGTTGGCTGCAATGTAATTTTTTTAGCTTCATTACCTTGTTAGCTTGAACATGCTACGTGTGGGTGTAAATGGTGACTCCCCAACACCCCCAATAACATTTGCTAGACCAAAACCACTTCCACAAGAGAGAGAATGGCAAGAAAGCTTACTTCACAATGCAATATTGATTAATGGTTGAATTGATGCCAACGTACATGAGATGCCTTGCTTATAAAGGCAAGGATGAGAGATAGGATTAGACAAGATCATGACAAGTGTGTTAATCCTATGACATGAGACAACTAACTACCTAGGAATTAAGCAATATAGCTAGATAAGATAAGTTCTAGAAAATCCAACTAAGACTTCTAGAAAGAATCTTATATCCTAAGTAAATTTAACATGTGAATATGTCCCCTAATTACCTAGTGAATGAATTAGCTAGGTATAAGACATTTATTCACACCAGCACTATGTGGTGGGTCATGATGGTTAGTTGGCTTGTTGGTATTGCAAGGAAGGTTTCTCTACATACAACCATCACCCACAGTGGAGATGTATCACAAGTGTTTGAGTAAATTTTATCCTATTGCAGCCTTGTGCATAAGAACATGGGAAAATGGAACGTAAGCTCATTTGGAAAGAAATTTCAAAAATAAATGTGACTTCAAGCAACACCATGGAGCGGCATATACACATAATGGATTTTTTGAAAATTATTAAATACTTTAGGGAAAATGCATTTGGCAGAAGGTTGGTAAACTATATTGCAAAGTGTGGTTCAAAAGAGAAAAACGTGAAGGGTCACACCATGCTCATAAGATTTTCTGCTATAGAATGAAATTATTGTACAAACTAAAGACAAGGGTTAACATGATACTGGAAGGAGCAGTTGTGCATGAAAGGGTAACAAGGCTACCATTGTTCCAAGTATAAAGTGGCATTGGCACTAGCTAAGTTGACATAAATGGAATGAAATCACCGTATCTAAAGAAGGCTCTTTGTGCATCAAATGCAACCATCCCCCCAAGTAATGGGAATGCCATGTTTGCAGGATATGTCCAAAATGGATTTGTTGAAAAGGGCTTAGAAACTTTTGAGATAATGCATATGGGGTAATTTTTCCATTTGGCTGAAAGATCAATGTAGGGATAATATGTACCCCTAGTTTGTAGTGTATGTTTAAAATTGTTTTGTTGAAAAAGCTCTAGAAACTTCCAAGCAAGGGCATGCAAGTAGAAGCTAGTGCTAGGCTTGGAAACAAAGAAATGAACATGGTTGTGTTCTAAAGCATTGTTAAAGAGAATAGAAATCCAAGGAGCTTATGTGGTTTCTCACTCCCATGAATGGAGGAGAATACAGCAGAACCAGAGGAGATTTGTTGATGAAAACTTGAACCACTAAATGTAGGGAAAAGGTTTTGATGCGATGAAGTTAAAGTTTCATACTAACCACTATATTTTCTTTGTGTGCTGCCATAGCCAAATACCATAGGAGTTGTTGTGGGAGTGTATTTTGCTTAGAGGAGACAATGAAATTAGGTTAGGTCAAACAAGGAAGCAAGAGATCGCTCATCGTGAGTTAAGGCTGCAAAATAAAATGTGAATGTGTGATGAGCGATGATGTTCATCACCCATGGCAGGTAAGTTCTCCCATTTTCTTTGAAAACCCATGATGCATTATATGTTGGAGATGAGCACTGATATGTTGGAGAAGCTAATGGTGGGCCCTGTTTAATGGTTAAATGCAGGAGTAATTATTTTATTTTCCTAATGGGTTTATAAAAACATTTAAAAGAAAAGGCTTTTACTATTTTAAAGGGTGAAAGGGAGATTAAAAGGAATTCATCAGGTGAGTGGAGATAGCTTTTTTTAAAGGGGAAAATATTTAAATGTGTGGTGAAGAATAGATATGCAAATAAAGTTTTCTACCCGACAATAAAATGTTTGAATGGTCTTCACTATTGTAAGGTGAAAATTAAATAATTCATAGGCAGCAATAAATGGATAGGAAAGTTAAACGTTGGAGATACAAAGTGAGATAAAAGTGGCATGGGGATTTTTTTATAAAGTGAATCTATTATTCACTTTATGAACAAAATATTATGTGTTGTGCATTTTAAATGAAGATGCAATTGTAAAATGCAACCACAACAAACATAGAAGTTGAGTGAAATATTTTCATGGGAGCAGATTACTTTCTTCTACTAGGTTAAAATGCATTTAAGTTGAGAGGCAGAACATTTGGTGGGAAAATTTGTTGCAAATATAACTGCTTGGGGATGAAATGCAAGTGAAATTTATTCTAAATTGCAGGGAAAATGAAATGTAATTTTCCAATAGCCTGAAGCTTGTTTGTTCCTTAGATAATATAAAAGGAATTCAAGGTCATTTGGCAAGGGTCTTTGTTGGGAGTCTAGATTAGAATTGTGCAAATGAAGAACATTGAGAATGCATGTATAGTCCATATCTTAGAGTTTTGAGTAGAGCTAGTGAATTTGGTTAATTATGTGGCTTCTAAGCATACCTGAATAGAAATGCTAATCGCTCAAGCCTATTGTCTCTCCATCTTGATATTTTGCATGAATTATTAATGGATTTGGATCAAGGATCTATTCATTAATTATCATTTTTCTTCCACTTTGATATATGGTTTAATTATTTCTCTCATCTAATGGATTGGATTAAATGCTTTAGTTAAGTCATAAATTCATGCTTATGTCAAGTGGATCTGATAAGTAGTCACAGGAGCTTGGGTGTTAATCTATAAATTGTAAGGCAATCGCTAAGATTATGGATGTTCAGGATTAAATTTTCCTTGTAGTTCAATTCAATATGTTATGACTCTTGACCCTTGGATATGGCACTAGTCTTGACTGTTACATACACTTTTCTCACTTCTAGTATTTCAATTTTAGAACAATTTTCATAAATACACTTTCCAATCAACCTACTGTTATGGTATTTGACATTCTCAACTATAGATGTTTAAATTCTCTAAAGGTAATGCCAATTTCTTTAATAATTTGATCTATTCAGCAATAAATGAGAATATATCTTCTTAATATGTAATGAATGTGGAAATATTGTGAAAGAGTGTTATAAATACATTGTGGGATTACCCTCCCAGGTTCTACAGAGCCTAAAGTGTAGGAGGAAAGCTAAATTTCTTTCTCTCATTCATTGGCCCAACCTCTTTGAGGTTGCTAATCATTGGACTTGGAAAATCCATAGGCTTCCTTGAAGATCCGATTGCTATTTAAAAGAGCCAATAGGGAGAGGGGGAGAGAGACTTGCATTAATTGTGCTCATACTATTAGACACTAGGATTACAATGTACTTGTGTTATAAAAAACTTGCATTATAAAATGCTCATGTTATGGTTTGGAAATGATCAAGAATAGGCTCAATCACTACCAAACCATATTATAATCAAATTATAACACACTCACATTATGTCTTAAATGGATTAAAAAGTGGTTGTGGTCACTTTTTGGTCCCTCATCTATTTTGTAGTTACCTGAAGATCAGATTTTATTGTTGGTACTTGGTTATTAGCATATATGATTAGAAAGAATGAATTAGATTCATTTGAATACTTTCATAAGAAAAATAATATACTCGTATCTTCACCCCTAGTTGTATCAATAAATGTTAAGTTATTGAAGCATCATTAAAACTAAGAACAAAATAACTATGGACAATTAGTAGTGTTGGTTGTGAATCAATGTTTGATACTTTAAATGTAAGATATGACCCCTCAAGGATGCTTTAGTGTTATATCTAAACTACCATATGTGATAAGTATGATAATATTCATCTTATGAGATTCTTCTTTTTCTATTTTTTGATTTTTTTATTAAAATTATTGTTTGTTTAATTATAATACATAATTTTGGCTATTCAAGTCTACTATAATTTATAACTATTGAGTTAAAATTAGGTTTTGATAGAAATTTATCCACCATTTTTAATTTAAAAGTAAGCTAAAGATTTTTTCTCTAAACAATTTACTCGTATATAAATGTAGGTGCTTTAGAGAATAAAGTTTTTGTATTCAAGCAATTGAGATCAACGATTACAAAATTTTACTTTCATTGTGAAGGTATTCAATATAATTCATAAGGTGACATCTAATATAGAATTATAAGTAGTGATTCTAATATTGCATCATATTTCTTTAAAAAATGTTTAGTTATTTATAGTTCATTATGTTTATTATGCTCAACATTTTTTTAATATTTAAATGTAGGTGTGTTGTGCAAGGTTGGAGTTGAGGTTGAAAAAATAAATTATATATTCTACCTAGACCATGATTATGTTATGAGTATGACAAGTTTATGATGGAAATGCATCCATCATTGTTAAGTTATATTGTCACATGAAATTACACCCTATTGAACATAGGCTCAGCATTCCAATGACATAATGGAAATGACCTCAAGGTGTGGTACCTTTCAATACAAAGTCAAATATCTGAAGAAGGTTGGATTCCTCTTCTGGTGTAAGTGTAGATGTGTTGGACCAACCTAGCACATATAATCCTACCACTACCTTACTCTAATCAACTCACATGGGAATGGGGAGAGAAGGAATGCATGAAAGGGGAAAGGGAAGTGATACACCAAGATAGATATGTTTATTGATGATTTAGAAAACATAATATATCAATGAAAGGGGCCAAAAGACTCACGTTTCTCTATTCTATCAAGTTCTAGAGGTAACATCAAGGTTAGGGGTTTGATAAGACTCTAAAAGGAAAATAAATAATCACACAAAAAAGCTACAAACTTAACTAACACTACATATATATGTGGAAAGTAACAAAATAACACTCAGACATGAAGGTAATGAAGGCTTGTGTAACATATACAAAACAAGAAGAGATAAATGGTCAATTTCATAAACACAGAGGCATAGAAACCAATTTAATAGTTATAGAATACAAGAATTACAATGTCTACCAAAGAAAATATAGGAAAATCCCAAGGAAGAACCCCTCAATTAAGTAAAATGCTTGTATTTATATTTTATGAATAAGTTATAAATGATATAACACCAAACCCTAACTAAACTAGGGTTAGCAGAGAAGTAAAATCCAAATGGATCATATATAGATTTCTAGCTCCTCAAATTCCAAGTTTAAGACTTATCAAAATAACCCTAATGTGTATGTCATATGCCTTCATTGATGAGTCTGTAACTGCAAAAATAAAAATATCCATGAGATATACAAAAAAATATAGTCATGAATGGCCCTTATGAAGAGGTGGTGTCTATAGCATGTGAAGAATTATGGGTGTCATTTCTACCATCAATGCAACATGGATAATTGCATAAAAAAAAATTATAGCTCTACAAATTCGATCCAATAGTTGGAATGTCATTGCAACAATACTAAGTTATCATTTTTTGTGAATATGGTGCTCTTAACCATTACCTAGTTTGAATATGGGCTATATATATGGCAGGTGTTGGTAAAATGTGTCTCAAACATGTAATTACATAAAGTACCATTGATACATAAGGTATTATTGATACGTCAGTGATAGGGAGGCACGAGGGGGGTTTCATTAGGTCTTAGATCTAATGGTCGATATTTTATTAGCTTGAATTTCCCTAGCAGGTAACCCTATTTTATGAGGTAATTGTATCATGGTTGTGCATTATGATTTATTATGAGAGTTTGATAGCGGTCGTGTTGCCTCTAGATCTCTAGTTGGTGATACTCTTGTGAGAAGGTTTATCTACAAGTATATTGTAATCTTCGTGATTTTTGAATAATATATTTGGAAGCTTTTGAAGTGTGGGGTTTTTCTCCCAAAAGGTTTTTCCCCATTTAAATCACTATGTTGTGGTATGCATGATATTGATGTTTATTTTTGTTTAAGTTTTTGTAATTGTTAAAGATCTGTAAATTTTTGTATTATCTTCCT
Source organism: Sequoia sempervirens (assembly GCA_007258455.2). NCBI lineage: Eukaryota > Viridiplantae > Streptophyta > Pinopsida > Cupressales > Cupressaceae > Sequoia > Sequoia sempervirens. The sequence goes on along the minus strand of VDFB02000015.1, from coordinate 371,111,540 downwards.
CTCAAGATTAGTGTAAGAATTTGTTCCACTACCTTAGCTTCCTTACATTAGGTATGAAAGAGGATCAATAGACATACTACCTTGACCAAGTTTGATTTCCTTTGAAAATTTGCAACCAATCAAAAAGTGCCATATCAAAGGCACTTTACATGTCATCAAGTGGTCCCACAGGGTAAGCATCATTGAAAATTTGATGATGTCATCAAAGGAAACATGTCAACCTTTAGTTCTTTTGCAACTTGAAAATGGACCCACCATGAGGAGCTTGAGGGCTATTGTAAACAATGAGAACATGTCATGTGTCACCCTTTCGCAATCTCGTAACTAGAGATTGGGCCCTCTTTGAATGGCTTGTAGGCTCATAGAATGAACCAAAAGCTGCTAGGTGTCAAGCTTTTTCAATTTTGTGGCTTCATTTGTATTTAGTGAAATTTCTCTCATACACATGAAAAAACCAATGAGGAAGTGATAAATGTCACCCCTTCTGTGGTTTTGCACCTAAACTTTTCTTCCATAAAATGTTGTCTAAAAAAAAGTGAAAACCAATCAAATGCAAGGGGACAAAGGATGGTGGGAGGTGGGAGTAGTTGAAAGGAAAAATAGGAATGTTCAAGAAATTGCAATAACTATGATGAAATAAGATAACCTACCAGAACTCTATTGGAGAGAAGCATTTCATACTATTTTTTACATACTTAATAGAGTTCAAGCAAGAGCTAACAACACAAGGACTCCCTATGAGTTGTGGTATGAAAGGATTCCTACTGTCAAGTACTTTAAAGTGTTTGGAAGAAAATTCTATATTAGAAAAGATAATGAAAACTTATGAAAGTTTGATGCAAGGTCTAATGAAGCTATCTTCCTTGGATATTCTACTAAAAGAAAATCTTACAGATGTTACAATAAATGGCTAAGAAGGATTGTTGAAAATGCAAGTGTCAAGTTGATAAATATTTGAGGAATTCAATGGTAATGGATGGATATGAGTTAGATGAACCTACTTGTAGAGGAGAAGAAGAAAAATCTAAGGAAAAAGAAGTATAAAATGAAGAGGTGGAAGCTATATAAAATACCCCTAAGACTCCTAAGTATGTGTAGAGAAATCATTTCAAAGAATAGATCATTGGAGACACAAGCAAAGGTGTGTTTACAAGAAGAAGAGTTGCTAAAGAAGAGGTGAATCTGCGCTTACTTTCTAAAGTTGAACCAAAAATAGTGAGTGAGGCATGCAAATATTAACATTGGATGAAGGAATTGGAAGAAGAAATTATGCAGATTGAGAAGAATCAAACTTGGAAACTGGTTCCTAGACTTAAAAACAAAAATATTATTGGTACTAAGTGGGTATTCAGAAACAAGCTAAATGAGAATGGAGAAGTAGTAAGAAACAAGGCAAGGCTTTTGTGTAAAGGCTATGCACAAGTTGAAGGAATAGACTTTGAGAAGACAATTGCTTCAGTAGCCAAGATGGAAGAAATCAAGATGTTTTTGGATTTTTCAACACATAAACCTACTACTGTCTTCAGATTGAAGAAGGCATTGTATGGGTTGAAGCAAGCTCCTTGGTATGCAAGGTTGGACATATATTTGATATAGCAAGGATTCAATAAGGGTACCGTAGATAGTAATATTTACTTCAAAGTTGAAAAGATCAAATCTTGATAGTGGTTGTGTATGTTGATGAGATAATTTTTAGAGGCAATGAAGTTGTGTACAAAAATTTTGCAGAAGAGATGTAGAAAGAGTTTGAGATGTCTATGTTTGGGGAGATGAATTTCTTCCATGGGCTACAAATCAATCAAACAGATAAAGGCATATTCATTTCATAGTCAAAGTATACTAAGGAAATGTTGAAGAAGTTTGGAATAGATGACTCCAAACTGGTATGCACTCCTATGATTACTAGTTACAAATAGAGTAAGGATGATGAATCTCCTAAGGTTGATAAGAGAAAGTATAGATCTATGATTAGTGAACTGCTATACCCAACTACTACTAGATAGATATCATGCATGAAGTTTTTCCTATGGATAGATTTCAAGAAAATCCTAGAGAGTCACATGTTGTAGTAGTAAAGAGGATATTCAAATATTTGAGGGGCACTCTAGATTATGGATTGTGGTATCTTAAGGATACTAATTTTACATTAAGTGCTTATATAGATGTAGAGTAGGTTTTTTGTGTGGATGATAGGAAGTGAAGCTTGAATATGTACCCACAAAGGATCAGATTTTAGACATATTTACTAAGGATCTTCCTAAGGATACTTTTGAGTATCTTCAAGAGAAGTTGGGGGTTATTTCCCCTCCTAAGAGATAATGTTGTGGAGAATGAAGTGAAGCTTGAATATGTACCTACAAAGGATTATATTGTTGGCATATTTACTAAGGATCTTCCTAAGGATACTTTTGAGTATCTTCGAGAGAAGTTGGGGGTTATTACCCCTTCTTCTTTGAACTAGATGCATATGTAGATGCATCAGTCTAGTGGATCTATGGATTCATTCCTTGTCAAGGCTGATGTTGGTGGCTACCTCTCAGGGGGAGTAGGTAATGGCATTGTTGCAGTATGGAATATATGTTGTCATTTAATAGAGGTTTTTTATTTGGTTGGTGTATACTTCTAAGGGGGATGTTAGGATTTAGGTGTCATTAACCTTGTAAATCCTTTAATTTATTATTCTCCTCAAGTGTTTTGTACATTTACCCATAAGAGGTGAAACTGTTTGACCAACAGTGGTGAAAGAGACTATGTAAATGCAGTGTTACTGTTACCATTTATCCTTTTGGAAAAGGACAAATTAGCTAGGCATCCCACCTTGGAATCTTCTAAAATAAGGTTGTTGGGTCAAAATAGGGTGTTGTGAGAGCATCTATGACATGCATGCAAGTTTTCATAAGATGCTATGATAGTATGACAGATTCCCTATGACAGAATATGCTATTTTTAGACCCCAGGCGCCCATGTAGGAAAGATGCCTTATGACAGCTATAAGAACATCTGTAACAGGCTATTTTTGGAATTTTTTGACCATTTCAAGGAGGGATGCGTGGGTTTTTCTAGGTGGTATTTCTTCCTATTGTTTGGTTAAACCATGGTGGTTTTCATCCTCACAAATCTCTATAAATTGGGGCCTTGAGCTAGAGTTATCAAATTGGAGAATTTAGGTTTTGCAGGGTAACAGGGTGCTGCTGGATTTTACAGGAATTGATAAGAGAAGTGTATTGCTGCATGTAATATTTTATATTATTAGTAATATACTTGCCTCTCTTTCGGTGGTGGAGTTTTTTCCCTTCGGGGTTTCTCCACATAAATTTGTTGTTGCATGTGTTATACTTTTCTATCTCTCTCTCTCATCCTTTCTTCACACTAAGGCTAAGGTTAATCTACATATTTCAGATTTACATTCACACATTTAAGTTCATATTGCAAGCTTTCTTCACCTTGTTTTTTCAATAGGGGAGTATTTAGAGTAGTTGCAAGTATCTTGTTCTATGTCAAATGGGGGGAACAATGAAAAATATTGTATCCTTTACTATTGATGTCAAAGGGGGAGAGAGAGAAGTCATGTGAAAAAGTTTGGTTATATAGAAGGAGAGAGAGAAGTCATGTGAAAAGGAAAAGTTGAAAGGGGGAGAGATAGAGAGAGTGCGGGAATGTTGTGTATGTTATCTTTGATGGTTTTTCACATCTTGTGTTTCCATCAATGACAAAGGGAGAGATTGTTGCAAGTATGAAAGTTTTTCATTGATGTCAACAAGCTTGTGTTGTCATTCGTGATAGTTATGCAATGGTTGAGAGAGATTGTTGCTTTGATTAGTTGCCTTATGTTTTCATCAGTTAAGTTGCTAATGTTGACCTCTAGTGTTGCTTTGATAAGCTTTTATTTATGGTTTAGATTTCAAGGTTATTGAGAAAATTGATAAAATGAGGAAACAGGATGTTGCAGACATGTTCTACTTTGCAAAGTTGTTATGGTTTTGCTTCACATTTCTTTTGGATTGAAGATCTACTTGTGTGATTTGGATATGTTGGTTAGAGGTGTTTAGATTTTCTATAGATATAATTTGTGCTTCTGGATCATTGTGTGGAAGAAGTTATGTTCACCAGTATGTGAATTGGATTCATAGTATTACTTACAAAGGTGTCTGGGAGAAATGTATTTTCCCTACGTTTCTTCACAGTTGTTCTTTAGGTCTTGTGATTATGAAGGTATGGTGATGGTATTGATCTCTTGCCTGTGTGAAGAGGATTCATGATTTGGAACTCTAGAAGATGGATTTTAGAGTTTTAGTGTTTGGCATTGTAGTCTGAGTGTATAAGTTGTGTACATTTTGAAGGTGCAAATTGTTGTGAAGGATTTTCATGGATTTCAAGGTGATAGAAGAATATTCTATATTTTGATAAAGCATGGTATGTGTTTCACAAGTCATCCTTGGGTTTGATGAAGCATGCAATTCAAATTTTAATGGTGTATACACGAGTAATGACCAACCTGGTGTTTACACTATATTTGAAGATTTTCAAGTATTAATGAAGGCATATTTTGGTGTGTAAGAGTTTATTTGGGTCCCAATTAAGTTTTGTATTGGTCCACTTTTCATTCTTGTCCACCACGGGAATGCTTAGTTTCAACCTATTTTGAATTTTTAAAGTGTAAGGTGAGTGTAGCCAACTTGAAGATGTTTTTCAAGTTGTGTATGGTATAAATGCAATAAGAGTTGATGTGAGATGGAGAGTGTGGAATAGAATTGAGTGTTGTGATGTGAAATTTAGTACAGAAGTGTGAAATGCAGTGTGAACTATAATGCAAGACTATTGAATGGAGTGAGCTAAGGTATCTTAATCTCTTGAAGACTACAAGTGTTGTTGAATCTATTGTGGTGGATTATTTGTTGCATTGAGATCATGTTCTTTATGTAACATTATTTCTTCTTTCTTATTTCTTTCTATTTCAGCAATGAGAGTGGGTTGTAAGCCTTTTGGAAAGTGTGTCCTATTCTAGTAGTGAGCCTCCTTGTACTGGTTTTGAAATTATTTATTATATTGTGAGCTAATCCTCACCATGGTTTTTCCCTTCTATGTTTTCCCACATAAATTTGGAGTTCTCTTGTGTATGGTGTTAGTTGTTTCAATTTTTTTATCTACTTTTCATGTTTAAACATTATAACAAATTAAGTGTTTAATGAATGCTTGTGGATATGATTACTATTAAGGGTTTTTATGTTTTAATTTGGTACAACTAATTCACCCCCCTCTTAGTTTTCTTTCTCATTCAACACCTATAACTACACCAACCATCAATACCACTACCTACTCCCCTTGAGAGGTAGCCACCATCATTCCAAGATCAAGAATGTATCTTAAATGCTCACATGGAAAGATGCATTACCTTATTCATCTAATTGAAAGAAGAAGAGGTAATAACCCCTAACTTCTATTAGAGATACTCAAATTTATCTTTTGGAAGAGCCTTTGTGAAGATATCTACAACCTGATCATTTTTAGGCACAAACTCTAGCTTCACCTCATTCTATGCAACTTTCTCTCTTAAGATGTGATACCGGATAGATTTTTTTTTTCTAGAATGCATTATAGAGTTATTTGAAATTTTGATTACAATTGTATTATCACACAAGATAGAAATGGCTTCATCATATGATACTCTAATATCCTTCAATATCTAATTCATCCATAACACTTGTGTATAGCATGATGCTACTGTAATATACTCTACCTCTATAGTAGATAATGATATTGAATCTTACTTCTTACTCAACCATGAAACTAATCTTCTTCCACGTGAAAGAAAAAACCTCCACTTGTAATTCTTCTATCATTTGTGTATCCTACCTAATCTACATTTGTATATGCACTCAATGAGAAGTTAGTATACCTAGGATACCATAGACCAAATTTTGGAATGCCCTTCAAGTATCTAAAAGTCCTCTTTACTACTACCATATGTCATTCTTTGGGATCTTCTTAAAATATTTCCACAAGACATACTGTATGCATGGCATTTTTTCTAGTAGTTGTTAGATATAGTAATTCACCAATCATTGATCTATACTTTCTCTAATCTATTTTAAGAGATTCATCATTCTTTATCAACTTGCAATTAGTAACCATGGGAGTACATACTAGTTTAGAACCCTCCATCCCAAACTTCTTCAACATTTCCTTGACATACTTTGACTGATAAATGAATATACCTTTTTCTACTTGACTTATTTGTAACCTAAGGAAGAAATTCATCTCCCCAAACATTGATATCTCAAACTCTTTTTGCATATCTTCTGCAAACTTCTTGCACATACCTTCATTTCCTCCAAAAATTATGTCATCAACATATACTACCATAATTAGGATTTGATCTCCTTCAACCTTGAAGTAAAGGTTGCTATCTATAGTACCCTTTTTGAATCCTTGCTATAATAAGTACATGTCCATTCTTGCATACCAAGCTCTAGGAGCTTGTTTAAGTCCATATAATGCCTTCTTCAGTCTACAAACCATATCAGCATCTTCTGATAACTAGTTGTTCAATGTACACCTCTTCTTCCAATTAACCATTCAATAATGTAGACTCCAAATCCATCTGATGAAATTTGAAGTCCTTATGTGCTGCAAAATTCAAAAAAATCCTAATAGCTTCCATTCTTTCCATCAAAGAAAAATTTTCTTCAAAATCTATTCCTTCCACTTGTGAATAGCCCTTACACACAAGTCTAGCCTTATTCTTGATAAATTTTCCATCCTTATTCAACTTGTTCTTGAAACCCACTTAAATCCTATCACATTCTTATTTGTAGGTCTTGGGACCAAATCCCAAGTCTAATTCTTATCAATCTATCCTAATTCTTCTTCCATAGCTTTAATCTAATTTTCATATTTGCATGCCTCATTTATTGTCTTAGGTTCTACCTCTGAAAGAAAACAAAAATTTAACTACTCCTTTTTCATAGTAGCTTTCCTCCTTGTCTGAACACCTTTTCTTTTATCTCTAAGTATTTGATCTTCAAAATGATTCTTCTACACACACTTAGGAGTATAAGGTATCTTCTTTGGAGCTTCTTCCTCTTCAATTGTCATCTCTTTCTCTTTCTCTTCTTTTTCTTGTTCACTATTAGAGAGTTCATCATATATTCACATCCTTCTATCAACACTAAAATTTTATGTGGTTCTTCATCCACTTTGACACTCGTACTTTCAACAATCTTCTTTAACCTTTTTTTATAACATCGATAGGCCTTACTTCTTGTAGAGTATCCAAGGAAGATTTCTTCATTAGATCTTGCATCAAAATTTCCTAACTTTTCTTCATCTCTTCTAATATAGAATTTGATTCCAAACACTCTAAAATATTTCACAATAGGAGGTTTACCATACCATAACACATCTTGAACTATTCACTCTTTCTTGACCTTTATTAAGAATGGAGACTTTAGTATGAATAACTTCTCTCCAATAGACATATGGTAGATTTGCTTCCTTCATCATAGTCCTAGCTACTTTTTGAACTGTCATTTTCTTCCTTTCCACAACTCCATTCTACTAAGGAGTCTTAGGAGCTAATATGCAAGGCATATCAAGCATTATCCTAGATAATTTGGTTTGATTTTATATTTATATAGTTTGGTACATTTTGGTGGTTGATGTTGAGATTTTGAATTAAGGATGTTATAATTTTGGATTATGGACATAACTATTTTATATGCATGCTTATAATATGTTCATTTAATAAAATAAATTGATCATGAAGCATTTTGGATAAATATTAATTTCTGTAAAATATATATATTTAATTATTATGATTGATCTTATAATTATTCAATGCTAGCAGATTTTAATGTTTATATTTGATGTTTCAGTTATGAATTTTCAAAGAGTACTAATGCTTTTAATGAGTTGTTGTAGGTGGGCAGCCTAGGTCCTTAAGAATTGGAGACAAAATCCAAATGCTAAAAATATAATTGTTAGTTTTTAATTTTGAAAGGGGGGGCTAATGTTAAGTGTAATTTGATTTTTGTGATTTTGTGGAGGGAAATGTGTTTTATTTGTGTAGTATTTTGATTTAAGGGAAGTTTTAGAGTTAGGAGGAATTCTTTTTAAGGTATTTGGGTATTGTTATCTCTCTCCATTCTTGGAAAATTTACTTGATTCTTCTTTGGGAAATGGGTGTGTGAAGATTGTTATTTTATTTTGGGAATTGGCTGAAAGATCAAGAGAAAAAGGGATCTTGATTAAAGATGAAATTGAATACTTTCTTGGGTTTTGGATTGATCCTAACTTGGATATCCAAGGTAAGTTTGAAATTCGATTCTTTAATTTCTATGTAGTTGCAAAATGTTGGAAAATTTTGTTGTTGTGTTGGAAATTTGTGTTAGTTTTTTGTTTATATCATGTCTTGGTTGCATCATGCGGGTTATGGTTTTGAATAAGGAGTTGATCTTGATTGAAGGTTGAGAGCCTCCTTTTTTGGGGGTTGAAGAGGGTTTATATCCTCTCTTGGGGATTTGTGACAAAATGTGTATATATGTGGTAATGGGTGATATGGGTGGTGTATATGGTGTATGGTGGCTAGTTGTGGAGATGTTGTGAATGGGATTTTTGGGTGAAGGATGGAGTGTGGAGTGGTTGGTTGTGAAGGAGATGTGAATTGGGTGTTGTGATAAAGAAGGTTATATGTTGCAATTGGAGAGAAATGTGTATGGAGATGTGAAATTATTCCCCAAGAGGGAAGGGAATCCCCCTTCTCCCCCTTTGCAAGAGTCATGTGTGTGGGTTCTTTGCGAGTGATTCAATGTTTATTATTTTCTATTCTTTCATTTGCAGTGTGCATATGGACCTTGTCTCCTACTCAAGGGTGGACTCATTTGTTCTATGGCTAGGAGGAGACCATAACTTGGCTGCTCTATTTAGTGTTACAAGTTTTTAAAGGGTGCTCTAGATATGTTGCAGAAAATTGGATTCTTCTTATATTTCTTAATCAATAAGATTGTTTGACTTATTCAGGATTGTGAATTAAACTAGAGTCATTGGTTGTATACAAAGGAATTTTTGTTATACAACATTTTGAATCAAGTAAATTGCTCATTTTATTGAATGTATAACTTTCTATGCAACTTAATGTGATGATGAAAGATTGAGATTTTATATTTGCATTATGCACTAGTTGAAAACTTTAGATTAACTATTATGAATTGATGTATACATGATTTAGTTTGTTTACATAAAATATATTTTAACTAATCTCATAGAAGAATTTGGTAACAAGTAATTCATTTTCTAATAATAAAATTATGCACACAAATATAATAGTCAACTCCTATATATGAATTTTTGGGATGAAAATTCATGATTAAATTATGGAGAAGTCTTATGTTGTAACCATTTATCATATTTCAGTTAAGTTCATTTTTTATTCATGTAAAGTAAGATTCCATGTTTAAATGGTAGAATTGACAAACAACATGTTGGGACAACTCCTTTATAAGGAATTTCAATATATGGAATTATATATTGCTAGCAGGATCTTCTTGATAATTTTATTTGCTACAACTTAGTCACACTAGTAGAATTTGGAAAATAAATGACTACATGACTAAAACTTTTAGTCACAACTAAAAATGATTAAATTCTAGTCATGTTTTTGCAACACAACTATAAATGACTAAATAAATGAGTAATTTGATCATTGTAAGTGACTAATTTGATCATCTGGTGGAAAATAAAGTGGAAAGTAATAAAAAATAAAGTGAAAGACTATGTTTTTTTTGGGCGCCAAACAATGAAAAAGAGAATTTGCATTCCTTGTGTTTATTGAGCCATGTAACAAGAGGAAGTTTAGGGTTTTTTAGTTTGCTCTAGTTGGAAGAAGTCCAAAGATTTTTTGAGGGAATGGCGTAGAACCAGTAGTTGGTTGCACCAACATCTATCCACATTGTTGAGAATATCTAGGGTAAAGGCATGTTGAGTTTTATCTAAATAAATATTTCTTTGTTGGCTTTGAATTCATCCACACTGTAAAGATTCACAAGGGTTTGTAGACATGTTGCATGCATGAGGATATTTTCCAAGGTTTTGAGGACAGATCATGCCCATGTTAAGTAATATTTTAGGTTTTCCTGGAAGCCTTCATCCTCACATATTTCCATGTATACTCTTGAAACATAGATTTTGGGAACCTAAATGCTAGCTCTATCACTTCTAGGATTTTTCACCTAAAAGGAGAGAGATTTAGGTCCAAAATGCTTATGTAACACTACAATTAGGATGTATGCAATGTGATACATGATGTAAATGAACTTAAATAAATGCAATTAATTGATTAAGATGAACTAAAATGAATGCAAAAGTGCAATTTAAGCTATGCTTGAAAACACATTGTGATATGCAAACAACTATGAAAATGAAGAAATTATGCAAAATAGAAGGTATAGGGATAAATCTAAGTGCACCTGGATAATGTGTGACATTTATGGAATGTTTGGAATGTTGGTGAAATTTACTAATTTTTCACAATGGGACTCATTTGCCCAAGGTGGAAAATCAGTCCTCCTACTGATGAAAAACTATCATGAACTAATTTTGTCTATCAGGATCTAAAATTTGACAAAACTCAAGTTTCTAGTCCTAAGGTGGGACTCAATCGCCACAAGTGGTGAATCATTCCTCTCCCAAGTTTCTAGAAAACTAGGAGACAACTCTATAACACCAAATCTGGGAATGTCTACTCGTCGAGTTATCAAAGTTAAATCTATAGAAAATGGTCAAATAAGTCTCTCCAAGCTTGAATTTGACTTATGTTGACTTGAAGCACCTAGTTGACATGAAAATCAATATTCAACACCTAATAACCTATCAAATCTACAAACAAAAGGTTGCAAATACACAAGCAAAAAGGGGGAAAATGATTAGGGTTAGTGAATAGGAGTTTGCCTTGGTCAAACCCCACTTTTGGTTATTAAACAGGGCTTGAAAAGATAATTAAATTCAAGAGAAAGATAAAGTAATAACATGCAACTGATATCAAATCACCTAACTCTTGATCTTGTAATTCTGAAGTAATGTCAATGGCAGCTTCAAAGTGCTTGAAAAGTGCTTTAATTGATGATGTAGAATGCTTGGATGCTTGAAATTTCTTGAATGAATGAGGAGATTGTAGAACAATATTGGAGGATGTAAAATGAGGTGAAAAATGCCTATTTATACATTTCTTGTGCCTTACTATCCATTCATACCTCATCACAGGCTGACATCAAGTAATTTTGAATAAAATCCTAAAAGGAAATTTGAAATATTTTGAATTTGGGGCCAAGGGGGACTCATTCGCCACCCATGGTGAATGGGTCCCACCTAGGAACTAAAAAAAAGTGTCAGTAATAATGTTGCATTTAATGTTATTTGTTAGGATAACATTCAAAAATAAACTTAATTAAGTCATGTGAGGGCATAAAGAGACAAAATAAAGCATGAGAAAGGTGTAAATAGGGAAGATGTGCCTAGAAAAGTGTGAAGGCTTGTTACAAGACTTTACAACACTTCAATATAGGACTTGATGATGAGTTAAAAGGTTATTTTTAGGTAAATTTCATTAAATAGAGTCTACAAGAATGCAGAAATGTCTTACAACACTTCACAACACCTTCACAAGACATTGTTCTTTGAGTTTTAGTACCTAAATAAGCATGTTCAAGCCATGATGCAACATAAAATCAAAGCAAAATAGTTCCAACACCATGAAACAAGACCTAAAAGGCCATGAAAATGACAAAGGGCCATTTTTCTATGGCACAACTCTATACCATTAGGTTTTTTAGTTTTGTTTGAAGTTTTGAGGAAGAGCTTGCTTGTCTCCTCATGAAGGTTTTATCCTTATCATAAGCCCAAACTAGGAATTCAAAGCTCTTATTAGGAAAACAACCACCTTCATAGCTAATACTTTCATATCACAATGCAGATCTTTTGAGAAGATCACAGGCCATGATATGTTTAAGACATGACAGTAGTCTCATTGTTGAAGTGTCAATGGGTTTTACTAGTTATGAGGAGTTTTTCTGGTTATGAATGGAAATATGTATGTCTTTATAAGGAAAATAATGACAAAAAAATGGAAATATGTATGTTTCTCTATCTTGATATCACTAATGTCGACCACCATTAAAATTCAGCCATGACCAATGGGTGAGAACTACTTCTTTGGATAGCAAGATTTCATCCTTGGCCATTTACAAAATAGTAGGGGTTTTGTCCTCTAGTTACTAACAATCTATGAGGGTTTTTCCTCAAATCTATTCATTTGAAAACAAATGCTCAAGACAAATCTCATTAGGGTTTGATGTGGGTGTTCAAAAGTAACCTACCATTGCATGTTTCCGTTATCTAAATTAGCATGACTATAGCTTCTCTTTCTTTTTATCTATCCTTTTCTACCTAAATAAACAAGTGTTTTAGATCTCCCTTATCACCCATTGTCATGTGGCTACAATTGTCCCATGAATCCTTCATGATTCATCTTTCATGACTATCATTTATATTTGAAGATGGCAGTTTAAAATTCTTCAAGATAATTGTGCTCTATCCTTTCATGTCTTATAAATATTGATAACCATGAATATCCCATTTCAATGAGGTCAATCTCAATGCAATTACTTGATATCCACTTATGCTAGCTTAAACTATGACTAAGGTCATATTTACTATCATGTATGAGCTAACTATCCTCATAAAATTTTATCACTATCCATTGGTTATAGTAACTGTCCCTACTTGATTTTCCCTTAGCTTCATGGTACTTGTCCTATTTATTATAGTCATAGAGAGTATCTTTTTCCTATGGATTTCCCTTATATCCATTGACAATGACTATCATATTTTATGTCTTATAACCATCTTTTATTATCTGCAATCTACCTTTTTATAAATGTTTATACACAAATCATTTACATTTGTTAATAGGTCTACCACTATTGAAAGCTCAAGGAGACCTTCATGGTGAAAGCCTTTGCCATTTGTAACATGACTGCATTTAGTGGAGCACTATCCTCTTCAAAACTCTACTTTCATGCCTTCATGAACCTCTCATAATCCAAGGTATAGCTAAGAGTTGTCCATGTAGCTTGCACTTGACATTGTCAAGGTGATGAATCATATGCAAACTTCTTGTCCTCATTCATCATTGGACTCATTCTAAGTATTCATTGTCTTTTGGCATAAAAGAACCTTATCATTTCTATATGATCACTGCACTTGCACAGTCCTTTTAAGTAACATTTATAAGGTTTAGAAAATCTTGATCAATCCCTAGAATAGCCTATTAAACATGGGTTGTGCTTCAATTCACTACAAAATTGATATAAAACAACCACTCTGCATATCAACCAGAGTTATAGGATCTTTATTGCAGCAAGAGGTAATCGATCTTGGATCATGCTTTCATTAAATTGTAACATGTTAAGCTTGAGTCAACCTGAATGCACCCAATGATGATTGACACCTAATTGTGATGAAAGTGATTAATTTGTACATGAGTTGTGCTCATATGAGTGCCTCAATTTCTATCACAACATAGCCACATTAAATTTGGGTCACACATGAATGCATTATATATTTGTTATAGCACAACTATGCCACATGACCAATAGAGTTATGGATCACATAATTACAATCACAAGAATTTGTTCCTTAGTTGTGCTCTTATGGTTAACCTTTACTTCATTTTTTATTGTTAGGGTTTCTTAGTGATTATTTTATTTCTACGTGGCATGTTGTTAAAAGAAACCAAGCAAAAAAATATTCTAGTTTTAGTTAACTCCTACTAACATACTTTTGTAATAAATGTTTGATTGCATTACTTTGAGTGTTAAGAATTTTTTTTTCTACTTATAATACATTCATTGAGAGCTATAGTAGAAAGCTTCTTATGTTGAAACCCATTCTGTAAACTTGCTTTAAGCTACATTTAGGAGGCTTCATGGATTTTTTGTGACTTATACAGCTTTTTTTTTTATAGTAAATGACATTGGATTCTTTCTGAAACTAAAATGATTTATTAATTATGGTTTTATGATGATTAAATGGTTTATTTAGAAGGGGTTAATATGTGGCATTTTTATGTGTAGGAAGAATAGATTGTGATGAAACATTCAATTATGGATGGTTTAGGAAAACTTGGATTGTTATCAGTGACATAACTAGATTGGAGAGTACCTTCAGTCAGTCTAAAACACTTCTAGGTGTTTTCGCTCAAAAGAAAAACCTGAGTGTAGGAATACAAATGTCGATGGATAGATAAAATGATAAATCTATTCCAATCCAATTTCAAATCCAATTTGAGGTTGTGAAGCTCCAACAGATAAATTTCCTACATTATAAAGATAAAATCATAAATCTTATGGTCCAATTGGAGATCCAATTTGAGGTTGTGAAGTTCTAATAGAGAAATTTCCTACATTCTAAAGATAAAATCATAAATTTGCTTGGTCCAATTTGAGGTCTGACTGTAAGGATTTGTCTTTTTAATTATACTTTTTAACATTTGGCTTGATACAAATTGTTACTTTATAATTATGGTATTTCTTTTCTTCTAATGTTTTCAACTCTCATTTCAAGGAAGAGCTCCGAAGATGGTTCCTTCAGATGGAGACTACACCTTTTTGCTATAGGTTTCATCTAGAAACACTAGAAGCTCAAGTATCATCATACTCAAAGAAAAATTAGGAGTCTATAGTTAATTGTTGTAGAAAAACAAATAGTTAAATGTTCATATACCATTGTTCCTAATTCAAAATTGATATACCTTATTCTAGGACAAAATCACAAGGGAAATCTATACATAAGACAACATTGTTTCAAATTAGAAATTATTGGTTCTTTCACAATTGTTTGCTTCATTTATTTGATCTAAGATAGCCTACTGTATAGAAGATGCTCTCAAAATCATAGTAAAATCCTTTATTCTGGGAAGGCTATTCAGAATCTTCTCATCATAATAATGAAAAAAAGCATCATTCATTAACCTAAACTTTGCAAGAGTTTCATCAAATTCTATTTTTCCATTCTCTTTTCCATTTTGAATTTTATTCCCAATTTCATCCATGTATAACTTCCTCAGCCTATAGATACTACTATTAGCCATAAATTTACTAGGTGTTGAGGATAGCTTCAAGGTTTTACCCAAGAAAAATTTAACAAAATTTGGCCTTGCCAGATATAATGTGTTGAAAAGCTCTTTGAAGTTATTTTGGAAAAGAGTTCCTAAGAGTATAATGTGCGGTTTTGAATTAACCTTTTTGCATGAATTTTGTATCTTTGATCAACTATTTTGAGCTTGATGACCTTCATCAAGAACGAGTAGACTTGGGCTCTCTAAAAGTAGTTTCCCAATATGCTTGGCCTCTTCAAGAAAATAACTTTTAGAGAGCGTAGGTCAGCTCGTTCTTGATGAAGGTCATCAAGCTCAAAATACCTGATTAAAGATATGGAATTCATGCAAAAAGGTTAATTCAAAAATGTGCATTATACTCTCAGGAACTCTTTTCCAAAATAACTTCAAAGAGATTTTCAACACATTGTATTTTATAAGGCCAAATTTTTTCAATTGTTGCTTTGGTAAGAACTTGAAGCTATCATCAACACCTAGTAAAGTTATGGCTAACAACGGGATCTATAGGCTAAGGAAGTTCTTCATGGATGAAATTGGGAATAAAATTTAGAATGGAAAAGAGAGTGGAAAAGTAGAATTTGATGAAACTCTTGCAAAGTTCAAGTTAATGACTGATGCTTTTGTTCATTTTTATGATGGGAAGATTCTGAACAGTCTTTCCAAAATTAAGGATTTTACTGTGATTTTGAGAGCATCTTCTATATAGCAGGTTGTCTTAGATCAAATAAATGAAGCAACCAATTATGAAAGAGCTAGCAATTTTGAATTTGAAACAATGGTGTCTTATGTATAGACTCCCCTTGTGATTTTCCCCTAGAATAAGGTATAGCAATTTTGAATTTGAAACAATGGTATATAAACAAATATTTAGCCTATTTGTTATGCTACAACAATTAGCTACAGGTTAGAACATATCCATATCAGCATAAAATAGCAGGCGTAATTCACCTCAAACTTTGTTGTGGTAACAACTTTGTAAGGAATTTTTCACTCCATGAACATTCTTTGTGCACATCAGTATGTTGGTTATTATATTGATCTCCTTTGTGATTAAAGGAATAGTGAATTTCATTGCATAACTCATGACCATTTTGTAGTCTTATGAAATAGTGCTATTTTACTTCTTACTCATTGTGTTCTCAATGGCCATGTGCAAATGACTTAGAGGATAGATCTTTGTCACCATTTGATAGTAACTTTCAATGTTTTGGGACTGTTTGTTATGATTCAATCATTGTTTGATAGAGTTCTTCCTTTCTTAGTCCTATAGGACAGATGATAATTCATAGTTTACAACTCTCTAACAATGATATTCCTTTCAATGATCTCAATCACCTAGTTCAATGTGTTATCTTCTTCATTTTTGAGTGCTAACAATTCCTACACAGTGTTTTCTCAGTCACAATTGCAGTGCTCTTTCATTTGAAGATATTATGTTGCTTAGACAGTAATCTTTCAATGAATTCATATTTTGTCTTGCAAACATCTTGTTGCACTTGTAGTTTTTTGTTGTGCACAATATTTAGTCAAGATGCCTTTAAATGGAGTTCCTTTGTAGTAGTAGGATAATGGTGTCAATAAAATAACAATTTTTAGTGAGAGATATGATAGTAGATATACTAAGAATGGAAGGCATAATGTTTTGACAGTAAACAAATCATTTATCTACTTAGATCTTGATACAATTTTTCCTAGTACATAAGATAGTGTATAATGTACTCTATTCCACAATATCCACCTAATTCCATACCACCTAGAGAAGCAGTTATTGAGAGTATATGTGCCCTATATTTTGTAGCTGAAATGTGTCTTTCTAATGGTTTTCCACAATTAGGAAGAAGGTATGTCATGACATTTTTGTGCCCACCCAAAACTAAGCCTTACAAATAATATTTGTACCTATGAAAAATACCATAAGTTGCTTCAAAATACACATTGGCATCTTTATGATTATATACATAGCATATTTTTTGCCATAGTTTCAAAATACACATTTATGATAATATTCACATAGCAAGAACCTTAAAAGGCTAGAAACCTTGCTCTCATTCTTCCTAGGTCACTCCTCATGAGCTTGTATCAGTATTTGTGGGCTCTTTACAATAGCTCATCCACTGATGAGAAGGATCCCCTCCTTTGCTAATGGAATAAATTTTCATCTACTCTACTTGAATTTGTAATATGTTGTAGCACATTCAATGTCACAAGGCATAGTTTGAGAGAAGATTTTTGAGACTTTATATTCATAGAATCCAAATTCTTGCAACACAAAATGCAAAACCAACATTCAAGGAAGGTGCTTTCAATATTGTTATGGATAACTGAGAACTCATGTTATCTCCCAGTTTTCTTCCAACTAACCGGTTATATGAGTGATTACTTCTCATTAAGGCATAAGAATTCATTTGGAAGTGGGTTTTTATCAAATATTGTAGTTGCAAGTTCCACTTTTCACTATGGTGGAAGATAAATGATTCTTTTTTCTTCTATTCCACAACATTAAGTAAAAGTATTAAATCTAGAAATACCCTGTTGCCTTCATTTTCCAAGCCAATTTCTCCAATTTTGCATAGCTCTTCCATGTTTGTGGATGTGATCTATCTCCTACAATTTTTTAATTGATTTTATCTTTTTGTTGTGTTTGGACTTACTTTTGTAAACTTTGCAATATACAATGCACTTTTATTATTTATGAATTGAGACTAATAGTAATTTTTTTGGTTGTATTGAGACACAGCTTCATTCATGGCAGAAAAGGTAGACCTTATTGCTCATATTATATGGCACGTTGCATATAATGGAGGAAAGATTCTAGCTGGGTTATTGTTGGCTGAATTGGAGGAGAAATCTTCATATATGGGACATGATCAACACTCTCCTTCTTAGATTCTACATGTTACAACTTGCTCCAGGAAGATTGCCCATGTTGTAGAAGTTTTAAGAGATAAAAGGGGCATGTGCTCACATTGAAGGGATCCAAGCATGCATTTCCATCCTTGCAGAAATTTTTTGGAGAAGTTTCTTTCTTGCAATCATTTTTCTACAATATTGTAACTTATATTTTCAGTCTTGTGACTAAAAATAAAAATTGTAATACTCTATCTCTAAGTTGTAACTAGAAAACCTTTCTTTTATTAATAAATTTAAGGATTTTTCCTTCTCAATGGCTATCTTATTATGTGCAATTGATGATTGATGTGTATTTCTATGTTTTATGTTTAAATCCTCAAATATCAGTCAATTAGAATGACTAAATATACTACTAATTGACATCAATTAATAATTAAATTGACTAAATATACTACCAATTGACAAAAATCAATGAACAATGAATAAATATGACTACATATATGACCTGTGAAATAAAAAAGACTTAAACATACTAGCAATTGATAGAAATCAGTGAACAGTGAATAAATATGACTAAATATATGAAAGTTGTGAAATAAAAATGACTAAATATACTACCAAATTGATCAAAATGATGATTAAAATTAATGACTAAATACACTACCAATGGACATAAATCAATGAATAAAAATTACTAAATAAGTGACCAAATTACAACAATCAATGACTAAATCAACAACTAAATATATCAGTAAAAAAATGACTAAATAAGTGACCAAAATACAACAATCAATGACTAAATATACTACCAAATTGATCAATAAAACAACCAATAAAATACTAAAAATGGTTTAGTTATCAATCTGGTTTCATTATAAATGACTAGCAATAAACTACTAATGGTCACATGACCAAGTTCAGTCATTTATAAGCAATTTTTAGTAGTTTTTTCAATAGTTTATTGTTGTTTTTGTACTAATGTCACGAATGACTCAGCTTCATCATGGGCTCTTGGTTGCTTGAGGTCGATTAAGACCATCGTAGGGCCACAACTGTGCATATTTTCTTCTTTGGCTTCAATCGCATCAATTGCCTAATCTAGTTCCATGCATCCTAGACTAATTCTTGCATGTGTTTTGGATAACCGTCTTGCTTCCACCTTGTCTCTTCGTCGCCTAAGACTATATTGACCAAAGATCATTGCATAGTTATTTCTTTTTCATCTAATGATTTTAGATACCAATGTTTTACCTTTTAAAAGTTATGTTTTATTGTCTTCATGAAAATTAGGTATGGTTTAGGGAAATCGTAATAGCCTTGGTCTACTCATAGTTTATGTAGTCTACCTTTCCTTTTTTGAGGTTTTTGTGTATATGAAAATGATTATCGCTTTTAGTATAGGTGTTTTATTTTTTAGCAATAATCTAGGTTATCATTTCAAGGATACCCACTAGAAAAGTATATAAGAATAGAAATAAATTAAAAATTATCTTTTAGTCTTTTTAAATGAAATTTGTCGAATAATTCTTTACAAAATCTTTAGTCAATAAATCAATATTTGAATGCCTTTGTAGTATACATGGTTTACGCATTATATTCCTGTCTTTCATTTTGTTTCATGGCATGTCTACCTCTGACCTAAACATAATGACATAACTGGATTAGTGTTGTTCTCACTAATAACTTCCTATTTCTATAATTAATAATATAAGAGATTTTGATGTTGTGTGTATCACTTCCAATTAAATGACATCTAAAGTTTATTTAATAATCTGAAAAGAGTTTCATTAATATGGGTATGTACAATTGATCATTAAGTTTGATTTCAAACGGTCTCACCCATTTTTACAACTTCCTACCAGACATTGGTATGTGTATTGTTGAACCAAAAAAAAATTTACAGATAACTATTTTTTTAAGACTGTTGGAATCAATCAGGTATCCATCCCCCTATAAATTGTAGTGCGCCTAGTATAAAAATTTCACGTGATTGATGGCACTGGTGCGACATGCCCTTTGGTACCATAGATTTTGGGGGAGATTAGACCTCATGACATTTTGCTTGCAACAAGCCGCTTTAGCCAATTGAGCTAGGCCCCCTACCCCTATAGATGACAACTTGTTAAGTCTTTGAATCAAAATTAGTTATATATAATATAGATTTAAATTTATAGATTATGCATTTTGGGAAATAGTATATTTTTCTTGAAACATTATTATCTGTTTTAGTTTTAGTTATATAAATATATATATATATATATATAAATAGGTACACATATTTATTCACAAGAGTACAACATGATCAACTAGAATATATTGCAATTTATTACTAATTTAGTATTATATAATTAAAAATTGTTAATAGTTATTTTCTATATGGAATTAGTAGTGTCCATTAGTTTCTCTCTTATTTATTTTTTAAAATTATTGAACTGATAATGGAAAATAGAAATTTATCCGAAAAAAATGAATTCCCTTGTACATGTGTTGGGGTCAAAGCTACCAAGTTGTTGATGTTACATTCCTATCTTAATTATACTTCAAATCAAATGTAAGTAATTTATCATCAATCGACTTCCCTTTCTTTGTTAATTTGCAGTAGGATGATAATTTAATCCCAAATGGGTGTTACATAATAGTTGTCTCTTTATTCCATGATCTTCACAAAAACTATTAAACTCATTTGAATTAAACTCACCACCTCTATCAAACCTCAAGCACTTGATTTTCAAATCCATTTCATTCTCAATCATAGACTTAAATTCTTTAAACTTATTAAGAGCTTATGATTTTTCTTTGAGAAATGTCACCCAAGTCATTCTAGAATAATCATCAATCAATAACATGAAATACCTATCACCTTGAGAGCTTCTTATTTTGATAGGTCCACACAGGTCTATGTGCACTAACTCCAAAGGACCTACAATAGAATATTACTTTTTCTTGAACCTCTTCTTTGTATACTATCCAAACTAACATTTTTTGTAGATAACATTGATAGGCTTTGTAAACTTTGGCAAACCTCTCATAGCATCAGTAGAACTGATCTTCACTAGGCTATCAAAATTGATGTTACCTATTATTCTATTCCATAGCCAACTTTCATTGATTTGAGACATAAATCACTTAACACCACCACCTTTGAGTTGATAAGCATTACCTTTTGTCCTTGTTCCTACAACAGCCAAAGTACCAGAGCTTCCTTTTTTTATTTCACAACCATCATCCTAAAACAAAAGATTATATCCTCTACTACACATTTTTCCTACAATTAGAAGATTATTCCAGAGACCCTTGACATAAAGAAAATAATTTTTATGCTAGCCATCAAAACTAATTGAACATTTTCTATAGATCTTATCAAATGTATCATCGAGTAAGTACAAAAAGATGGGGGGCCAAAAAGGGGGCTTAGTGGCCACTTTTCTTTGAAATCAGGAAATATTGACCTTGGACGTGAAATTGAGGATAGTTCCACTCAAAAGTTTGAGATGCAACAAAAATAAGGATCGTAGTGCACTAAGTCTACTTTATAAACTACTAATATATTTTGAAAATAGTTGCGATTAAGGGGTTCAAAAGAGGGACCCACAAAAATTGGTGTTGTTTTTGTCAGAAAAACATAACATAGCAACTTTTGTGGGAACATAGCATAGTGAACTTTTTTCTAGTATTTTTAAAATCACTTCAATGAGAAATTAGCTAACAATATGTAGTTGATGCACAATTTTTTTGATAATTTTTTTAATGAATATTTGATTTTTTACTAATTTTCAAAGTGGACACTTCCTGAAAAATAGAATTTTGGCCATGCTACCCCTACAAATTTTTGAAACTAATTGAATTTTTTTTAATATTTGTAGAATGGAGTCTAGTTTCTAAAAATGTAATTTATTTAAAATTTTGATGAACGGATAATTTATAACAAACAAAGCATGAAACGCTACTTTTTCCAAAAAAGAGACACACAAACAAAACAAATTGTCGATCAAAGACTTAACATTGCCAAAAAGTTAAAGAATTACATTGTTGGATATCTAAGAGAGAGCCTAACATTACCCAGGTGTTCAATTTGTTCAACATTGAAACACATGCAATCTTGGCGGTGAGCACGAACCCAATTATGTGAAATATTGTAGAATTTGAAAAAACACATCTCTAGTCATTGAGAAGGCCCTCCAAGCCTTTGGGTTGGTATTCCAAGGAAAATACCAAGCCCAAGGCTTGGGGATTCCCAAAGAAAGATATAACGTAAGCGCGTTATATCTTATTTTTGACATGGTATTTTGTGTTTGTGCAAGACATGTCTAGCAAGACATAAGGTGAGTGTGTTATAACGTGCTCATGTTCTTTCTTGCTTTATATTAAACACTACTCTATTGATTGTATGTTTATATATTTGTATGTTTGTATGTACATGTATGCTTGTATTTCATGTATGTATGTATGTATGTATGCATGCTTGTATGTATGTATGTATGTATGCATGTATGTATGTATGTATGTATAAATGCATGTATGTATGCATGCCTATATGTATGTATGTAAGATTGTATGTACATATGTACATGTATTCTTGTCTGTATGTAGGATTCTATGTACATATGTATTATGCTTGTATGTATGTAAGTATGTATCTATGTATGTCTTTAGAGGGAGGGATAATTTTAAGAGAGAGAGTTTTCTAGGTAGGGTGGGAGGTAGAGAGGGAGGAAGAGACCTAAGAGAGAGAGGTAGTGAGAGAGAGTATTGAGAGAGGGAGAGGGGGTGTAAGGGAGAGACTAAGAGAGAGGGAGTGGGAGAGTGGGAGAGAAGGGGTTGGAGTGAGAGGGTCTTAGCTAGGTAGGGTAGGAAGGATAGAGGGAGAGAGAGAGAGAGTGGGAGTGGGAGAGAAGGGGTTGGAGTGAGAGGGTCTTAGCTAGGTAGGGTGGGAAGGATAGAGGGAGAGAGAGGGAGAGAAGGAGGGGTGGGAGAGAGGGAATTAAGAAAGAGGAAGAGAGAGAGGGGGGAGAGAGAGGGGGAGAGAAAGAGTTATTTAGGTAGGGTGATAGAGGTAGAGACTTTAGAGTGTGAGGGGTGTGAGAGGGAGAGACTTGAGAGATAGATAGTGAGAGGGAGTGCAAGAGAGGAGTGGGAGAGAGAGGGAGTGTGAGAGTGAGATACCTAAGAGAGGGAGAGGGTGTGGGAGGGAGTGACCTCAGAGAGAGATAGAGGGGAGTGGAGTGAGAAGGACTTATCTAGGTAGGGTGGGGGGGATAGATAAAGAGAGGGGGGAGAGAGAGAGAGAGTTGCCTGGGTAGGGTGCTATGCTAGAGGGAGATACTTGAGAGGAGAGAGGGGGTGGGAGGGAGAGACCAGAGAGATAGGGAGAGAGAGAGAGGGAGTGAGAGAGAGGAGTGATGGAGAGGTAGTGGGAGGGAGATAGAAAGAGGTAGATAGAGGGATCAAGAGAGAGTAGCATGGATTGATTGAGTGAGAGGTAAGTAGAAAGAGGGAGAGGGTAGATAGAGACAATTAGAGAGGGTAGGAGAGAGGGAGGGAGAGAGAGTGAGATGTATAGATAGAGAGAGAGGGATAGGGGTTTAGGGTATATGGTTGATGGATTGGGGTGGAGGACCTATAGGGTTGATGGTATAGGGTTGAGGGATTAGGGTTGAGACTAGAGGGTATTGGGTTGAGGGTAGAGGGTAGAAGGTTTAAGGGTTTATGGTTAAAGGGTTTAGAGTTGAGGGTTAAGGGTTGAGAGGTAGAGGAGTTTAGAATTATAAGTTTGAGGTATATAGTTTAAAAGGATTAGCTTAGGGTCCAATGTATAAGGAGGTATAGGGTTGAGGGTTTAAGTTTGGGGTTTGAAGTAGAGGTTAGAGGTTTAATGTATAGGAGTAGAGGTAGAGAATTATATAGGGTTTAGGGTTTAATAGTTTGGCGTTTAAGGTTTAAGGTTGAGGAGTATAGAGTTGAGGATTGAGTGTTGAGGTCCTATATATAGGATAGAGGTACAAGAGGTTGAGGTTGAGGTTGGGGTTGAGGGCTGAGGTTTTTAGAGGTTGAAATTAATGTTGAGGGTTGAGGTATTAGGTTAGAGAGTTTACTTGGGTTTAAGGTTTTAAGAGTTGAGGGACTAGGGTTGAGGGTAGAGGGTATTGGGTATTGGGTAGAGGGTAGAGGGTTTAAGGGTTTAGGGTTTAAGGTCTGAGGGTTGAGGGTTTAGGGTTTAGGGTTGAGTGTTGAAGGGTTTAAGGCTTTATGGTTTAGGATTGAGGGATTAGGGTAGAGAGTGAGGGATGGATGGAGGGAGAGATGGACGGAGAATTGAGATAGAGAGAAGGAGAGAAGAGGAGGGAGGGACAAAGATAGATAATGGTTGAGGATCTAATGTATAGGGTAGATAGTTGAGAACTTAGGTTATAGAGTTAAGGACCTATAGGGTTGATAGTTTAGGGTATTGGGTTGAGGTTATAGGGTTGAGGGATTATTGTTGAGGGATTAGGGTTGAGGGTAGAGGGTAGAAGATTTAAGTTTTTAGGTTTTAAGGGTTTTAGGGTTGAGGTAGATGGTTTAGGGTATAGGTTTGAGGGTATATGGTTGAAGGATTAAGGTTGAGGGTCCAATGTATAGGGTAGAGGGTATAGGGGTTGATGGTTTAGGGTTTAAGGGTTGAGGGTTGAGGGATTAAGGGTTGAGGGTTGAGAATTGAGGACTAGTGGTTTAATGTATAGGGTAGAGGGTAGAGGGTAGAGGGTTTAAGGGTTTGGGGTTTAATGGTTGAGGGTTGAGAATTTAAGGTCAAGGGTAGAGGGTTGAGGTGGTATAGAGTTGTGGGATTAGGTTTGAGGTTCCAATGTATATGGTAGAGGGTATAGGGGTTGAGGGATTAGGGTTCAGGGTTCAGGGTAGAGGGTAGAGGGTTGAGGATTTAAGGGTTGAGTGATTAGGGTAGAGAATTTACTTGGGTTTAAGGGTTTAAGGGTTGATGGTAGAGGGTATTGGGTTGGGCATAGATGGGTATATAGGGTTTTGGGGTTGAGGTTGAGGATTAGGGGTTGGGTTTTAATGGCAAGGGTTGAGGGATTAGACTAGAGAGGGAGGGCAAAGATATTTATTTTAGAAGTTGAGGGTCAATGTATAGGAGTAGAGGGTTGAGAATTGAGGGTTTAGGGTTGGTGATGGTTTTAGGAGTATTATTGGGTTGAGTTAGGTTTGAGGGTAGAATTAGAAGGTTTAAGGGTTTAGGGTGTAGGGTTGAGGGTAGAGGGTCTAGGGTATAGGTTTGAGGGTATATGGTTTAAGGATTAGGGTTGAGTGTCCAATGTATAGGGTAGAGGGTATATGGGTTAAGGGTTTAGGTTTTAAGGGTTGAGAGTTGAGGGATTAAGGGTTGAGGGTAGAGAATTGAGGGTTGAGGGTTCAATGTATAGGGTAGAGGGTAGAGGGTTTAAGGTTTTAGTGTTTAAGGGTTGAGGATTGAAGGTTTAAGGTTGAGGGTAAATGGTTGAGCATATAGGGTTGAGGGTCCAATTTATAGGGTAGAGAGTACAGGGCTTGAGGGATTAGGGTTTAAGGGTTGAGGGTTGAGGGTTTAAGGGTTGTGGGATTAAGGGTTGACAGTTGAGGGATTAGGTTAGAGAGTTTACTTGGGTTTAAGGGTTTAAGGGTTGAGGTATTATGGTTGAGGGATTAGGGTTGAGGTTAGAGGGTAGAGGGTTTAAGGGTTGAGGGTTGAGGGTTTAGTGTGTAGTGTTTATGGGTTTAGGGTATAGATTTAATGGTTTAGGGTATTGGGTTGAGGGTATAGGGTTGAGGGATTAGGTTTGATGGTAGAGGATAGAAGGTTTAAGGGTTTAGGGCTTAAGGATTTATGATTGAGGGATAATGGTTGAGGGTAGAGGGTTTAGGGTATAGGTTTGAGGGTATATGGTTGAAGTATTAGGGTTGAGGGTCCAATGTATAGGGTAGATGATATAGGGGTTGAGGGTTTATGGTTTAAGGGTGAGGGTTCAGGGATTAAGGGTTGAGGGTTGATAATTGAGGGTTGAGGGTTTAATGTATAGAGTAGAGGATAGAGGGTAGATGGTTTAAGGGTTTAGGGTTAAAGGGTTGAGGGTTGAAGGTTTATATTATTGGGTTGAGAGTTGATAATTTTGGGTTGAGGGTTTAATGTATAGGGTAGAGAGTAGAGGGTAGAGGATTTAAGGGTTTAGGGTTTAAAGGTTGAGGGTTGGTGGTTCAAGGTTTAGGGTTGAGGGTTGAGGGTTGATGGTCCAATGCATAGGGTAGAGGGTATAGGGGTTGAGGGATTAGGGTTTAAGGGTTGAGGGTAGAGGCTAGAGGCTAGAGGGTTGAGTGTTTAAGGGTTGATGGATTAAGGGTTGAGGTTTGAGGGAGTAGGTTAGAGATTTTACTTGGGTTTAATGGATTAAAGGTTGAGGGATTAGGGTTGAGGGTAGAGGGTATTAGGTTGAGGGTAGAGGCTAAAGGGTTTAAGGGTTGAGGTTGAGGGATTAGGTTTGGTGTTTTAATGGTTTAGGGTATAAACTTGATGGTTTTAGAATTATTAGGTTGAGGTATAGGTTGGGGATTAGGGTTGGGGTAGAATTAGAAAGGTTTAATGGTTTAGGGTTTAAGGGTTTAGGGTTGAGGGTTAAGAGTTGAGGGGTAGAGGAGTTTTAGAGGGTATAGGTTTGAGAGTATATTGTTGAAGGATTAGGGTTGAGGTTCCAATGTATAGGGTAGAGAGTATAGGGGTTGAGGGTTTAGGGTTTAAGGGTTGAGAGTTGAGAGTTTAAGGATTGAGGGTTCATAATTAAGGGTTGATGGTTTATGTAAAGGGTAGAGAGTAGACGGTAGAGGGTTTAAGAGTTGAGGGTTGAGGGTTTAAGGTTGAGGATAGAGGGTTGAGGGTATAGGGTTGAGGGATTGGGGTTGAGGGTCCATGTATAGGGTAGAGGGTATAGGGGGTTAAGGGATTAAGGTTTAAGGTTTGAGGGTAGAGGGGTAGAGGTGGTAGAGGATTGGGGGGTTTTAGGGTTGAGGGATTAAGGATTGAGGTTTGAGAGATTAGGGTGAATGTTTTACTTGGGTTTAAGGGTTTACTAGGGTTGAAGTATTAGGGTTCGGGGATTAGGGTTGAGGGGTAGAGGGTATTGGGTTGAGGGGTAGGTTGAGGGAGCTTAGGGTTGAGGTTGGAGTGTTTAGGTTTTATGGTGAGGGGTTGATGGTTTAGGGTATTGGGTTGATGGATTAGGGTTGAGGGTGCAGAGGGGTGGGGGTGGAAGGTTTAGGTTTTAGGTTTTAAGGGTTTAAGAGTTGAGGGTTAAGGGTTGAGAGTAGAGGGTTTAGGGTATAGGTTTGAGGGTATATGGTTGAAGGATTAAGGTTGAGGATCCAATGTATAGGGTAGAGGGTATAGGGGCTGGGGTTTAGAGGGTTTAGGGTTGAGAGTTGAGGGATTAAGGGTTTAGGGTAAAAGAATTCAGGGTTGAGGGTTTAATGTATAGGTAGAGGGTAGAGGGTTTAGGGTTTAATGATTTATGGTTTAAGGGTTGAGGGTTGAAGGTTGAGGGTAGAGGGTTGAGCATATAGGGTTGAGGGATTAGGGTTGAGGGTCCAATGTATACTATAG
>VDFB02000015.1:371017272-371083799 GCA_007258455.2 Sequoia sempervirens | reverse complement strand
GGATCCTTAGTGTCGAACCTATCAATCAACTTATTGGTGAATTCACTGTAGGTTCGAATGAGGTTATGGCCAAGCGTGACCAAACCATGGTACCACCACTCATGGGCAACTCCCTCCAAATGAAGCATTGCAAACTTGATGGCATCTTCTTCTGGCATGGGACGAAGTGAAAGGTAGTTGTCTAACTTTTGAACCCACGATCTTGCTGAACACTTATCACTTCCATCGAAGTGAGCCAATGACACCTTCCCAAGGGCTTGTTGATAATCGGTTCTAGGAGCCATGTGAGCACGGTTATCAACTCTTCCTCCGTTTCTTCTGTTTCTTTGGTTCAAGAATTGATCAAAGGACCATTGGTCTCTAAGATCAGGGGGTAAGGTGGCATACTCCAAGTAGGCTTGCCTGGCATCATCTGCAAAAGGAATGACAGCTTCAACTTGCGGTTCCTCCCTCTGATTGAATGTAGGAAAGAGAGGCCTAGAGGTTGATCCTCTAGAGGTGGCCTCATGCTGACCAATAGTTCTACTCCCTCCATTACCATTGTTCCCATTAACTCCACTGTTTTCTCCTGTAGCATGGTTTTGATTAGGAGTATGATTCTGAGGAATTTGCTGGTCCATTCGTGCAAGTAACCGGGACATCATCTCAATCATCCCATCAAACTTCTTTTCCATCCTTTCATCTTTTTTATCCATGGCCTGCTTAAGATTGTCTAACATGTTCTCAACTGTTTTACCAGTATCTACTGCTCTTCCTGTTTCTCTCAAAGCTTCTGAAAAGGTATCTGCTTCTGCACTGGCGGAAACTGTGTCTGTTGTCTTCTGGCCTGACTTTTGGTGAAGTATCTGCAATCACTGTCACTCATCTGACAACTGAATCACTGTAGGGCACAGGTTGGCAGAATCATGGCTCTGATACCACTGTAAAGAACCGAACCAATTTTTTTTTGTTTTTTGCAATGCAATTACAATTCAACACGCACCCGTTAAGGTTAGCTCTAAACCAAAACGATGCGGAAAGCAACTCTAACCAGAATGTACACCCGGATCCCAATGTGGGCAAGGTGTGAGCATTGGTCAGAGGGTCTAATGCAGATGCAAACTGAAAAGGAACTCTAACCAAGAATGCATCTGGGCAGACGAGCATATGGTCAGAGGATCAATGCATGATAAACTGAAGTAACCCTAACCAAGAATGGCGCCGAGTGATGGCGAGCATATGGTCAGAGGATCCCTAAAGCTACTAACTGAAAGTAAATAGGCGGTAAGCCAGCCTCTTCCACTTATTCAGTGGGAAATACAAGAAATTCAAAGAGAAGAATTGAGAAGTGCTGATAGTACTACTGTTCAGCTTACAATGTATTAGAGAACCTGCTAGAAACACAAGATTAGAAGCTTTCAATGCTGCGACAATTTAAGAAACCCCTCCAACACTCTCAAACCCTTTTAATATCAACTTCTCACTCAACTACTAAACTTCCTCAAGTCTGATATGACTGATTTTGATAGAAAATGCACAGACCAGCAACACAGCAACTCACTAAAATGCTTATAACTTACTCAAAACACACTCTTTTGACAAGAAATCAAATGCAGATTGGTCTAAGTATGATGCAATCAAGATGAATTGCAAGAACCACTCCAAACATCCCCTATTCATTTTACACGAAATCCAAGGCCAACTCAGAATGGTACGGCCCTCTTAAAGGGGCGATTTAGCTAGGAAAAATCAGAATCTTCAAATAAAAATCCACAAATTTGCAACAAGGGTCACCCCAAGTAGAGGAATGGATACAGCAAACACCCAGAACAATATTCTTTTTATTTTTTGAGATATGAATAAAAACTACCTACAGCCATGCAACAACAGCAACTCTAGAATATGACAAAATGCTTGAACATTAGCTACCAAATGCAATGAAACTCAACTACAATGCTAACAACCCAACTTACAATCTAATTCTCAACTTGTTGCTATCTTTCAAGCAAGAAGATGAGCCAAATGCTAGGAGGTATGCTTTCTTCGAAGCTTGCCTGAAAACATTCTAGCAGCATAACAGTATGGTAGACAAAAGATCCCAAATGAAGAGCTGAGGCCAGAATATATAGATATGAGAAGAGCCTTCTAGAATCTTCAAGAAGGGCGCCCAAACCTTAATTTTGAATTCAACACTTTTTCCCCCCAAAAGGTGGTGTCATTTTTCCTTTAATAAAATATTTCACCTTTTTAAAAAAGTCAATCTCTCCTCAAGTAGGCGTCCATTTCACTTAACCCATAATTTGACTTCAAAATATAATTTATCTTTTCAATGAAGAGCTTACCCATCAAATCCCCTTTTTAAGAACAACATAAAGTTATAATGCTAGGCAAGGGGCATGTTATAATATTAAATTATAATATTATAATGTGAAAATACTTATCTCTCCATTAAAATGCACCCAAGGGCCAAAAACAATATTGCCAACTGAACCAACTGAAGAAGAAGACCAACTGAACTGAACCCAACCTGTCCACTGCCAAAAATAGAATTTACTAAAAATAGTAAATTCATGATGTTGCTCGAAACACCAAACTGACCATACCACTGCGAAGCTCTCTGAAAACCCAGAAAGAATCCGCAATCCGATTTCCACACTTCAAGCAACAACCTCCTCAAAATTAGGAAACCCTAATTTCACCATCCGAGTAGCCTGCGGGTCTCCGGAATAGGCCAACGGTCAACTGAAACGATCACATTTGAGAAGGGGACATTACAACACGTAGGGTACGACAATCATGAACGCTTAAGCATATGGACCGAGTGGCAAATATACTTCCCACGAGGAGCTAGTTGAATGAAGGATGACGGTCATAGGACAATGTCATGGCAAGGACGGAATGCTTGCTTCGCCATTATTCAGATTCGTGCACGGAGGCTCGGCCTTACAACATACGGGCCTTTTAAAAGTGAACTGATGAATACATTCTCACAGTATGGTTTTCGAAATTTGGTTTGTGTTTTGTTTTTGTGCTGGGAACTGTCGACAAAAGGGCTGCAAATGGCGAGGACGACCAGATCGAAATTCATTATCTCCATATCGGCGGGGGGGCTGGAAAGTTTCGGTGTTGATACACCAATCTCCTTGGTGGCAACGGAGAGACAAATAGCGTTTCGGGAGATTACTGATCAAAGGCTAAAGAGAATCCTGCTCGAGGATGATCCCTTGACAATGTTAGCAGTCAAAATGGTATTAGGAAAAGGTCACCTGGAAAGAAAAGAATTTGTGAGAGACAACGCACACATCTCTTCTCGGTTCTTAGCCGTAATTCTGGACCTGGAAGTCCCGAAGGTGGAGGCAAAGGAAATGTTGGAGCGTCTTTTCCGAGGCGACCTGCTAGGGGGGTTGGAGAAGACACTGAAAGCGGCTTTCAAGGGCAAAGGAATTCCGCGCCTCGCAGACCTGAACCTTCTTTGGGAGACGGACAAGGTAGTTAAAGTCTATCCCTTCATTTTAGACCTCAAGGGGCCAGAACTTATGAGGCACAAAATGGTATTGGCCATGGCAGTCGAATTCCTGAAAAGGAAGCTGAGGCTCATGACGGAGGAGGGGATGGAATGGGTGGAAGACTTCACCCGGTTTGCAGAATTAAATGGCTTTCTGTGAGGCTCGGCCTCCATGTTTTAATGTTTTAATTTTTGTGGTTAATCATAATACTGGATGGTTTTTAGTAGTCACACAAACTGTAAATTCAGTACCGGCCGTGTGAGGCTCGGCCTCTGGCTTTAATTTTTTGTATTTATAATTATAATAGTAGCTGGTTTTTTGAAGCCATGCAGCGGGACTACAAATTTTGAACTAGTCGTAGCTTGCTCCCGAGTTGGAAGGTTTAGCTGATAGGCTTAGATTTCATGGAGGACTGTTATCTCCTGTTATGTAGACGCATGTATATTTTATAATAATTAATATAAATCCCTACCTTGCGTATCAAAAAAAAAAATTGTTACATATGTATATTGCGAGCCAGTTAGCATACTTTCAATATACATACATACGTATTTGTGTAACTATGATTATATGTAAATTCCAATCAAATATTATTATTAACATCATTATTCACAGGCAATAGGTAATGTGGGCATGTGTCTATATGTATATCACTATATGCAGTGTACACGTAAATGTATGTAGACCATGTCAAAACGTACATATGGGCATATCCATCTGTCGAGCATACGTATGTATTGACATGTATATACATATGGATACGTGTACATTATATGCATGTATACACATACTCACTTGACCTATTAACATATATCCATTCACATTTTCCACATTAAGGTCAAAGCACAGTAAGTCAAACAAATGAATAATCATCATTTTCAAAGCATAAAGAAGTAAAAATAACTCCTAAAGCCTAAGGATGACTTATCTAGACCAACATAACTGACTTGATTTCTTAGAGCCTATATTGACGTGTGTGTATGCTCAATTGGTACCCGTTACTGTTTACCCGACCAAGCTCCTCCCCGAGTGATATCTCTCCTCTGCCTGGAGGAATGATCCTCTTTCCTGCACATCATGATACGACAACGAAAGTCATATGCTCAAAACATAGCAGAATACATGAAACATTTCAAAAGTTAGATTATTCATAAATCAATAACCTTTTATTCTCCTTTATGCAGTATTTCACCAAGAATAACATCAAATGAAACAACATTCATATTGAAAACAAGGTACAAGCATCATTAATTCACCTCCAAAATTCACATTTACTCTATCTAGTAATGGTAAATTGTAACGTCACAATTTGGGATGTAACAATTAAAGGTTGTTGTTTTGGCAGCCTCATTGCACTCATCCTCTAAATGAATAGATGCAAGAACATCCAAAGAGTCATCTTGGAATTCCGTCAAATAGCCATCAAGAGGTATGGCATTCTCATCACCAACAGCTACTGACTTGCACCCCTCATCTTTCTTTCTAACAACATTAACCATTGGCTGCTAGAGGATGGTGACAATATTAACCATTGGCTATGATCATTCCTTACACAAACTGCAGCTGGAAATTATAAACAAAACCCCTTTGAACCCCATGGAATATGCTACCTCCCTGACTCACACGATTTCTTGGAATACTCATGGCTTGGTAAATAAGCTATTTGTAATATGCCTAATACCAATCAAGCTGCTATAGCAACACAATATCTACCACTTCCTTTAAGGAGGTGATGAGCACTTGCCTTGTGTTGGCACTTCCTAATTTCACACAACCATTTGTCCTCGAGTGTGATGCATTTGGGGAGGGCATAGGTGTGGTACTAATGTAGAACAGGCACCCGATTGCATTCAAGAGCCGCAATTTAAGAGGACCTAAGGAACTTTACTCCATTTATGATAAGGAGATGCTCGCCATAATGCATGCATTGACGAAGTTCAGGCAATATTTGGTTGGGGGTAAGTTTGTGGGAGGGCTGACCACAACAATCTCAGGTATTTCTTGGAGCAAGACTTAAATGAGAGGTAGCAAAAGTGGGTTAGTAAAATACAGGCCTACGACTTTGACATAGAGTATATGAAGGGGCAAAAGAATGTTGTTACAAATGCCCTATCCCAAAAACCAACAGCTTGCTCACTCACAGAAATTTCAGCAAATTGTAAACCTCATCTCCTAGTAGAGTACTCCAAGAACAAATTCGCATGTGAGGTGATGGATGGGCGGGTATAGGATGATCGATACAGAGTTGTGGACGACATCATTTCCTATAAGGGTAGGATCTATTTGGTGCCAAAATTGGAATTTAAGGAAAAGATTATGTAGGCTTCACACGATACTCCCTTAGCGAGCCATCAGGGTTACTTCAAAATATATAGGCAGGTCAGAGAGAGGTTCTCTTGGAAAGGCCTCAAGGAGGATGTATTGAGATATGTCAAGGAGTGTGCTACGTGCCAACAGAACAAGTCAAAGCATGCACATCCAGCGGGTCTACTGCAGCCTTTACCCATTCCAGAGCAAAATTGGGAAAACATTTCCATGGATTTCATCACAGGTCTACCCAAGGTTCATGGTAGGGATTGCATATATGTGGTTGTGGATCGTTTGACGAAATACACTCACTTCTTTGCTATATCGTTGGAGTACAAGGCTCCTCAGGTGGCTAAATTTTTTTTCAGAGTGGTTTCAGATTGCATCGACTACCAAGATTTATAGTGAGTGACAAGGATAGCAGGTTCCTGAGTGCTTTCTAGAAGGAGCTATTTAGGTTGGCAGGGACAAAGTTAACTCCAAGCACGAGCTATCACCCTCAGACAGAGGGGAAAACTGAAATAGTGAACAAATGGATTGAGGGATACCTTCGTAATTACATTTCAAGGCAGCAGAGAGCATGGGTTAAGTCGTTGCACCTGGGTGAACACTATTATAACACCACTTATCATATGTCGATTGGGATGTCACCCTTTCGAGCATTGTAAGGGTATGATGCACCATCTTTTTTGTACTTGGCTTTTGGGGAGAGCAAAGCTCCTAAGGCTAAGGACTGGATTCAGGAGAGTTAGGACATTCTAAAGGCTTTCAAGGACAATTTGAAGATGGCTCAATCAGCAGAAGACATATGCAGATAGGCACAAGGTTGAGCGTAGCTTTGAGGTTAGGGACTTGGTCTTCCTTCGTTTGCAGCCCTACACACAGTCTTTGTTGAAGAAGAGCAATGCAGAGAAGCTCAAGCCTCGATTTTATGGACCTTACAGGATCATCAGACATGTTGGGGAGGTAGCCTATGAGTTGGAACTCTAGAAGAGCAATAAGATTCATAATGTGTTTCATGTTTCGTGCCTCAAGAAGGCACTTGGACAGCAAGTTACTTCATCTTCAAAGTTGCCTCCGCTAGATGAGGAGAGACATTTGGTTCCAGTGCCTGAGGAGATAGTGGATACTAGTGAGAGGCGGTTGAGAAACGGAGTGGTTAAGGAGTCCTTGGTTAGATAGAGAGACTTTCCAGAGGAGGATGCCACTTAGGAAGGAGAATAGATTCCGCAGCATCCCAATTTGCAATTGCTTGTGGGCAAGCAATCTCAGGACGGGAGGACTATAATGTCCCCTTCTTAGCAACCACTCAATAGGATCATTTAGCCTTTATTATTCCCAAAGGCTAAAGGTGAAAAAGGGAATAATATTAAATTAATTATTTATAAAGTTATCTAAATAAATTAAATCATAAAGGTAACTTTATTTAATTAATTTAATTAAAGTGAATGATTTAATTTATTTTTGTAAAGTGACTCAAATAAAATATTTAAATATTATAAAGTCACTTTATTAATATTTTTAATATTCTTCTAGAAGCTCGGTGAAGACTCTTTTGGGATCTTTCTAGAAGCACAAAGAGTTCTTTAAAAAGGAAAGAAGGAGCTCATTTCTCTCATGCTTGAAGTTGTTCTCTCATTCCATTTGGAGAGCTTTTCTGAAGTTCTTTGGTCTTTGGGTTTGAGAACCCTACGGCACCAGTTTTGGTAGTGAAACTATCTACCCTAGTTGGAGATTGTTGAGGAAATCATTCAAACTTTCTATTGGAGCTCCAATGCAATTTTGTGAACCATTTTTAGTCACAAAATTAATTTGAATGAATATACTTCAGAATGACAAGCTGCAAGGGTTTGTTTGGGACAAATTCTCCTTCTTGACATTTTGGCAAATCATCCTAAGTTTTGTAGCTATATTGACATTCTCACTTCATTGGAAAGTTCTTCAAAAGGCAGGACGTATGGCATAAGAAACCCTAGGCGCTGCAGTGTGGAGTGTAATTGAGCAAGGTTGTGGTACTCTCCTAGAAAGTGAGTTATTTCCTGAGTTAGGCACTTCATTTTAAGAACATCTGAGCATTCATTGAAGTTGGAGAAACCTGTCCAGGGTGGCATCTGAGCATTTCAACTCAATCTGAGTGTTACTAAAGGCAAATCATGAGGTCTCTGAGCATTCTAAAGAACTGTCATGGGGGTCGTTCCAGGTTACAATGGCTAGGGAACTCATTTTGGAGAGATTTCGTTGCATTTTGAAAGTGATCTGAGTCTCCTTTAGCTGATCGAGTTGCATTCCTTTAGCAGATATCAACCTCCAGTTTGCTGTCTTCTACTCTCAGGCGTGCATGGAAATTCCAGGTTGGAGACAAACACAATTTGCTGCTGTTATTACAATATCCAGGTCTGAAATATGTTTATATCTGTTGGTGCATAATTGAAAGGTATTTTCTAAGTTGCTGGTTGTTCCCTGTAAGTCTGATTATGCTCAGAAAATTACTGTTAAAACTATTATCTTAGCTTACTGTGAAAAGTGAATCTTGAACAAGAAGGGTTATTGATTGTTTTGGCTCTGAGTCTGCACTTAGGTCGCTAGAGTCTCTCTGTCATGGTCATATTAATGGTCCTCTCTGCTGTAACCACATTGTCAATAGAGATTGAAGCATTTTTTGAGTTTGTGAATTGCTGATAGATAATTCTGAGCACACTAATTTGCAAGAATATGATTGAATGCGAGTTAGATACATCATGGTTCATTTTGTCAATGTTGTTTATGCATAATCTGGTGGTGTCAATCTATCTCTCTCTATAGAACATCTATCAAACTAGGACGGCAATCAGAATTCTACATATTGTCATATGCATGCCAATTGTTTGACGAAATGTTAAACAATACAATCTGAAAAATTCAAGGCAGATTAGGCAAGGGTTATTACACTTTTTTCCCTTGTAAGACACTACGAATTCTAAAGGATTGATATTTGGGTGACCCTAAAAGTGTGGCTAATGTACCATTTGCAAACTCTTCATCATCTTGCTTCCTATTCTTTCTTTCCAGTTCAAATTCTCTATCCCCAGATTCATCATCTGTTATTGCTTCTACATGACAAACTTGTCCCTTCTTGGGGCATTGATGACCCAACTTCCATGGTCCTCTATATTCAAAACATAAGTTTTTCTTTTGAAGCTCTTGCAAAGATTCTTTCTCCTTGTTGGATGGAGGAGGTAATGCTTTTGGTTTCCAATTATCCTTGGCAAAGGGTTGCTTGTGTGATTCCTTGTGGTAGGTCTTGTTTTTGGGCTATGTTACGGATGCTAGTATAGGCCGGGTTTGAGTCAGTTAGTCGGTCGAGTGGCGAGGTCGGTTGATGCAATTACATACAGGTCGGTTACTGGGCTGTGGGTTCGGCCGGGGTCGAGACCCATGGCAATGAGTCAGACGGGTTCGAAATTTTCGAACCCGGTTCGAACCCGGGTTCAATTCCGCGCCTGGGCGCGTTTTTCCAAATTTTTTTTCATTTTTTAATGATTTTCTTGACTCGTTTTTGACTTTTAGGGACTTTTTTATTAATTCTAACCCTAATACTTGCCTCAAAAACATGAAATAGGTAAAGTGAAACTCATTTACCAATTTGTGAATGAGAAAAAAGAATTTTTTGCCTCCATTGCTGAACTTTCTCTTTTGCTTGCACAAGCTGGAATAGACTTGAAGGCTGATCGTAGATTGTTC
The DNA here is from genome assembly GCA_007258455.2 of Sequoia sempervirens. Classification (NCBI taxonomy): domain Eukaryota; kingdom Viridiplantae; phylum Streptophyta; class Pinopsida; order Cupressales; family Cupressaceae; genus Sequoia; species Sequoia sempervirens. The sequence continues at coordinate 371,074,287 of VDFB02000015.1, read as the reverse complement.
AAAGCTGATTGTTGTGCTATTCCTAAGCACTTGCAAGTGTCTATTCGTTGCTAAGAAGATCATAGAGCAAGATTTCTTCAAAAGAGGTAGGTTCTTTGAAGTTTTTGATTATTTTTTTTACATTAATTTTCACAAGTGAACTTCAATTCTTTTGTTTTACTTTTCATTCCTCTAAATGTCTATAACACATGTTCAATTTTTTCATTTTTTTGAAATTAATTAATTCTTTTACTTTCAAATTCAATGAATCAATACCAAAATTTCAATATGTTGTGCCTTAGGTATTCACTATTCCGTATTACAATGGCAACCGGTACCTCCTCAGGCTCAATCCAATCTCGTTTCAAAATACACCCAGCCTCTCCCCTTTGGAAATATGTAGAAATGGTTCGGCAACTTCCAGGTGGTGGAGGATATATTTGGATTTGTAGTCATTGCAATGTTCAATATTCGAGCTCATACAGTCGAGTAAAAGGGCATTTGTGCGGGATCCCTGAAACAGGCATCAAGAATTGTCCAGGTGAAGACAACGAAGGCATTCCAAAAGATATAGTGTTGAAATATATTGCTGAACAAGAAAAGGCAGACCAAAAAACAACCAGTGGTAAAACAAGCCATCCTTTGAAGAAAGGATCTCGATCCATGAAACCCCCTACACCACCTTCTTATTATCCACCTATAGAAAGCCATCCATTTATGGACATCCCTCAAGAGCAAACCATGCCCTCTTCAAATAAAAGATCTAAGGGACCGTTGGAAGCTTCATTTCAAAATGAGGCAAGAGAGATTGCTGATCAAGACATAGCAAGATGTGTCTATGCCAATGGATTGGCATTCAATGTTGTTTGTTCACCATATTGGCAAAAAATGGTGAAATCTATTAATGAGGCTCCAAAGGGGTATAAGGGCCCAGGTTTTGAGAAGGTGCGTTGCACCTTATTGGAGAAAGAGGTGAAACATGTAGCGGACTCTTTGAAGCCCATAAGGGATTCGTGGATCGAAACAGGGGTGACCATAGTTTCTGATGGATGGAAAGATGCAAGAAATCGCCCATTGATCAATGTTATTGCTGTGTCCCCTAAAGGGGCAATGTTTTTGAGAGTAGTGGATTGTGAAGGACAAGTGAAAGATGGTCCATTTATTGCTGACATCCTTTGCCAAGCTATTGAAGAAGTGGGCCATCAAAATGTTGTGCAAGTTGTAACCGACAATGCCAAAAATTGTAGGGCTGCTGGGTTATTGGTTGAGGAGAAGTATCCACACATTTTTTGGACACCTTGTGCTGTCCACTCCCTCAATCTAATGCTACAAAAAATTGGATCCAAAATTGAATGGATCAAACAGGTGTATGCGGAGGGCGAAGACATCCAAATGTTTGTCACCAACCACCATATGACGTAAGGAATGTTTAGACAATTCTCTAAATTGGAGTTGTTGAAGGTAAGTTAATTCTCAATATTTTTAAATTTTTGAATTTTCTTTTAATTTTAATTTTTAAATTTTGATTTTGTATATTTAAATTATATTTTAATTTTAATTTTGATTTTCAAACAGGGTGCCGAGACCCGTTTTGCCTCCAACACAATTGTGTTGAGACGACTTATAAAGGTTCGTGAGGCACTATGTGCCATGGTAATCAGCCCTAATTGGGTTGTATGGAGGCAATCTAGCAATGAAAGGGCAAATAGGATCAAGCAAAGGGTCCTAGATGATGGTTGGTGGGATCGTGTTGAGTATCTCGTCAGTTTCACCAAGCCCATACTGAGCATGATCCGTTACACTGACTTGGATAGACCTTGTTTGGGCGAAGTATATGATGGTATTGACTCAATGATTGAGAAGATGAGATCCATCATCAATGCAAAAGAGGAAGATCTTGAAGAAAAATTCTTCAAAGAGCTACAGGAAATCATGGTTGATAGATGGAACAAAATGACCACTCCCTTGCATCTTCTCGCTTTTGCATTGAGTCCCAAATATTATAGCCCTGATATACTTTCTACTTCATCAAGAGTTGCTCCATATAGGGATGGTGAAGTGGCCCAAGGGTACAAGGCAGCAATTCGTAGAATCTTCAGTGATCGTTACCAACGTGATCGAGTGAGGGCTGAGTTTATGGCTTTTGCATGCTCTGGGAGTGTTGATCAGAATATGGATGCTCTTAGAGACAAGTGTAGGGTGGCTGCTCATAGTTGGTGGTACTTCCATGGGCAAGAATACATGCACCTCCAACCTATTGCAATAAAAGTTTTATCCCAAGTAAGTTTTATAATTTATATTTGTAATTTTAATTTTAAATTTTAATTAATAATTTTGTTTAGTTAATTTTTGTAACTCTTAACTATTTATTAATTTAATTTGGTCTTAATAGTTTGCTAGTTCATCCTCTTCTGAGAGGAATTGGAGCACATACTCCTTCATCCACTCAATAAAACGCAATAGGCTACATTCAAAAAAGGCTGAGGACTTGGTGTATGTGCATTCAAACTTGCGCCTCCTTACACACAAGGATAGTTCTTACAAAGAAGGAGACACAAGGAGGTGGGATATTGAGCCAGAGCAGCTTGACTTGGATGCTTCCACAAGTCACTTCGCTGCACTTGATATTGATGATGACTATTAGCCTGAAGTAGCTACTACTGAGCATGAGAGCGGTACTGTTAGTGCTAGTGGCAATGCTTGTGCGAGTGCCACTAATGCTATTTGTGGTTCTACACAAAATTTAGCATCTAATGATGCTGCTTTTTTTGATGACCCAAATGATTCAGATTGATCAATGATCAATAATTAATAATTATTAATGGCTGATTGTAAACTTTAATTTATAATTCTATATCATGACATTTGACTTTTGAGTATAAAGTGGTGGTGTATTTTTGCTATGTTATTTGACTATTAATATGGTGGTGTATTCTGAACTTAATTACTGCTGCAAATATGTATATATTTCTGATTTTTATATGTTTTTGTATTACCGAACCCAAAACGAACCCAAACCCAAAAAAAAATCGAACCGGCGAACCGGGTTCTCGAACCCGAACCCGAACCCAAAACCGAACCGGTAACTTAGTATATATATACACGCACTTAACAATTGATATCAGAGCCGAAGAGAATTGGGAAAACCACTTGCAAACAAGAGGAAATGGAGGAGATGGACAAATGGAGAATTGAGAAATTATCAGAAGAGAGTTTCGGGATGTGGAAGTTACAGCTTGAAGTTCTATTAATCCAAAAGGACCTTTCAATCACATTAGAAGGAAAATCGAAAAAGCCAATAGGAATGTTGGATGAAGATTGGGACAAACTGGATTGGAAGGCGGCAACCACAATCATTCTCACTATCCAGCAATGGTTTTTTTAATGACTCAACAAAAAAGATAGTGAAAGGATTATGGGATCGTCTACCAGATATGTGTGAGATGGCCTCTGCTTCAAACAAAGTATTTTTAATGATGAAATTGTACAATTTAAAAATAAAGGAACTGGTGCTATCACAAATCATTTGAATGAATTCAACACCTTGTTTAGTCAGTTAATTTCAATCAATATCAAAATTGGATGATGAGATCAAGGCTATCTTGTTGTGTTCTTTGCCTGATAGCTAGGAAGAAGTGGTTATGGCTGTAGCAACTCGATATGTGGTAAGAAGGGAAGCATACTAAAATTCAATGATGTTGTTGGGATTCTTCTTAGTGAGGACATGAGAAGAAAAAATCTAAGTACTTCATCAAGGGATGCTTTGGTAACCGACAATAGAGAGAGATCATAGGAATGAGGGAAGGATAATCATAGGGGAAGATCAAATCCAATAGAAGATAAGAATATAGAAACAAAGAAAGTAGTTGGTATTGTGGTAAGGAAGGCCACATGAAGAGAAATCATTGGTCATTTAAAAAGGTTGAAAACCAATCAAAAGAAAATGAGTCAAATACAACTTATGATGTCATGTCCCCAATGTCCTCCAGTCCTAAATTTAAATTGAGCAGGAAAATAGTATTTTTCAACACTAAAATTAAATTAAATATATTCAGTAATATTAAATAATATAATAATTAATATTTTGAATAATTCTGGACCGAGCCAGTTGGGTGACATTTTGCTAGTATATAATCTATCGATTTGAATTGAGTGGGGCATCGCAGTTGGACGAATGGTCTTGTGAATCTTGTTGAGATGAAAACCTCCTCAGATTCTCAGCAAGGTGAGATGACACCCTCACCCTACTACTGTGATTCCTTCTTTCTCACACTAGTGAACATACTCTAATCCGTGGCTTCTTTGTTTCAAGCTTGCATAGTTGTGGCACAACCATAGCTTTGGGGTGGGCAATTTAGACGAAGGAGTGGCAAAGCCTTTGGCTCACGCCACGCTAAAGGTAGCATAGAGTATGGTGGAGCAGCAAGATTAATAGCCACTTCTAGCAAACAGGAGAGGCAGCACTTCTAAGGCGTTGATCATCTTTTTATAACGCCACCAAACAAAGTATCTACAGCCTCTATTCACCCACGACCCCATAGCAAGGAATCGTCGACTAAGGATGTTTGATTGGTTGGAACTGATTAGCTGGTAGTAAACTAGTAATTTCTTGTAGCTAATGATATATAGGATTTATGTGGGTGCTACACCATCAATGATTGGATATGTAAATCATCCTTGTGATTGAAAGGCAATGTTAATTCAATATAATTTCCTTTGTTGCCTAGACGTGTATTAATTGGTGTTGTTGATTATTGTTGCTGTGAATAAATCTGTTTTCGTATCTATGAATTATCATTCTGTGATATCATTCATCATTGCTGTGAGTAAATTTGTGATTGGTATCTAATCAGATCTAAGTGTATGCCATCCTGTAATATCATTTGTTGTTGCTATATGAAATCAATGTTGGGTATCTTTCAATGGTATCAGAGCTTGGCATCCTACCAGCCTGAGTAACCTTTCATGAGTGACAGAGATATGAGATACCATCTAAGGGAGAAGAAAAGGCAACCATGGGAGACAAAGATGACAATAATGGTCAGGAATTTGTTAGGGAAACCAAAGAAATCCAGTCCAACATGAGGGAGACCATGGTGGAAATGGTCCAGCTTTTAAGGGGCTTGAACCAACAACTGAGTGCTGGTAGGACTGTACAAAATGGAGCAGAAGGAAGTAGCTTGGGTGCTGGGAAGACAACAACCTGTGCAAGAACTTTCAGAGCCAAATTCTTGGAAAAGGAGGCAGAAAACAAATCAGAAGTACCACCAGAACAGGAGGATGAAATTGCAAACTTCCTAATGAATACCATGCTTTAAGCGCTGCCATTCGCATAGATTTAACCTTCACAAAATTTCATGACATGAAGACAAGGAGTGAGCATAGGATGAGAAGGTATGAAGACAGGAAGGATATCCAACACCATTTGGGAAAGATGAACATTACAGTTTTTGATGGGTCAGGGAGCTCCTCAGCAAGGGCTTGGTTGCAAAAATTAGACACATAATTCTCCTTGAATCCAATGAATGAGGAAGCCATCAAATTTGCCACCTTGCATCTTGAGGGTTTGGCCCATGAATGGTGGTATCATGGCATGGTAACACAAGGGCATGACTCCATCACAACCTTGGAAGAATTCAGCTAGAGATTGGCAGAGAGGTTTGATAGGAAGGATCTAGAGATTCATTTATGTGAATTAGCACAGCTAAGGCAAGAAGGCAAAGTGAGAGATTATGTTGCAGAGTTTGAGAGACTTGCAGTGATGGTCCCCGATGTGATAGAAAGAAGACTCATAGTCCTTTTTATTGAAGGCATGTTCGAACCACTTAAGGGATTGGTGAGGGCATTTGATCCAAACTCACTACAAGATGCTATCAGGATAGCCTTGAACTTGGAAGACTCAGTGGCTAAGGACAAGTCATACTCCAAAAGACACCTCCACTGTGCCCAAGAGGTTTCCTTAGAAGGACATTCCTCCACCTAGGACGGTACCACCCAAGCCCAGCCAATCAGACATACCTAAGAATGAGCTTTGAAGGAAAAAGTTGTGTTTTACATGTAGGGAGCCATGGCAGCCAGGTCACCGTTGTTTGGGGAAGGGCCATATACACTACATTGAGGTGGTTTCAAATGAGGATTTGAAGAATGAAGTAGCTGATCTAGAGATGGCTGTGATTGAAGATGAGCACAAAACTCAGTAGAGTGGTCATCCAAGGGGCACACTTGCAACACTATCAAGAGCACCGAGATATCATTCATTCCGAGTTAGAGGAGTTTTGCAGGGACAGTGAGTTCCCGATTTGATTAATAGTGGGGCTACCCACAATTTTATTAATGAGAGGTTGGTAGCTAAGATGGAATTGAAGACTGGAGATTTTGAAGGATTTAATGTCATGGTGGCTGATGGGTATACTCTACCATGTAATCAAAAGATCCAACACTTGAAATTGACTCTTGGCGGTCATAAGATGAGGGACGATTTCTATGTGATTGGCATAGGTAACACGAAGGTGGTCCTAAGAGTGCAATGGCTGCATTCACTCGGAGAGTACACACAAAATTCTCAAACTATGGAGCCGATGTTCAAATCTAATGGGAAGGAGGTGGTCCTTCATAGCCTTTCTAATGGAGGTCCCATGGTGGTTTCAACCAAGCAGATGGAGAGAGCTTTGTGTAGAGATCAAGTAGCATGGGCAGCTGAGTGCTTGATTATAGATACAAGGACCTCCAAGGAAGGGAGATCTTACCATGTGGATATTCAGCTCATCTTGGATAATCATAGTAAGGTTTTTGATGACATTCCTCCTGCTTTACCTCTGAAGAGGGGCTTCCAGCATGTGATTGAACTTGAAGAGGGGGCAAAGCTCATCATCACTACCCCCTATTGTCATCCTTGGGTATATAAGGAAGAGATTGAGAAGACAATTGAGGAGTTGCTAGACATGGGGCATATATGTCCAAGCTCCAACCCGTTTGCCTCATCAGTGGTTTTAGTCAAGAAGAAAAATGGGACATTGAGGATGTGTATAAATTATAGAGCACTCGACAAGAAGACAATCAAAAACCACTACCCAATTCTGAGGATTGACGAGTTGATAGATGAGCTTCACAACACAGTATACTTCTTTGAAATTGATTTGCAATTAGGATATCATCAAATAAGGATGAGAGAGGAAGATGTGGACAAAACAACTTTTAGGTGCCATTATGGACATTATGAGTTTTTGGTCATGCCCTTTGGGTTAACCAATGCCACCGATACCTTCCGGTCATGCATGAATCAGGTATTCATTGTACAATTGAGGAAATTTGTTTTGGTTTTCTTTGATGATATTTTGATCTATAGTAGGACATGGGAGGATCATTTGAAGCATATACATGAGGTACTTGGAATTCTTGAACAACATTCATTCTACACCAAGGTATCCAAATGTGAATTCGGCTTGATTGAAATTTTGTATTTGGGGCATAAGATTAGTGCTCAAGGGGTTAGTGTTGTTGAGGAGAAGATTAAGGAAATCCAGGAGTGGACCAAACCCAAAAATTTGTCACAATTGAGAGGATTTATGTGATTATCCAACGACTATAGGTCTGTGAAGGGGTTTTCACAACTTGGAGCTCCCTTGACAAATTTGACGAAGAAAGGAGCATTCTCTTGGAGTCCTGCAGCACAACAAGCTTTTGATAAGCTCAAGGAGGTAATGAGTACATGCCCCATCTTGGCTATTCTAGATTTCTTGCTTCCTTTTGTACTTGAGTGTGATGTTTTTGGAGAGGGTATTGGAGTAGTTTTAATGCAAAATAGACATCCAATAGCATATGAGAGTAGGAAGCTCAAGGATTCAAAGTGGAGCTTCTCCATTTATGACAAAGAAATGCTAGCTATCATGCATGCACTTGCCAAATTCAAACAATACTTGGTGTGTGGGAAGTGTTAGTGTTGTAGCAGCGGGAAATATTTTCTCCTGGCTATCTATTTTGATCAAGGCAGGTCGGCCTTTATTTTTTTATAAATAAAACTTGTATTATCTAGGTCGGCCCTAGAAAGGTGGGCACCTAGTTGGGTATATAAAGAGGATAGAGTCCTCTCATTCAAAGCAACAATTCATTCTCTCCAATTCACACCTTCTAGCAGCAGTTCGCCTCCTAGCAGCAGCAGATACGATTTTTAGAAGTGTTATCATTCAAGATTTAGTGCATTCAAGATTCGATACAAGGAGTAATGAAATATCTTATTGTATAAGATTCAGCCTATTCTAGGGCCTGAGTTTGTATGCACTTTTCTGCACTTTTCTTCTAATATATAAGAGAATATTGTTGTTGGGTTTTTCTCCCTCGAGTAGGAGGGTTTTCCCAGGGTAATCACTGTGTTCATTGTTTATGTGTTACATTTTTTGCTTGTTTACATTTCTGGTCTAAAACTCTAACATGGTATTAGAGCGGGTCTAAGAAAAGATCTGATCAGATTTGTTTAAGCAGTCAAGGCAAAATTTCATTCTTAGTTAAAGGGGTGCAAATTCTGCCAAGATGGAGATTGAATTTCCAGTGAAAAGAAGGTATTGAATTCTCCATTAGTGGAGCATCAATACAACTGGAAAAATCACAATTTCTGGAGTATTTTAGATTATATTCAGTCAAGGAGTTGAGCAGAGCATCGAAAACTAATTGTGAGTCTTGAGCAAACTTGGACGGCTTGCTTTTTCTGAGTTTCAGACATCAGAAAATCAATGCATTTATCAGTGGTTTTCATTCCTAGAGGCCGTACTATTCACTTAATACTAAGCACTGAACTCTTCTTCCATTTTGAGGGATAACTTGGTTATTTTTGGGGGTTTGGAACTCCATAACAGGAAACGCGTTCATCTCAGAGGAGGAGCGATTATCTTTAGAAACCTTTGAGCCTTGGTTTTAGTCACAGGGTAATTTGTGGAGGGCATTCCAATTTATCAGTCCTAGGCGAGGGCATTTGAACACATTTCTGGCCTTTTCTCCCATGCGTGACACTTCTATCAGCAGCCACATTGGTTTCTAGAGTATCCTTGCTCTGTAGAAGTCATACTAGACAATTGTGAGGAGTGGCATGAGGATTTCTAGAAGTCTAGGGCGGCTAGAAGCATTCTCTTGTCATTCTTAGCACAAGCGACATATCTAGAAGCTTCAATTAGCTCTTAGACTCGGTCAAGATTTAAGGAGCCCCAAATGGCTTAGTAAGAACCACGGACTCAATAAAGATTCTATAAGGGGCTGCACAACAACAAAGGAATTAATGTGAAATAATGAGCAGATCTAAAGGAAAGATAAGAGTAGACCTAAAAAGGGTTTCATTGTAGCACTTAAGGAGATTCTGATTTCAACAAGATAAGTTCTATTATTCCTTCACATTGTTCTATCTAATGATATTTGCCATATGACTACATGCTTCATTTGTATCAAGGGTACTTTGATTTTATGAACTATTATTAATCTCCTTAAAATGCAAGATGGATCGAGGAGCAAAAGGATGATGGATTAATTATTAGAGATTGCATAAGTAATTCAAAGGAGGAAGAGCTTGAGGCATCCGGTGAGGAAGTCATCCCTGCTGGAGAAATGAACAAATATGAAGACTTAGCTTGCAGCCTTGAGACTAAATTGGTGGCACATAACTTCACTAGAGACATCTATCGAGGGAACAAGGTTGGGCCAGCCTTGGATGGAGATTTTGCATCAACAAAGAAGATTGAGAAAGATGAAGACACTAAACAACGGAGAACCTATGCAGATTGTCATTGCAATCAGCTACTTCGAAGAGGAGGAAATGACATTCAGAGGGAGTTAAATTCCAAGAATTTAAGACACGAGTTGAGATCATGTCCAGGAAGAGGACTAAGGTTTTGAGATTCATGAATGGAGGGGAGTTCACTTCCTGAAGACTTTTGTAATCTTTGTGTTGAGGCAGGGATCAAGAGGGAGTTTTGTGACTCACTGAGAAGAAGTGAAGGTGTTAGCTAAGTGGGTTGCAGTGTTGCAAGGCCAGGTGCTAAAGTCCTTGGAAGATCTCTTCAGCTGCAAAGAAGAGAACTGCAAGCTCCACAAACCTATTTAGAATAGGGTGATCTAGGATGAGGTCGAGAAGGACAATCCTGAACTCTCACAAGTCAGTAGTGTCAAAAGTGTGCATTGGAAACTGTTTCTCTAAGGCAAGCATTGCAGGCAGGAGGTTGATGCAAGTACTTGGAGCTTCAGAGGGAGTCACATCATCATGAAGATTTGTTGTAATGTATATTTCTCTAAGACGGAGAAATATGAGGTGAAAGCCCTTGTAATATTTATTTCTCTAGGACAGAGAAATATGAGGTGAAATCCCTTGTAGTGTATATTTCTCTGAGATGAAGAAATATGAGGTGCAAGCCCTTGTTCATCTCTGAGACTGAGATGAGACATCATGTTGAGTGACTCCATGACGACATTACGTTGAGAGACTCTGTCATGAATCCTTGAACATCTCTGAGACTAAGATGTGTTTTTTTCCACACATGGGAGTAGCCATTGTGGATGTCATGTTGAGAGACTCTATGATGAACCCTTGTGCATCTTTGAGACTGAGATGTGTTTTCCACAAATGGGTGTAGCCACTATGGACATCATGTTGAGAGACTCCATTATGAACTCTTGTACATCTTTGAGACTGAGATGTGGTTTTCCACAAATGGGTGTAGCCATTGTGAGCGTCATGTTGAGAGACTCCATGACGAGGATATCTAGAAAATACCTTCCTAGCTAAAAGGGAATGTTAGTGTTGTAGTGGCGGGAAATATTCTCTCCTAACTATCTATTTTGATCAAGGCAGGTCGGCCTTTATTTTTTTTATAAATAAAACTTATATTATCTAGGTTGACCCTAGAAAGGTGGGCACCTAGTTGGGTATGTAAAAAGGATAGAGTCCTCTCATTCAAAGCAACAATCCATTCACTCTCCAATTCACACCTTCTAGCAGTAGTTCGCCTCCTAGTAGCAGTAGATCCGATTTTTTGAAGTGTTATCATTCAAGATTTAGTGCATTCAAGATTCGATACAAGGATTAATGACATATCTTATTGTATAAGATTCGTCCTATTCTAGGGCCTGAGTTTGTATGCAATTTTCTGCACTTTTCTTCTAATATATAAGAGAATATTGTTGTTGAGTTTTTCTCCCTCGAGTAGGAGGGTTTTCCTAGGGTAATCACTGTGTTCATTGTTTATGTGTTGCATTTTTTGCTTGTTTACATTTCTGATTTAAAAATCTAACAGGAAGTTTGTAGTCAAAACGGATCATAACAGCCCCAAAATTTTCCTCAATTAGTGTGATTTGAATGATAGACAACAAAAATGGGTAAGTAAACTTTAGGCCTATGATTTTGACATTGAGTATCTAAAAGAAAAAAACAATGTGGTGGCTGACGCACTCTCTAGGAAGCCTTATTTTTGCTCTGTTTCTGATATATCTGCTGACTAGAAGGCTGCCATAATAGTTGAATATGCCAAAGATTCATTTGCTACTAACACTTTGGATGGAAAGTTGCATGATGATAGACACAAGGTGGTTGAAGACCTCATCCTTTATAAAGACTGTGTGTATCTTGTGCCAAAATCCAAGGTGAATGAAAGGATTTTGAGAGCTTGTCATGATACACCACTTGCTGGTCATCTGGGCTTCTACAAAACATACAAGCAAGTAAGAGAGTGTTTTTCATGGAAGGGCCTAAAGAATGATGTGTTGCAGCATGTTAGGGAGTGTTTGGTGTGCCAACAAAATAAGATTTGAGTGTGTTTTTCCAGCTGGCTTGTTGCATCCCTTACCCATTCAGAGCCAAAAATGGGAAAGCATCTCCATGGATTTCATTACTGGGCTGCCCAAGGTGGCAAGGTAAAGACTGTATCTACATGGTGGTTGATAGACTTACAAAATATACTCATTTCCATGCCATTTATTCAGAGTATAAGTCTCAAGTTTTTGATCTATTTTTTAGAAAGATATTTAGACTTCATGGGTTGGCCAAGATCATGTGAGTTACAGGGACAGCAGATTCATCAGCTTGTTTTGGCAAGATCTCTTTCGGCTGACCCACACAAAATTGACTCTGAGCACTAGCTATCATCCACAAACAAATAGACAAATTGAAATTGTGAATAAATGGATTGAGGGCTACCTAGGAATTATGTAACAGGGCAGCAAACAGGGTGGATCAAGTGGTTGCACTTAGGTGAGTTTTGCTACAACACCACCCATCACATGTCTATAGGGATGACACCATTCAAGGCTCTTTATAGTTATGATGCTACTTCATTGATGGATTTGATCCTTACGATAGTCGAGTCCCTAGGGCAAGGGATGCAATGCAACAAAGCAAGGACATCTTGAATGCTCTCAAGGAGAATTCACAACATGCCCAAAACCAACAAAAGGTGTATGCACATCAGTGTAGAATAGAGAGATTTTTCAAGGTTGGCGATATGGTTTACTTAAGGTTGCAGCCCTATAGGAAATCGACCCTCAAAGGGAATGGTGTGAAGAAGCTGAAACCTAGGTTTTATGGGCCCTATCACATCCTAAGGAAGATTGGAGAGGTTGCATATAAATTGGAGCTACCCAAGGACAACAAAATTCACAATATTTTTCATGTGTCATGCCTCAAAAGGGCAATTGGATAGTAGGTCACACCTTCAGTGGAACTGCCCCCTCTTGATGATGAAGGAAAATTGATACTTGAACCCAAAACAATCCTGGATGTTAGGGGGAAAAGGTTGAGGAACAAAGTGATCTTCGAATACTTGGTGAAATGGAAAAATCTCCCTATTGAAGATGCAACTTGGGAAGGTGTGGAGATTTTCAAGCATCCAAATATAAGGTTGCTTGAGGACAAGCAACATTTGGGAGGGGAGGACTGTCATGTCCCCGATGTCCTCCAATGCTAAATTTAAATTGAGCGAGAAAATAGTATTTTTCAACACTAAAATTAAATTAAATATATTTAAAAAATATAATAATAAATATTTTGAATATTTCTGGGCAGACCCAATTGGGCACCATTTTGCTAGTATATAATCTATTGATTTGAATTGAGTGGTGCATCATAGTTGGACAAATGGTCTTGCGAATCTTGTTGAGACATAAACCTCCTCAAATTGACAGCAACGTGAGATGACACCCTCACCTTGCTACTATGATTCCTTCTTTCCCACACTAGCAAACATACTCTAATTTGTGGCTTCTCCATTTTAGGCTCGCATAGTTGTGGCAAAACCATAGCTTTGGGGTGGGTGATTTAGACGAAGGAGTGGTGGAGCCTTTGGCTCACACCACACTGAAGGCAACAATAGATGCCCTCACAATAGTGTGGAGTATGGTGGAGCGACACGATTAATAGCCACTTCTAGCAAATGAGAGAGGCGCCACTTCTAAGGCATCGATCATCAACACCACCAATCAAAGTATCCATAGCCTTTATTCACCCATAATCCCATAGCAGGAATCATCGACTAAGGACGTATGATTGGTTGGAACTAATTAGCTGGCAGTAAATTGGTAATTTCCTATAGCTAGTGATCTATAGGATTTATGCGAGTGATACACCATCAATGAATGGATATGTAAATCATCTTTCCGATAGAAAGGCAATGTTAATTCAATATAATTTCCTTTGTTGCCTAGACATGTATCAATTGGTGTTGTCGATTATTGTTGTTGTGAATAAATTTGTGTTGGTATCTATCAGTTATCATTTTGTAATATCATTCATCACTATTGTGAGTAAATTTATGATTGGTATCTAATCAGATCTAAGTGTGTGCCATCCTATGTTATCATTTGTTATTGTTGTGTGAAATTAGTGTTGTGTATCTTTCATATGAAGATGTAGGTGCTCTTGTTTTGTCAACAAGAGAAGCCACTCAAGATGTTTTGGTACTCGACTCAAAAGTATCATTTCATGTGATAGCATTTTGAAATTATTTTAAGAATTATCAAGCTAGTAATTTTGGCAAAGTTTACCTCAATGATGATGACCCTTGTAGTATCGTTGGCAAGAGAGATGTTCTATTAAAATTAAAATATGGTTACAATTGGCTACTAAAGGATGTTATACATGTTCCTCAACTCAAAATAAATCTAATTTGAGTTCGGCAATTTGATGCTCATGGATGCAATATTACATGTGTGTCAAGTGTGTGGAAGGTGACAAAAGGAGCTTTGGCAATTGCTAGATGATGTAAATTTGGTACATTATATGTTGGTAGAGGGTTAGACAGAAGTGGGAGCTACAATGGCAATTGCAAATAGTGGAACAAAGCTTTGCATAAAAGGCTTGATCACATGAGCAAGAAAGGTCTTGAGATCTTGTAGAAGAAAAAATAATTTCTAGCTCTTAAATTAGTAGATTTGGAGTTATGTGAGCATTGCACCAATAGCAAAAAAAATAGGACAATATTTTCTACCAAGGAACATGAGAAGAAATTGCATTCATTGGAGCTAGTGCATTCAGATGTCTTTGGCCCCTTAGAGGTAGCATTTATTGGTGGGTCCAAATATTTTGTCATTTTATTGGATGATTTTACTAGGAAAGTTTGGGTTCACATGATGAAAGGAAAGTTTGAAGTTTTCGTATGTTTAAATTTTTTGATGCACTTGTAGAAAATCAAACCAGTAGTAAGATTAATTGCTTGAAAAATGACAATGGGGGTGAGTACTGTTCAAAAGAATTTGATCAATATTGTGCAGAAAATGACATTCAAAGAATCAAGATTGTTCCTCTTACACCACAAGAGAATGGTGCACTAGAAACATTAAATAGAATCATTTTGGAAAGCCCACATAGTATGCTCTCAAATGCAAGATTAGGAAAACAATTATGGGCAAAGATTGTAAATACAACAATATACTTGATCAATAGAGGACCATCCTCTCATTTAGATTTTTAAGTTCCAAAGGAGAAGTGGTTAGGAAAGAGGACTTCTTATGATAACCTACAAGTGCTTGGGTGTGAAGCTTTCATTTATATCCCACAAGAAAAAAAAACAAAGCTTGGTGTGAAGTCAAAAAGGTGTATCTTCATTGGATATGGAGACGAAAAATATGGCTACAGGTTGTGGGATCCATTTTCCAAACAGGTTACACGAAGCAAAGACATGATCTTCAATTAAAGCAAAAATGGTAATGGCACACTTACAAAAACAAGGGATATCTGTCAAGGAGTGTGCTCCATTGGAAGACATAAAAGATGGGAGTGATGTATTTGAAAAAAAGACAATCGAAAATCAATCGCAAGAGCAAGTTCATTTTAATGCCCCTTTTGAGGCAAGCAAGAAGAAATAGGAAAATATATATATATATATATATATATATAATTTTATTATTTTGAATTTTGGCGCTCAAGGGGAAGGAATAAAATAATATTTAAATTTGATTTTTGGCATCTTAAGATATTTTTAACATTTTCTTTGGGGCTGGGTGACCCTTTTCGGGAGTTATAAGGAGAAAAAAATAATAAAAAAATATAATAATTTTGAATTACAAGTTTGGCACCCAAGTTGAGAAATTAAAATAAAATAAAAGCAAAATTTAAAGGGTGAAAGTGGTGCCCAAATTGGGTCGGCCAAGTTGGAGTAATAAGGATTGATTGATTGCTATGTGAGTGGTTGGGAGGGCGGCCCTCCATGCTGGTGGAGGGCTTCTAATGAGTTGTGGTGTGTGGCATCCATGCAGGATTGCTTAACGTTGAGGTGGAAGCTAAAGGCTTCATAGTGTGATTGGATGGCGGGGTCATTAAAGTTGAGTACTAGCATCGATGGCAGCTAGTTCAAGCACATTTTTTAATGATGGCTTTGTATACGAAGTAGGATTTGTAGGAAGGAATTTATGTTGCAAGGACAACTTGCTTACTTGGTAATGATGCATCATTTGTGTGATGTTAGTATTGCTAGGTGTGCACGGGCTTTATTAATGGATGGAGGTGACTATATGTACAGAGTAATTTCGCATTCTTGGTGATTGTTGCCTTGTTAATGGTGGTGGGTTGGTTGGTGGTCTTAGCTTGGCTTCTGGTGTTGTCTATGGCTGTCAATGGTTGGGCATTCGAAGTTCATCATTGAAGTCTCAATGGAGGGTTTGGCGTGGTTCGGAGCGGACACTCCAATTTCTCTGAAGGCGATGTCAAGGCAAGTGGCGTTTCGTGAGATAAAGGATCAGCTATTGAAGAGAATTCTACTCAACATCGACCCTCTCATAATTGCTGCGGTTAAAATGATTCTGGGGACTGGTCATCTAAGCGAAAGGAGTATGGGAGGGATAATGTGGATGTCTCCTCAAGGTTTTTGGCCTCTCTTCTTAATAGTTGCATTCCTAAGTCGGAGGCAAAGGAGTTGCTGGTGAGGTTGTTTAGGAAGGACTTGGTAGGTGGTGTGGAGGAGGTTTTGAAGGTGGCAATCTTAGGCACTAGGATCCTACGTTCAAAAGATTTGGTGCTTTTGCATGAGACCGACGAGGCAGTGAAGTTCTATCCCTTCCTCTTGGATCTAACTGGGACAACTATCATGTAGCATCGGATGATTGTTGCTATGGCTATGGAGTTCTTAAAGAAAAAGCTTGGTTCCAGGACTGTGAATCCTTTGCAAAGCTCAATGGGTTCCTGTAATGTGCATAATTCTTTGGTTTTTTGTAATTTCTTGTACTTGATAAGTTTGAAAGTGGATGGTACGAGTTAGGGTTTTTTGGTTTGGACAGAGGAATTGTCAATTTTGAAGCTTTTATCATTTTGATTGAATTTTCAGTGATGGTAATATGGAGTATGTTCATATTAGGGTGTAGTTGAAGCACTGGCTATTTCTTACTTAGCAGATGGCTGTAAGCTTTTCTTTTCTAAATTAATAAAAAACTCTTACGTATCAAAAAAAAAAAGGATTAATTGCTAAATATATAAGGTTCATTTGGAGGTTTTGATATCATTGTGCATTATTCTTCACTTCTGATCTGCAATTATAGCAGCCATTCCAAAGACAAAAACCCTTGCGAATAGTGGGTGAGTTGGACGAAAACCTAGCTCATCATTGGAGGACTTCATGACAAAGGTCTGCCTGTGTTTCAACAGATTTATTTGAGGGATTTCATGCTCAGATTTTCATATCAGCCTAGGTGACTTGAAGAAGGTAGATTTGGTGTTATTTTGACCTACGGTTTCACTCTAAAGTGGAGGGCCCAAGTTGCACTAGGTGCGCCTTGATTTGGAGAGGCAATTTTTGGCATTTTTGGAGGATTTTGGTGAACTTCAAGGGTTGCAAACGCTTACCTACAAACCAGCAGGCCAGCGGTGCACTACTTTGGTAGGGTTTAGAGACATTTTCATTCATCACTTGCATTCATCTTTGCATTTTGTAATAGCTGGAGCAGTTCACCTAGCTAGGGCTATTGAGGAGCAGCAATTCACACATATTTTGGCATGTTATTAGGGTTATTCATAACAGCAAACTACTGTCATATTTCTCTTCATCTAAGGGAGCTGACCTTGATGAAGAGTCACCTAGTAGATGAAAGGTCGCCTAGTTTGATATATATTCAAGGTGATGATCCTCATTCAATCATCAAGTTCATTCCCTTCATTCACACTTTATCTTCAGCAGATATTCGCACCTCCAACAGCAGTCTTTTCCTAGCAGCAACAGATCAATTTCACTTTTGATAATTTGCATCTATCTGCACTTCGCCATTCCTACAAGCAGCAGAAGGTCGCACTCTTAGCAGCAGATTGTCATTTAATAGCAGCAGATTGTTTTCAAGGAGAAACTTATCCATTTGTATCCTAGCATCTAGGAGAGGTGCTATTATTCTTTGTATCAAGTTTTCCCTTGAGAAGGGTTTGATTGTAAAACAGATTTATGCACTTATTCTGCACTTTCTGATATATGAGAGATATATTGTTGCTGGATTTTTCCCCCTCGAGTAGGAGGGTTTTCCCAAGATAAATGATGTGTTCTTTGTTCACTGTGTTGCATTATTTTCTGCTTATTCATTTTCTGATCTAAAACTAACATGGTATCAGAGCGGGTTCAAGGGGAAATCCGATCAGATTTGGTTAAGCAGATGAAATGAAGTTAATCTCTCATGAAATTGCAGGGTGTGTGATCAGAATTGAAGAATAGAAATCTAAGCAGCAGAGGTTGGGAATTGCAGAAAGGTTATATATGGAGTACGTATATTGGCAAGGACTTATTTTTTGACGTGGGGTATTCAACATGTGATCCGATGAAATCATTTCTTCATATCCATGTTCACATTTTGTCTTCCTCTTGAGGCACGGGCTTTTGTAAATTCAGACAAATAATCCAATAAATAAGGCCCTTATTTTGACAGCTTCAGAAATTAAGCTAATTCGTCTCATAAGGTTGGGGAGTGCTTATTGGAGGTGTTGTTTCAAATATGATAAAAGGAGTTGTGTGTGTGCATTTTTGGCTTGATGCTGTGTTTGATGGTTTTGCAAAGATTAGAGTCAATGTTTTTAAAGAATGGAGTTGTGTTGATTGCTGAGTGTATACTGTCATTCAGTAATGGCTGTGTGGAGATCGAGATCTAAAAGGCATCACTGATTGGATATTTGTAATAAAGAGATAAGTATTTTATTGTGAACTCTTTGTAGTTGATAATAATTCATGCAATAACATTGGGAATAGTGAATCATGTATGCTACTAGCATGGGTATTTCTCTTCAAAATAATTTAATTCTACGAAGTATTACTAATCTCTCTATAATGCTTGCAGGACATTTCGAGGAGCAAAAGGATAATGAGAGATTGCATAAGGAATTTGAGGGAGGAAGAGCTTGATGCATCTTGTGAGGAAGTAATACAGACTGAAGAAATGAACAAACCTAGAGACATCTCTTGAAGAGGAAGAACCTATACAAATTGTCATTGCGATCAATCTCTTCGAAAAGGAGGAAATAACATTCAGAGAGAGTTTGACAAACCAACAAAGGCAACCTTGGACGAGGAGGTCAAGAGGTTGATGTAAGAACTTGGAGCTTTAGAGAGAGTCACATCATCATGAAGATTTGTTGTTAGTGTATATTTCTCTGTGACAAAGAAGTATGAGGTGAAAGCCCTTGTTAGTGTATATTTCTCTGAGACGGAGAAATATGAGGTGTGAGCCCTTGTTCATCTCTGAGACTGAGATGAGACGTCATGTTGAGAGACTCCATGACAACATCACGTTGAGAGACTTCGTGATGAACCCTTTGTACTTGTGTTTTTCCACACATGGGAGTAGCCATGGTGGACGTCATGTTGAGAGACTCCATGACGACATCACGTTGAGAGACTCCATGATGGGCACTTGTATGTGTGTTTCTTTCCACATATGGGAGTAGCCATTGTGGACGTCATGTTGAGAGACTCCATGACGACATCACGTTGAGAGACTCCGTGATGAACCTTTGTGCTTTCCACAAATGGGTGTAGCCATTATAAGCGTCATGTCGAGAGACTCCATGACGAGGATATCTGGAAAATACCTCCCTAGCTAAGAGGGAGTGTTAGCGTTTTATAGCTTTGGGAGCTATTTTCCCTTAGCCAAAGGCTGGTCAGCCTTCATGCTGAAATTAATTTTTTTTTATATTTCTCTTCATCTAAGGGAGCCAACCTTGATGAACAGTCACCTAGTAGATGAAAAGTCGCCTAGTTTGATATATATTCAAGGTGATGATCCTTCATTCAATCATCAAGTTCATTCCCTTATTCATACTTTATCTTCAGCAGATATTCGTACCTCCAGCAGCATTCTTTTCCTAGCAGCAGCGGATCAATTTCAATTTTCATAATTCGCATCTATCTGCAGTTCGCCATTCCTACAAGCAGCAGAAGGTCGCACTCTTAGCAGCAGATTATCATTTAATAGCAACAGATTGCTTTCAAGGAGAAACTTATCCATTTGTATACTAGCATCTAGGAGAGGTGCTATTATTCTTTGTATCAAGTTCACCCTTGAGAAGGGTCTGATTGTAAAGCAGATTTCTGCTCTTATTCTGCACTTTCTGATATATGAGAGATATATTGTTGCTGGGTTTTTCTCCCTCGAGTAGGAGGGTTTTCCCAGGATAAATGATGTGTTCTTTGTTCACTGTGTTGCATTATTTTCTGATTTAAAACTGACAGTTTATGGTCTTGAATTGGAGCAGCTAGATGTCAAGACAACCTTTCTTCACAATGATTTGGAGGAAGAAGGTAAAGAGGATTTGGTTTGTAGACTAAATCAAAGTTTGTACAGGTAGAAACAAGCTCCAAGACGATGGTACTTAAAATTCGACTCATTTATGGCTGAGCAAAATCTTTTTACATGTGAATTAGATTATTGTGTGTAATATAGGATTTTGAAGAATGGTAAATTTGTGTTATTGTTATTATTTGTTGATGATATGCTAGTGACATGAATTAATATGACTGTAGTTTGCAAATTAAAACAACAATTGGCTAAAAAATATTCACTAAAGGATTTGGGTGTTGCAAAGCAAATGCTTGGAATGACAAATTATCAGAGACAGGAAGAAAAATGAATTAAAAGTGTCAGGAGACTTTATTGAAAAGATATTGAATAGATTTAGTATGAAGGATTAGTGAGCACACCTCTAACTTATCACTTCAAATTATCTTCTGAGATGTGTCCTAAAACATAAGAACAAAAATAATACATGGAAAAAGTGTCTTACTACTCTGTTGTCAGGAGCCTTATGTATACAATGGTCTGCACAATACCTGACATTGCTCATATGGTGAGTGGTTAGAAAATATATGAATAGTCCCAAAAAAACTCATTGGAAAGCAGTTAAATGGATTCTAAGATATCTGAAGGGCACATCTAATCATGTATTGAGGGTCAAAGGAAAAGATACACAATTGCAAGGATATGTTGACTCAGACATGTTTGGTGACTTAGATAGAAGGCGATCTACCATAGGGCATGTGTCCACATTTGCAGAGATAGCGATTAGCTGGATTTTTAGGTTGTAGAAGGTTGTGGCTCTTTCCACTATGAATGCAGAATATTTTGTAGTCACAAAAGGAGCTAAGGAGATGTGGTGATTGCAGGGCTTATTGTTTGAATTGGGCAACAAACAAGAAGACTTCATTTTGTATGGTGGCAACAAAAATGCAATTCATTTGGCAAAATTTCCAATTTTTCATTCACAAACGAAGCACATAGAGTTTCGAAATCATTTTATTCTAAGTGTCCTTGAACAAGGTAAGTAAAAGTTGGAGAAGATACATACCAGCCTAAATTCTGCAGATGCATTTACTAAAGTTATTTCAAGAGAGAAACTAGAGTTCTGCATAGCTTCTTTTGGTTTGTTAAACATGTGACTATAGGCCATGAACAAGTAGGTGACTTCTATAAACATAGTTATTTGCGGCATGGGTCAGAAATCAACTGGGAGATCATTCGGATGTGAAGTCCGACAATTCAATGATATTGTCAACCAAACGTTTCAGTTCCCCTACTTTCAGTCTCTTCATCTGCCTTGAGAGCTATGCATAAATTTGGGGGAATGCAACATTAGTAAACAATGCAACTTTTCATGTATTTGCTGTAATCAACATAAGAGAAATAAATTCCCGTTTTTCCTATAGATGTAGCCAAATTGATGAACCATGTAATTTGTTGTGTCTATGGTTTTCTAAATATCTCTGTTTATTTGCTGTTGGTGTGTATATATAATATATATATACTTTTATCCACCCTGTTTACTTAACAAAACATTTCTACACCTAAACAAAGCCAAGATTCTCAATCTTGAATGAACAAGCTCGTGAATATAACACTGGCATCCTTCTACTACGGCAAGAATTTCCTACCTATACATCTCTATAATCCACAAATATTTCCAATGTAAGTAATTCAACTTCTGATCGTGATGCAGATTAATCTGATTTGCAGAGAAAACTCTAACTGGAGCACGATAACCGTGAACCATGAGCACTAAAATCAACATAGAGTATACAAGATTTCACAAAAACATGCAATTTTTTCTTTTAGGGATTGAAAAATAGCATACACTCTGCAAATTGGCATAAGCTTAGCTCGGCACGAAGTCGTTGCCCCTTCTTCCTTTTTTTGGAAGTTGCCACTCCATCTCCTCCCCACCACATCACAAACAATGTTCCCCAATTCCCTTAAAGAATGAGAAGTAGGGCATTCCCTTTACCCTCGTTCTAGTCCTCTCTCTAACATTTTTTTCTTCCAGGAGTTGGGCCTCCAACGATGTTATATTTTGCATGATAATATTCCATTTGAGAAGCCCATAACTCGTTCAACAAATTCCTGAGGGTTAACAAGTATTTGGCATCCGATCATTCGTAGAGCAGCTCTGATATCTCTAAATAAAATATTTGTCAGTCTTTCCTTTTTTTTCCTCCATTCCAACAGCTTGATCAACCTTGGTTGAGATTCCAATAGAGATAGGCAATTTGATTTCTTATGGCCCATTTAGTTACAATGGAAGCATCCGAATCTTCAAAATCCACGAATCGAATCCACGCATCATGAGAGGATTGACTCTGAATAGACTATACCATCAGGGCGGTTAAATCAACCAATTCACAAACCCTAGCATGGCTGCCTAGATTTGGTGATTTCTTCGTTCTAAGGCTTATGTGATTTGCGGGTCAATTTTGAGAAACGATCCTATTTTCTTAGCTAAAAATTAAATTCATATTTGCCATTCGGCAAACAGGTGGTAGGCCAGGAAGGAACATTCAATAAAGAAACTTGTAGAGGGTTAAAAAAAAAAGAGCTTGCCATGAGCACAGAAGTGGAAAATATCATAGTAAGAGTACTGTTATTCAATTAAGAGGGTAATATTTAGTAGGAGGGTTTAACATTGTTTATTTATGAATGTATCTTATTTAATGCAAAATTAAAGAAAATAGTACAATATTCAAAAAGAGAGTGTGATAGTAAGGTACATTCATGAGCTCAACATAAAGATTTAGTTCTGAGACAAAACTAACGAAAATAACAAAATTGAGTCTAAAAACACGGTCAAGTAACGATAGTTATATCAAACAGAAGAGGATCTTGATCATTGGTTTCCCTCGCATGTCACTAGGGGTAGAATCATCAATTGGCTTCCATCCAATGGGAGTAGCATCTTTTGCATTCTTCTCAAGAGGTGGTTGAGTACAAATTGGAGAGATGGCAAGAAATATATGGGAGAATTTGCTAGTGTCCGACCAACCAATGTCTTGCTAAGGAAATGGTGAACATGAAGGTTGAGACTATCCTCTACAAGCAGTTGAGTCCCTAGGATTATGAGACACAAAACCATGAGAGTGAACCATGATCTCCACCACTATACCGTTGAGAAGAGTGGCTACATCAATACCAATTCCCATGAGATGTGAAATTAAGAGGAACCCAAGAAACAATGCAATAGGCATTACCCCAATGGTTCAAGAACTCTTGGAGATGTGCAACTTTGCTAGCTTGCAACTAAATCCGCATAAGAACATTAGAACAAATGATGACTTTAGAATATAATGGCTTGGAATTGGATTTCGTGATTAAACATTGTTTTCAGAGTGGTATATACCTTCTTTAGTTGATATACAACATTCAATTGTAAGTTAGAGAGTGTATACTCTCTAAGCAAGCCATATCCCTATTCCCCATTATTTTCTTCTATGTGATAAAACTCATATATTTAGCCTCCAAAATTCTACTAATTAAGATTTTTTTCCCAAATAATAAGATTCAAATAAGCATTTCTCATCATCCTATGCTACAATAGTATCTTATCTATGGCTAATATAGTACCTCACAAAACCCATTCCAAACTTACTATTGTCTATCTATGCTACAAAAAAGATATACCCTATGAGTTCTTGACCCAACAAATTTCTCCATTAGAAAATTTTATTTATAATTAAATAAGATCTATTCAACCATCAATTGAGGAAAAATAATCATGGTAAGATCTGTTACCTAGTTAAGAGGGAGATCTCTAACAAGAGGGTTTAACATTTCCCCCTATTAGCATAACATTCAAATTTGCTAAAGAGTGTTTACTCTCTAATTAAGTTGTATCCATCTCTTCCATTATTTTCTCCAATGTGATAAAATCAATACATTTAACCTTCAAAGTTCCATCAATTAATGATCCATTTGCCAACTCATAATAAATAAATAAATCTCCTCACCCTTAAATAAATAAGAAAAATTCAACATATTTAGAATCTCTTTCAAGTGTTAGGGACTCATAGGTCATATCTCTTTTGAAGAATAAATTTACCATAATAAGTGAAATGGATTATGTGAATTACTACATTGACTATAGATAAGCCACTCTTGTAACACATCTAATACAAGGGTCAAAGACTCATAGACCATACTTTTGTTAGTATACCAATAAAAAAATCACATTAACTAATATAAGTGGCTCTTGCGTCATGTTTTATTCAATTCACATGATATGGAGTGGACTTCTAGGATCCCCTCTTCCCCCAACAACTCAAGCAAGTTTCAACTATGTACCTTCCAAACTCCATATCCCTAAGACAATTATGAGAGAGTAGACTCATAATCTAAGGTGTCCTCATTCAAATCTTCCAATCCAACGTCACTCTCCTCATTCAATAATATTCTTTTGTAAGATTGTCCGACTTTAAACTTCATAGTTAACACCTAACATTTTTTTTCCTTGACACTCTAGACCACTCTCATTCTTTTGAAAATACTATGACAATATATATTTATAAATAGTAACTTTAAAAAAAAAATGTGAAGCATATAACAAAATTCCACTCACATCCTTATTCATGTGTTGAATAGGATGTTTTTTTAATAAATTGAATGAAGTAGGAAAAGTTAAAGAATGGATTTAAAAAAAATAAAAATTCATTATATATTTTTTCAAAATAAATATATTATAAAATTGTATGTTTTAAGGAGAATATTATTTACAATGAAGGAAATATTATTAAATTGATAGCCATCAACTTCATTTATGTATAATGATTTTTATGTATCTTTATAACTAGAGTATAAAAAAGAATGTTTCCACTAAAATAATAGGAATGTGTATTTCATTGATAATTTAACTATTTATTATTTAACTTAATAGTTTTTATTTTTAATGAATTGGTAAATCCCCTTCCACTCTAGGGAGACTTTATCTATTAAAAGTGGTTTTGTTTTTTATTAGGTAAGCAACATTTATAGGGTGTTGTACCCTTCACAAAGAGCATTAGGGCCAATAGAGTTCAAGACCAAAAGCATAAAAAATAAAGCCAAAAAAAAAACACAACGGACCAACAACAAACAGACTAACAACAGACCAACAACAAACTAACTGGCATCTTCCTAGTTCTTAGACAAGAGATTAACAACATCATCTCTGACCCATTCCTAGCGGTCTTCGGCCTTCTTCATGTTCATTTCATCCTTCATAACCGCCTACAGGGTATTGGTAACACAGTGGACCAACTTAACTGCATGAAGCAAGTTAAACCACATAATTTTTTGTCCAATTTATCCAATCTCTCCTTCAACACATAGAGCTCCTCCCTCCAACCGCAGTCTTGTCAATATCAACATGCTCAACATCCAGCGAGTCCAAAGATTGAGAAGCCAAAACCTCCTTCTGAACTTTTCCCATTTCAAGAATGGAGTTGGGTCCTCTAGCATGCTCCTCCTCCTCACCCTTAGACTCCTCTTCTTCCATGTTATCTTTGTTGTTTGATCGCTTCTCTTCAGTATCCAAATCTTTAACCTGCACTTTTTTGCTATTCTTGGCTAGCCTACTAGAGCATCGAATGATGGCATCACAGCCAATCACCACTGTCTCCACAACCACCGTATCCCCCATAGAGTCCTTACTCACCACATTTTTACCTTTGCTTAGAGGCTCCTTCAAACTCTTCCCTTCCTCTTTGCCTTTCTTTTTCAGGGCAGACTTACTAGCAGTTTTAGTGAGGGTTGACTTGAGCTCACAAAGACTACCTACCACACTAGTATAGGCTACTCCCACATTCCCCTTAATCTTTTTAGCAGTGGGTTTGGGTTTATGCATGTCAGCAGGGACCAGGTGGTTTTTCCTGACAGGGTCTTTGGACTTGGCTAGAGATAAACTGGTCACAGTGGGAGGCTCAATCTCTTCAATGTGGACAATCGAAATGGGTTTTGGTGGACATAAAGCAAGATGGAAGTGGTAGAGCCTCAAAATGAGGCCCTAGTGGAGTGGTAGGGGAGGAGGGTCATTAGGATTTAGACCAACAACCTCAATACATTTTTCAACAGAACTTTCTAAGTCCATAAGAAGAAAAAAAGAAAAGCTTAACAAAACTTTATGTCAGAGGTGGTTCAAAAGAGGGAAATGGTAGAAGTAGTGGGTTTTGTATCTACCTTCTAGAGTTATGTACTTCATCAAGGCAAGGCACACTTGGTTCCACAGCTGAGGGAGAGCCTCTGGCTCAAAACCCAACTGGTTGTGCACCGGCTCCTCATTCCCCACAAAAAAAATGTTCATACTTTCATTGTCTTGAGTTTTAGTGTGCTTCGGATGCTTCATACCAGTACACTAGAGCCTCGTCGCCTGTGCAATCACTTCCTCATCCACACTAAAGGAAATACCACCCAAAGTCACATGGTAATCTTTCCACAAGTTGACAAACTATGTAGACAAATTAGGGTCATGGGCTACTAATCTCTCCATCAAAAGAGCAAGACCACCTTCAACACAAATGTGCCAAACCAATGGATCTTTGTGAAATTCGCCACAGTTATCTAGGTTAGTTCACACCCTATCACCACCCATAATGTCACTCTGCACATAGGATAACTAGAAACCCTGAGAAAATAAAAGGTTAGAGATAATGGAAAGGTGAAAAATCACCCGCACATTAAGGATTTTAAGCCAGAAACAACAGCCTTTGATAATCAAGGAAATGGACAAGTCGCATGCATGAGCAAGTAATTTCCAAAAAGCAATCTTAGCAAAATCATAAATGAGGATCTCCCAACACAATCGTCTAAGTAAGCAGGACATGTAAGGAATGGATGGTTTGCCTTCCATGTAGAAGAAGCACAAAACCTAGAGAAGATGGTTGCGGGGCCAAATTTAGTAACACCAAAAAGGTTAGCTTTTAGAAGCGGGCCAAATTTTGAAACACTAAAAAGGTTAGATTTCATATGCAAAGACAAAATAGTGAGCGAGATAGGGCCAATTAGGAGCTTGATCTCATAATTATTAGTCACATCAAAATAAAAATAAAAAAAAATTAGAAATGCAATAGCTTAATTAGGAGATTAAAAGTGGTTTTGTTACTTTTGATGTTATAATTTCTAATCACAATTCTATCACATCCCTCATTTTAGGAGCAAGGAACTAAATAAATAAATTTAAAGAGTATATGGGAGAAAATTAATGAGGTGTGAGTAGCTAAAGAAGAGGGAACAAAAGGGAAAACATGAATTTATTCTTTATGGGGGATAAGAGAAGGAAAGGCCTACATATGTGGTATGGGCATGTATTTTTATTCATTAAATGGGGATACGATAGGCATTGGTGGGGACTAGTATAGAAAGGCATGGATATCCATAAACAAAAAAGGATATAAGATGTTCATTATATGAGATAAGAGGTGAGAGAATACAAAGAGGAGAGGAGAGAGGGAGTGCAACATAGTATGGTAGCTACCTAGAAAACTCAAAATTTCCTTTGTGTTATGGAATATATCGAGATTGAGCATGTTTGTGTGCACAAATGTATGGAGTGGATGAGAAGGGGGTTGTGATTTCCCTAGTAGAAATGTATGAAAATATGGAAGCATAAAGGGGTACATTATTTGATTTAATAAAATCCTACAAAGAAATGTGTTCTCATGGAATACCATGATTGCCTGACATGCACAAACTAGATTTGTTGAATACACTTAGAAACTTTCAAGAAAATGCAATTAGCAAGTGTAAATCCAAACCCCACAACATTTGTTAGCATCCTCCTTTCTTGTGCCAAAATGAGAGATATAGAATATGATATGGATACCCATCAAAGAAAAAAATTGATTTGATAAGATGTAGAAATCTTATTAATGATCTTATGTGATATGTGTTATTATAATTGCAACTTATCTATTGGTGATCATAGGTAGAATGGGAGGCTTTACCATTATCGTAGTTGGCGGAGAGAACAAGGAAAAAATATGGGATCCATGGTGTAGTTTGGAACACACTAGCATCCCTTTTTTTTGGCTAGGATACACTTAAAGGGAAGGTATTAGTGAACTAGGTAATTGGAAGATGCATGCAACAGTGTCACATCCACTTCCTATTGCTAGTTAGTCTCTATTTATGTGTGAGTTTATATATATATGACCTCAAGTATTGTACATGTTATACTTATTCACTTGCCAGCGATGACAACAAGTAGTACAGTATTCTTGTTTATCATCATAGATGGCGATGCATTGGTTAAAAAGGGATGGGAACCATGATGTAGTATGGGATGCACTAACATTCATTTTTTAGATGTGATGTAATTGCATGCTTATGTGTGAGGAAACCAAGTTGAGAAAATGATTCTTATAGTTTAAGGTTGCAATTGCTTCCTTTTTTCTAACTAGTCGGTATGTGTACTAGTGAGGTAGTTAAGTTATTCACATTGTGTAAAGGCATTGGATGCTTGAGCTATTCACACTATAAATATGTAGTACATGAACAATTTATCACATTATACATATATATGTGATGTAAGTATATATTATTCACATGTGTACATGTGACATATGCCTAAGCTAGTCACTATGTATACTTATAGTGTGGGTACAAGCTAGTCACCTTATGTATATGTGATGTAGGCCTGAGATAACCCTCATGTGCACTTATGAGGTGTATAAGAGATAACAATATATGTTTGTGTGAAACAAGTGAGAGCTAGTCATATTGTGTATATATGATGCATGTTTGAGCCAATCACTCCGACAACATATGATGTTGAAATGTTGTGGTCCTTGTCTAGTTTGGTGTGTGTTTGTACATGAATGTCAACATGGAACCAATAATTGGTTGGAATGTGTTTAATATATTTCTATTGTAATTGGATTAAAATTAAAACATAAGCTTAATGAATAGATATTATTTAAAATGAAGGTCAAAGATCTCATCCTAGATGCGATGATGTAACTTTTTTATTACTAGTGTACAAACTATGGATCCTTTGATTCTCAAAATAAATGCGTAAACGAGGAAATTATAAACGAACCCTCAAGGTTTAGATCCATTTATGGATAACCCTAATATTGGTAGTTGACAACATTCTAGTATAAGTATATGAGTTGTAGCATAGAATTGTTGCCATGAATATGATTGAAAAAGCTACGAAGTTGGAACTTCTAATTTAGTTGGAAGATGCTTCATTGATTAATTTAGAACTA
Source organism: Sequoia sempervirens (assembly GCA_007258455.2). Taxonomy (NCBI): domain Eukaryota; kingdom Viridiplantae; phylum Streptophyta; class Pinopsida; order Cupressales; family Cupressaceae; genus Sequoia; species Sequoia sempervirens. Next base: position 371,044,882 of record VDFB02000015.1, on the reverse strand, counting down.
GTTTTACAAAAAATATTTGTAACCAAGGATTGGTTATTATAGATTCTCCTTCACTCAAGGTCCCCACTCTTCATCTTCCCACTCACCCATAATTTGTGAGTACTGTAGTCAATTAGTGAATTGATACTCAACTTCCTTCCTATAGTTGGGAGGTCAAGTGGATGCCACTCCATTAAACTCTCAAAAAACAATTATAATGGAGCATATGTTATATAAATTTTAATTTTCTATATAGAATGTATTAGACTTTATTGATTTAATATATTTTGAACTAAAATATTTTAAAAAATTAACTATAGAAGGAATGCATTATTTATAAAAATAAATTTATATAAATGTTATTTAGGATTATTTGAAATTAAATTTAAATTTTATAAGATAAGCACTAATTGATATGTCTATGAATTGAATAGTTTAGAAGGGAAAGTTTAATAAATTTTATTTATCTAGATTATGAATTTAATATGTCATTAAGATCATGATTTCAAATTACTAATTTACTTGAATTTCTTTTAGGATATCTAATAAAAAAATATATTTGGTTATTTTCATCTATTAAATATTCAAAATCAATAAAATAAAGAAAATTTTCAAATATTCAAGTCATTAAATTAATTATCGAGGTTATTAGATTAGATTTGATAATTAAATACAGTTAATATCTAGAACTAAGAGCTAGGAAAGTAAATTGAAGTTAGACAAGCATGCTTTATAAAATGACAAAGAATGTTTGGGGTTACTCAGCTCTAGGCGCAATTTGTCCTAGGTGAAATTATGGTGTGAAATTAAACTTTGATGATGGAATTGACCTATATTGTACAAAATTGATCTAAGAATTCTTTTAATTTGAGAACTAGTTCACATTGAATTTGGGTTTCTAGAATTGTAATAAATAATTGAAATTATTTACAAACAACTTTAAGGAGCTTAATAAGAAATGCTCATGTTCTCCTAAATAATAGGCTTATGTAGATCAATTCAAAAGCTTATGAATAAAGTATTAAAGACACCAACAAACCATGCAATGTACCTATACATGGCTACCTATATAAATGTTGATGTAATATTGTTGCTCTTGTGATAATGCAAAAACATACTTAGAGCTCTTGATGAACATTCAATTTGTATCTTAGATTAGTTTTAAAATTAATTAGGGTTGTACTTTTTATACAACAACGTAGAACATAATTTAAAATGTTTTGTTCTTCAAGTTAGAACATAATGACTAGTTGGAGAGGGACACATGGTACCCGTTTGAATTTTTAAATATAAAAAGGCTTGGGTCAATTTGTAGTACAAAATTGAACTCAATACAATTTCATGCCATAAGGTAGAGCTAGGTAGGTGAATGGATAAACTAAGGATCAAGACCACTCCCTAGGAATGTGTGTAGGTAAAATCATGACAAGTTTATGCTAGTTGCACACTAGTCATAAAAAATGACGAATAACATGGTCAAAGAGAGTCTAAAAATAAAGAGAAAAGTGAAAGGTTTAAAATTTTGAACACTAAGTTTTCCTGCACTTTGATTTGCATGTTAAATACTATGAAGATGCATGTCAAAGTAAAGCAAGTAATCAACATGAGAGTAAAGTATTTAAAAAAATAAAAGGATAAAGATAAGGATGTATCTTCAAAACATTCTCCTTGCAACAATCACTTGATTTTGAAACCTATAATAGAAAAGGAGGTCTATTGGGTATCAATTGTCTGATAGTTTTAAATATATCACTAAAATAATTACCTAACAATGCCAATACTTTTAAATTTGAGTGTAAAAGTAAATGTAAAGGGATGACATGAAGCCAAGATGACCCATGAATCCATGAACCATTATCCAAATAAGGTGGTGTAAGATTCCTTGATAGACCATTGTAACCATGATCCTTGTATTATAAGATGGTATAGGACTTTCAACAAGTCACTACAACAACAAGCTTAGTCTAGGGCATTCCTTTGATCACTGTAACAATGAACATGTAGTTTATACTATGTGGAGATTCATTGATGTTAATAATATCCTTGCCCTAGATATAAATGTTACAAATCTATATTTTAAAAATTAGAATTTTATGCTTTCTAGAGAAAAGGTTATGTTTGAAGACATAAACATTACTTTATGATAATGTTGTTTATTGTTCAAAACTAGTTATTAAAGGATATGTTGAAAGATTCATGATTTATTTTAGAAAAAAAATTAAAAAATATATTTAGAATCTACACAAAAATTGCCACAAATCACTAGTTCACATCATCTTCAAATTCTTAATGGTTTAGCTACTATAGGTCTCAGAAGGTGAAGATTTAGTTAAAATGTTGGTATAAATGTTCATCTTGGCCAAAAATTGAGACACAATATTGTGATTTCACCCATGACACGAAGCCAAGATGACCCATGAATCCATGAACCATACTCCAAATGAGGAGGTGTAAGAATCCTTGATAGACCATTGTAACCATGATCCTTATATTAAGCTTGGTCTAGGGAATTCCTTTGATCATTAGAACCATGAATTCATGTAGTGTAGAACATGTGGATAGTCATTGTAATTATAACAATGAAATATTATCAAGATATAATATGCCCCCTCAAATTAGTTGTATATAGAGGATGTTATGAATTAGAAGAGATGGTAGTAGTAAAGGTATCATTATGTAGAACTTAATAATTATGAATACTTGTAGTAATAGAATCTTATGGAAAAATTATAATAAAATAATATGAGATAAGCATGTTAACATATGGATTGGAAAGCATGATACCCCAAATTTTATCCTCGACTGTAGAGGGCTATAAGCAAGTAGTGAACTCTGGATAAGAATCATGTAGGTATAAATCAATGTTAGATGTCATGTCACGATAACTATTTATAGAATATTTGCAAATGAAAAATGTGAACATGATAAAGATAATCACAAATAATCATAAGATAGTGGCATTGACATGATAAGAAAAAATGAACATGTTACCATCATAAGATAATAAAATTATAAGCACAATAGTAAAATGAAATCATCATAAGATAGGATCATGAAATACCAACATGTAAGATGGTAATAATATAACCATATTAGGTAGATAAATTAAAATTATATGAAGTATAATAATAATCATGAAAGTGTACCATCATCAAAGTATAAGGAAATAATAAACATAAATAACAATTCCATCATAATCAAGGAAACAAAACACATGTTAAAGACATGAAGCATAATAAAAATGGGGAAATAAGAATGAGAGAAAAAATCATCATAACAAGAAAGACAAAAAAAAGTCCAAATATGCTAATAGTGGCATAGTGTGATGGTTAAGTTGTTGTGGTGTTGTTCTTTCCATCAAAGTTTAAATCCCATTGGGGTGTTATTGTTGAATGTTTAAATTAGGGATGATGTCCCCCATTTGTGACCTCACTAGTTCATAGCTCCCGATCAAAAGCATTTACCCCTTAAAGATAAAACAAAAGACCAAATATAAGACAATATGATACACAAGGAGAAACACAACAACCATGTTGTAATAAAAAAGGCCAAGTATTACCCAAAAAAAAAGAAAAAAATATTGTATCTATAGTCAATAGAATGAGAGTGATTTTCAAGAAATCTATACTTTATTTTATTCCAAACCTATTAGAAAAACACAATATAATAGCACAAATTAGAACACATAAAAGAAAAAAAATAAATTTAAAATATAGAAATACAAATAAAAATTCAAAGTTTCAATTGATTGAAATAAGGAAGATAATCCCCTAAAAAATAATCCTAATCCATTGAATCATGGTAATTAATTCTCTCCTCATCATGTAGAACCAAGTTCAAAACACTTTATGCACATTAATTATGTTTTTTTTTAAATCACATGTTTAAGAATCCTCTTGACGGAAAAATGCCAAATGGATGTGTCCTCCATGTGATTGTTTTAAATTGAACTTTGATGGTACTTTCAAGGGTGATTGTGGAGCATTAAGGGTTATTTGAATAATTATAAATTCTCCTAGCCACTTTAAGAAATTGAAAATTTTAAATCAACAATAAAGTTGTAGATTAATATTTTTGTAAGGCTTTAAGGGAGAGGAGCCTATAGTGGGCCACCCTAGCTTTGCACTTCTCAAAGTCTTATGTGAAAATTTGTAATCACTCCCAAATTTGTACAACTTATTTGACAAGTCCCCTACTTATACAAGTTGGTTTCAAGGTCACATCATCAAATATGATGCCACATCAACATACTTTTTGTCAAGGTATCCAAAAAGTCCCAAAAAAAAGGTGAAAGCAATAGTAGCTCACTAAGTCATGTATTATTGGTGCGCTCATGTGCCATCACATGATTTGTAAATTTGTGTACTTTATGGATAAAAGTGTCTTGAAATTGGATATTAAGCCTACCTACTAGGGGCCCACTCAGGCCTACTTCTATACCCACCATTGGACCCCTACCCATTATAGGCCCCTTTCCCTTAGATTGTTTCCCAATGCAAATTCAAGAAAATATATGTCAAAAGTGACAATAATAATATTTTACACTATCTACAATAAGAATTCACCAAATTTGAAATTAAAAATATTCTCTGAGAAACCTAACATTTCATTAAAATATTGGATATTACACTTTTAGCTAATCTTAAGCATATATAACTAGTTACTACCAATACTAGTGGATTCCTTAAAAGGCTTATCAAAATATAGTTTTGATTTTTGTAAGCCATGAGGTGTTAACAATTCTTTGTTTAATATAAAGGAGAGGACCTCATGCCCATAGTGTAATATAAAACATGTTTTGTAAATTGAGGTGTTTTAGGCCTTAGTATAGGAATGTGCACAAGTTATATTCACCATTATAAGCTTATTTTGTATTATGAATTATTAATTTATTTCTTATTTTTATCAATTTGTTTTCTTGATATCATTTGTACATGTTAAGTTACAATTAATCTATATTTTTAAAGATAAAGTGGCTTTTAAGATTTTTTTAAAAATATCCAAAATGTAATAACACAATTTACACAAAGGTTTATATGTATCTATAATAACTTTAATGAGTTTATCTTCATAAATATATTGATACATCAATGAAATATATAAGGTACTACTCTTCATTGCTATATGCACAATATTCTAAGTAAAATAGTAAATCTCTCCAAGGAAGGTAGAAATACATGATATAAAATTTGTGTTGAGTATTTTAATTATTATACACTATTGTATAGCCTTAAGGTGTACTTGTAATATGTATTTTAATATAATCAATGGATATCCTTTGTAATAATATAAGGATAACTTATCTACATGCTATTTATAGTAATAGTATAACTCTATCTTAAACATATATGTTTTATTACCTAACTACTCTTAAAAAGCTATATTTTTCTTGCTATCAATCTCTTAATCTAGAGCTTATTCTTATCTTTTTTCTTATCTATATAAGATCAATAAGAGCTAACAGTTGAGGTGTTTGTAAGAGTTATTGTAATTCTAGTGGGTTCAAACTAGAGCTTTATAATAAAAAGTGGTAATGCTATCTGATTCTAAATCTATTTTGTGTTATTATTTAATTTTTTATTGATTTATTTAAATAGTTCTATATGTAAATGGGTGAATGTATTATAGTAACTACAATAATTCTAGAGAGATTTTTTTTTATATGGATCAAATCTAAGAAGCTTCACCTCATGTAACATATAATTTTAAAGATCAATAATCTAGAGTTTTACTTCATTTTTTACATATTTAGATCTTTTTCTTTGCATGTATGTTTCAAGCCTAGAATTTAATGGCCTACTGCCAATTATGGACATCTAAAACTGACCATTATATTTTGTCAATTTTCCTAATTTGTCCTACCCTCAATCTCCATATTTATTAAATAATATTGTTGTTGTTTAATTATTGTTCACGCCATTCTAGTATTGGTAAAGTGTGATGGTTTAAAGTGGTGTTGTTATTCTTTCCACCAAGGTTTTAACCCTATTGGGGTGTTATTGTTGATTCTTTATGTTGGGTACAAGGTCCCCTATTTGTGAACTCATCAGTTCATAGCTCCAAGTCAAAAGTGTTTACCCTTTAAAAAAATGTTCACCTCATCTTGATATTCATCCAAAATAATTTTCTCCTATTAATTTAAGTCCTAACCTAAGGTAGTAATTAACTTAATTATTTACCCTTATCGCATCTCTTTGCTTTTAAAACAATTAAATAAATATTTTTTATTTAATTAATCCGCACATGTCTCATTCTCTAACTTTTCTCATTACCTCCCTAATCCTCACCCAATATCCTCATTAACATGTGCACAATCATAATCCATAATCAAGTGGGGTTAATCCACTTCAAATCCGTACATCAACCACCTTTTCTTCCTTCAATTAAATTTTCCCCTTTTGGAAAACACCCCATGTCCTTGGAGGCATGGGTCTTTCTTCCAAAATTACCCAAAAGGAATTAAAAATTCCTTTATTTCCCCTCACTTGTTCCCTTGGACAAAAAAATCCTTATGGAAAATCTTCCAAGGTACCCATCCAAGTACCTCATATCCTCTCATGTTCTCTCTTTATGCCACTTAGCACATTCTCATCACTTCAGAGAGCTAAGTGAATGTTGACCATTGATCTTATGATATAATATTGACCCTCTTTTTATCCATCAAAATATATATAACATCCCAAAATTTAGTCATTTTAACAATTCACATTTCCATGAAAGCATCATTATGCTTCCAAATTTTTATTCTAAGCACACATCAATCGATCACTTGGGAAAATCTATGCAATTAGGAGTCTAGTGTAATTTGTTTATGTTGATTTTATGTTGTTTGGAATTTCTTATTAACTAATTCAAGTGTTTTTTGGGCAATGTAAATGTTTGGTTTTATTTTTTAAATCATTCACCTATGCACATTTCTTTGCATGCCAAGTGGGACCCACATCAAAAGTTGACTAATCCAAAATTTCTTATTTTTAGATTTCATGTGTCAAAGGTGAAAAATGATAGATACATCTTTGAATCAATGAATGAGTAATGTGTATTGGTAAATACATGACAAAGTTATAAATGTGTGAATTGGACATGTGAAAAAATAAACTGATGAATGCATTATCAAATTGGTGGACATGAATTGTAAATCAAAAGTTGTGCATACTTGTGTTGGAAGCTTAAGATGTTTGGGGAGATTGTTGGTGTTGTAATTAGTGTTGTCATTGATGTCAACCCCTTGTATATAGAGACTGTTGGAGATTGTTAGTGTTGATGTTGTCAACCCCTTGCTTATAGATGTTGTTGGAGTTGTTGAAGTGTGTTGTACTATGTTGTGGTTTGATGTCACATTTATATTGACCTTGGTGTAGTCTTGATGAGGAGTTATTGTGTTGTTATTAGTGTTTTCATTGATGTATGTGATGAGTATGTATTACAATTGCAATAAGTTCACTTGGTTTATAAGTGCTTTTGAGAAAATTTGAATAAAATAGTATATAGTGTGCTTGAGTGGTGTTATGTGTTGTACTCCACATTTCTTCATGGTTAAAGATATGATTATGTGGTTTGAGCATGATGATATATGTGTTCATAGGTTATATATCTAGAGTTTAAAGTTCTAGATCATGCAACAGTGGAAGTTGTGTTTGAAAGTGTGTTACCTATGAAGAAGGTTGTTTGGGAGAAATGAGATTGCTTTGCATCTCTCTACATTGAAGTTTCTTGTCTTGTGGATTTGGGAACATGCTTATATTACTTGTACTCATCATTCCTTGGAGTTTCTAGGGTTGAGTTAATCTGCAAGTTTAGTTCTTAAATTTTGGTGTTTAGCAGAAATGCATCCTATTGCATAGGATGAAAGTATTCTTTGTTTTAGTTGGTTGTGGTAGTGTCGTAGAGTAGTATGATGATAATGGAATATTAGTGGATGTTTTGTAGTGTTGCTAAGAGGTTTGCATGATGATTTTGGACCTAGGAAAGCATGTATGTGGTCGCTTGTAGTGTTAGTTTAGGTCTAGCCAACCTAGCATGCTAACACTATTTGTAGAGGTACCTCATGGATTGTGAATGTATTGAGTAATGTGGTGATGTAGATTTGGGTCCTAGTTAACCTATCACATTATCTACCTTCACTTATTTCCATTATGGAGGTGTTCAGTGCCAACCTATTTTGGTGTTGCATATTTGACATGCATATATTTCATTAAGGCCGACCTAATTAAGATTGTTTAGGTCACATATGGTATAAATACAAGGTGAAGCTTGTGTGGGATGTGGAAAGTGTGAGATACAAAATTGATCAAGTATAGTGATATGAGTGCAAGCTTAAATTCTTATGACTTCCAAATGTAGTGCTCGAAGAAGATGTCAACATTTCAGTGTGCTTGAAGTTGTTGGAGGCAATGAACCAAAGGTTATAGATGGCATAGGGTTGTAGTGGTGAATCTTCCTATTGCTCTAAGATATTGAATCTCTTTGTAACAATTTCTTATATTCTTCTTTCTTTCAGATAGTGAGTCCTTTGGGAAGTGAGCCCTTGGCAGTGAGCTTAATTTTATTTGGTGTTGCTATTCATATATATGTGAGCTAATCATCACTATGGATTTTACCTTCTTAGCTTTTCCACGTAAATCTAGTGTTTGTTTGTGTTTGGTTGTGTTTGCATTGATGTTTCATATGCTAATGCATAATAAGGGTTTGGATAATAATGAGGGATTGAATATTTTAATGTAAAACTAATTCACCCCCTCTCAATTTTCATGTACATCTAAAAATTTGTATCAGGGTTGTGGAAGATTAACCATTTGAGGCAGACCTAGATGGCACACAAAAAGGGTGTCAAATCTCCTATGTTTGATGGAACAAATTATTCCTAATAGAAAGCTAGGATGAAATCCTTTTTGGTCTCTCTTTGACTTGGAGTCTGTCAATCAGTTGAAAAAAGGATATACATTTCTTGCTAATGGTCTAGTAAGTGATGATGAGATCAAGGATTATGAGAATAGTGAAAAATAAATAAATTCTATCCCGATTGATCTTTTTGACTCTGAACTTGGAAAGGTGATAAGTCCCAAATCTACTAAAGATGTCTCAACAAAGCTGGAGAGAATTTATGAAGGAGATGATAAGATCAAGAAAACAAAGATGAAGAATTACAAAGCCAAATTTGAAACCTCAAGGATGTGAGAAGAAGATATTACTGCCTACATGCTTAGAGTAGATGAAGTTGTCAATGCCATCAATGGTCTTGGTGGAAAGCTAGAGGAAAGTGAAGTTGTGAAAAATGTATTAAGAACTCTTCCTAAATATTATAGCTCTAAAGTTTTTGTTATTGAGGAATCTCAAATTTTAGATCAATATTCCAAAGATTAGATGTTTGGAGCTTTAATTTATTTTGAATTAAGAGATTTTAGTCAAGACACTACAAATAAAGAATCTACTTTTAAAGTCTGCAAAGTAGAGAAGGATGATGAATTAGATCAAGATGATCTTGATGAGGTGGAAGAAAATTTTGTGAGGAGATTGAAAAAGGGCACAAGAAAATACAAAGGTAAGTTTCCTTTTAAATGTTTCAATTGTGGAAAGATAGGTCATTATGCTTCTAAATTTCCAATCAAAGTTACAAATGACAAACATAAGGATCATAAAGGTAAATCTATTAAGAAGAGTTATTACGTTGAAAAAGAAAATGGTGTATCTGATGATGAGGAATTAGACTCTCCTAATGAGGAAAGTGATGAATGCTTGTTCATGGCTCTAAATGTTGGAACTAATTCTACTAATCCTAAGAGATGTGTGAAGGAAAGTGCTCTGAAAATAGGTCACATAACATTTAAGGGACTATGGTGATTGATTTTCATGCAAGAGAGGAGAGAAACTATTGGATTATTGATAGTGGATGCTCAAATCATATGATTGTTGACAAGAGTAAGTTTTTTAAACTTCAAAAGTATGATGGTAGTCTTGTTAAGTTTGGTGATGGGGTGGGTGCAAAATGATGGGGGACCAAATTGTGGCCAAATTTTTTTAAAAAATTGATAGGCTATAACATGAGCACATTATAATGCACTCACGTTATGTCTTGGTGTGACCGAGCCTAAGGCTTGGCCACATCAAGCCTATTACACACTCACGTTATAACATGAGCACATCATATGTTATTAAAACCAAGAAAAAGAAAATAGAATTCATTTTTACTGATTGTTGTTTTAGCTGCCTGCGGCCAAAAACCCTATTTCTTGCACACTTGTGTTTTGGAAGGAGGTTTTGTTACATTTTTGTCATCAATTTGTTGCAATTTCATCACTAGGATGCTACCACATCGACGGGGAAGTTGAATAAGTAAGGATTTTTTTTGTTGTTGTGAATTTCTTAGTTTTAGTTTTTTTTTTATATTCATTTGTTTAATTTGTAGGAAATGATAATGATCCTGAAAACCCTCTTCAAAACCCTCATGAAAATCCTCAACAACTAGAGAAACAACATGAAAAAAATCCTCAACAACCACGACAACAATCTCCTCCACCAATCCCTCAACATCCTCTTGGCACACAACAAAATTTAATGGGGGTAATTGAAAATAGTAAGAAACATATTGAGGAGTTAATCATGAGGTTGAATGATCCAATAGGTTCAACCATGGAAAGAAGAACACTAGAAAATTCACTTAAAGAAATGTTAAAACATGTAGATGCAATCAACACAAAATTAATTGGTTGGCAAGATAGGAGGCAAGCGTCTAGGAATTTTTACATAGATAAATTATCATATAAAGAAGTAAAAGATGAAAAAATTACAAAATTACATTTGTGCTCATTATTCATTGACCCACACACAAATCAAAATCTTGACCTCAATACGAAGAGGTTTCCTATCCATTGGTGCCACCACCAAGGGATTAGGAACTCTTTTTGGGATAGGTGGTACATGGTATTTGATTACCCACCATGCAAAAATTGTGAAGTCCCACAATATTTCTTGAGGAAACTCTATTGTGAGTTCATCTTGAACAAAATCCTAAATTATTTTTATATGAGGGACTTCTAGGGGAGAGGCGGGGGGTTGGTTCAAGATAGACCTAGTGCACGACAAGATCTTAGGTAGCAAGCAAGATGAGCTCTCGCTAGGTTGGATCATGAGCACATCGTTATCCCTTCCATTGCGAAGGAGAGTGCCGAGGTAGACACTTTGCAAGCTATCAACTCTTTGAACCAAAGTGTCATCTAGCATGCTAGTCCTATATTACAACACCATCTAGGGGAGTCTTCGAGTGGTAGGCTTCCACCCCATTTGTGTCAAGTTTGCGGGGTGACTTGTACATATGTCCCCATTGACACTTAGGAGGTTGCTATGTAGGATACGTCTATAGCTATGAAGATGGCAAGGGTAACTGAAATTTTGAATGAGGCTTATGACATTGATACTTAGGTAAATGTTAGCATGTTCATTGAATTGAATTTATTAAATTTCATTTTTGAAATGCAATATTAACTAATTTAGTTTATGATTATAATTAAATTTCAGGGTCACAGTGTTGATACTACATACACAAACCCTACACCTGCTTATTACTCCACTGCATCTATTGTTGAGGTATGTAACTAGTAAAAAATTATAAATTTCTTACATGTTATTAGCATTGTTATATGAATGGTATTCTAATATCTAATTTTGGATGTTGAATAGGCTAATATTGGAGGTTTTGTGGGAACACCTCAAAGTGCCAGTGGAGTTAGACAAACCTACACGTAGGTAATAGAATAAAGATTTTAACTAATGAATTGTACTTAATAGATTTGTGTAGTTTATATTCATATCATTGATTACATTGGATTTCACATCCTTCAAACTCAAAGCATTACTTCATATTCCATAACTAATAACTAGATGTTGATAGATGACAAAATTTCAACTATAATATATAGTTGTTTAGAAAGTCAACATAAGTAGTGATGCAATTACTTCACATAGCATAAGTAATAACTAGGAACAACTTCCAATTGCATTTGCTTGTCATGGAATTCCATGAGACCACTTTTTAGTGAGGCATATTTTCAAATAGTTCACAGCCTTGTCTATTTTATGGATGCTTGAAAGAAATATATAAAAGAATAATAGTAAGCAATAGCATAGAAAAGACAATGGGTTGTTTGAAAAAATGCCTCAAAGAAATGTGGTTTCATGGTGATGTCCATCACCACGAGACCCAATTTCTTTGAGGAATTTTTTCAAACAACTCACTAGCTTTTCTATGCTACTACATTTTCCATACATGTCTACCAAAGCATTTTATCAAACAGTTCACTTCCTTGCTTCTATGGCTAAAAGCCTAAAAAAAGGTGCTTTCCAACAAACTATGTATTCTTGGAAAAAAATCTATCAAAAAATAATAGTAAGCATAGACAAGGCAGTGAGTAGTTTAAAAAATGCCTCAAAGAAATGTGATCTCATGGTGATGGAATGTTGTTCCATCACAATGAGACCACATTTCTTAGAGGAATTTTTTCAAATAGCTCACATCTTTTTCTATGCTACCACATTTTCCATACATGTCTACCAAAGCATTTTATCAAACAGTTCATTTCCTTGTTGCTATGGCTAAAAGCCTACACAAGGTGCTTTCCAACAAAATATGGATGCTTGGAAAAAATATATCAAAGCGTAATAGTAAACAATAGAATAGACAAGGAAATGAGTAGTTTGAAAAAAATCCTCGAAGAAATGTGGTCTCATGGTGATGGAATGCCATTCCATCACCATGACACCACATTTCCTTGAGGCATTTTTTCAAACAACTCAAGCTGCCTTTTCTATGCTACCATATTTTCCATACACATCTACCAAATAATTTAATCAATCTACTCACTTCCTTGCTGCTATGGATAAAAGCCTAAATTAGGATCTTTCCAAAAAACTATGGATGCTTGGAAAAAATATGTCAAAGCAGAATAGTAAGCAATAACATAGACAAGGCAGTGAGTAGTTTGAAAAAATTCCTCGAAGAAATGTGGTCTCATGGTGATGGAATGCCATTCCATCACCATGAGACCACATTTCTTTGAGGTATTTTTTCAAAAAACTCACCACCTTTTCTATGCTACCACATTTTCCATACATGTCTACCAAAGCATTTTATCAAACAGTTCATTTCCTTGCTACTATGGCTAAAAGCATAAAAAAGGTGTTTTCCAAAAAACTATGGATGCTTGGAAAAATCTATCAAAGAATAATAGTAAGCAATAACATAGACAAGGTAGTGAGTAGTTTGAAAAAATAAGAAATCTCATGGTGATGGAATGCCATTCCATCACCATGAGACCACATTTCTTTGAAGTGTTTTTCAAATAGCTCACCGCCTTTCTATGCTACCACATTTTGCATACATGTCTACCAAAGAATTTGATCAAACTACTCACTTCCTTTCTACTATGGCTAAAAGCCTAAAATAGGTGCTTTCCAACAAACTATGGATGCTTGGAAAAAATCTATCAAAGCATGCTAGTAAGCAATATGATAGTCAAGGTAGTGAGTAGTTTAAAAAAAATTCCTTGAAGAAATTTGGTCTCATGGTGATGGAATACCATTCCATCACCATGAGACCACATTTCTTTGAGGAATTTTTTCAAACAACTCACTAGTTGAAGAATAGAAACCAACTCTTTAGCCAAAATTCCCCTCCAAATTCTTTTCAAGGTCCTCATCCTTATCCTCAATTTACCAATACATGGAACCTTCCACCTTTTATTCCACTTTTTCATGTTCCCAACCCTTCCTCTTCATGTCATGATCACCCTCCATCTGATAGCCAAGACCACACTATACCATCCACCCCATCCCAGCATAGTACCATAGAGAAGGAAATAAACTGCTTGAAAAAATGCCTCAAAGAAATGTGGTCTTATGGTGATGAAATGACATGACACATTTGTTTGTAATGGCATTCCATCACCATGAGACCCCATTTCTTTGAGGCATTTTTTCTAATAGTTCACTACCTTCTCTATGCTACCACAATTATTGTACATGTCTACCAAAGCATTTTTATCAAACAGTTCACTGCCTTGTTGCTATGGATAAAAGCCAAAAAATAGGTGCTTTCAAACAAGCTATGGATAGGGAAAATAGTAAGCATGATAGTCAAAAATATATAGTTTAATAAGTACTCAAAATTTTGTTCATTATCTTATACATTATAAGCCATTCAATGCACATCACTATTGTAGTTTTTGTAATTGAATAATTTGTTATTTTATTTTTAGATGTTGGAAGCAGATACACCTCCACATGTTCATAAGGAAATGGAGATTGGTGTTTTGTTTGCTATATAATCCTCAATGCCTCTCACGGAGGTATGAGATAGATTACTAAATTTCAATTTACATTCATTGTTATATCTATTAGTTAGTGAATAATCAAACCATTATTGATTCATAGTTTAATTTCTCTTTGGATGGTTTCTATAAGGCTTCAACATGACTCAACATAGGCACACAAATATTTCCCTCAATGAGAGTGATCATCTAGTGGCGGTAAGTGATTATTTTGTTAAATATATCATTTTTTATTTAATGCAATTTTTATATATTAATGTCTTTACTTGTTATTGTAACAAATACAACTTGACCAAGAACTAAACCTTAGGAGGAGCACCAGGAGCACTCCTCAACCTCAGAATAAATGAGTGGCAAACTTATCACCATTCAGTCGACAAACAAAGGGAAATAATTTGTTTCGAGAGCATAAAGAGAAATGACTTTTGATTCCAGAGCCCTTTGTTGTATGCCTATATGGCATTTTTGTACATATTTTTTATTGGATATATTTGACATTTTATGCCTATATGGCATTCTCATAAGCCTATATGGCTATGTTGTATATATTTTATACTTATATCAACATATATTGATATATGCCTACATAGCTATTTGGTTAATATGAATCTTTTTTTTATCGATGGTGTCCATATTTTCATTATAAATCCACAATTCAATAGATATGATTTATGTGTATTCAAGTGAATACTTTACAAATTACGTGTATACTTTGTGACTTATGCGTATTCCAATGTATACTTTGTGACTTACGTGTTTTCATGCGTATACCTTGTATTCATGCATATACTTTGTATTAATTTGTGTATACTATGTATTCATGTGTATACTTCAAAGCTTACATGTATTTGAGTACTTGTGCTTCCCTTATTCACATGTATGCTTGACTTATTCACATGTATACTTATTAATTGGTTAGCCCTAGCATTGATCATTGTTGTCCTTCATGATTTGTCTTGAATATTTATTGATTGATGCTAAACAAATTTATTAGTTGATACTAAACTAGTTTAATATTTCTAGGAATACTAGTAGAGTTACAAAATACAAAATTGCACAAATTGAAAAGAAAATATGAACTATAAATAAATGGACTGATTATTAACCTTATAATTGCTTAAGAATGAGTATTATATATATATATATCAAGAGATGAGCCTTCTAGAATGACAACTGCCAACTAGAAAATAGGCAAAGCATTCCCAATACTTTGAAAGAAATAATCCACCCAAAATTGGAATGGGAGATAAGGAAAATGAACCCACATAGGCATAACTAAATAAAGAACAATTCACCCTTCACAGCTTGGTGAAACCATTGCCAAACTTATAATATCTTAAAGATAAAGAAGAATTATGATCTATATAATATATAATTAGTACCCACTTTGATGAGTAAAAAATCTTCAACCATAGGCTTATCATGCTTTTTCAAATTTCGTAAAAAAGCTTATTTAAGATCCTTGAGCAATGTATTTCAATTGGTATTCCATGAGATTTTTCATAAAAAAATTCTAGTATATTTAATATTTTGATTGGAACAACTCAATTAAGCAAACGATACATAATCTTCACAACACTTGCAAAACATAATATTTATAGTAGATGATGAGTAGTTAACTTCTTGACACATTATCATACAAACATTCATCTTGAATAGTATTTAAACATTTTCACAACATAATCCTCACAGTACAAAATTAATTGTTATGTTCTTGATCCATCACCATATAAACACGTCAAAAGATGTATATGTCAAATTTTTGCAATATTATTTCCTATAGAGGAAATGGACTTGGGAGAAAGCTTTATAATTTATAATACAAATAAGAAATGGACTTGGGTGAAAAATTTATTTATCACCCCAAATAATAAATGTACATGAGAGCATCACTTGTTTCTCTTAGACTCCAATTTTCAAGCAGAGCAAATTATTTCAAATGAAAATGACAAAATGCTTCACAACTAAAGTTGTTCATTAAGGAAAAAATAAAATGTTTCCAAGTTCCACCATTATACACATTCATAATTTGTTGTAAGGGAAAGGAGGATAAGTAAAAACATCTTGCACTTGCTAGACTTGAGGATGATCATATGCTTTTGGTGTGGAAAACTCAGAATTCTCAACTATTGTGTGAATGTTTCTCTTTTTTGATTGTTTTGCATGCCATCATAAAGGCTTGAGCTGGTTGAACGTAGCTCAGAGTGATTCAGCATGTCTAGGTGTAAAAGAGGACCATTCCTAGCATAAATGTACCTATAGGGATGCATTGGAATAGTTTGTTTGGTCACATGAATTACAAAATGAAAGTTGCACCACTTTGCAACTTTACATTGCTTGCATTTGACACTTTTTCCATCAAGTGAAAATTGCACACCATAGGAAAATGACTCTGAGATAGCAAAAATAGAGAGAGGTTATTGTAGAGGAGCCCAACATGATCCTATAGGCTGAAATGGAGAGTTCGTAAGTGTAATAGTTTCTGAGTAATAGCCCATCAAAAATTGCTACCATTTTTCACTTTTGACCCTTAAGGGATCGAGCCGGTTGAACATAGCTCAAAGTGATTCAATGTGTTTTTGTGTGAAAGAGGACCATTAATAGTATAAACATACTCATCTGGATGCATTAGAACACTTTTTTTGGTCACACGAATTGTCGAACGAAAGTTGCACCACTTTGCAATTTTACACTGCTTGTATTTGACACTTTTTTCTTCAAGTGAAAATTGGACACCATGGGAAAATGAATTTGAAATAACAAAAAATGAGAGAGGTTATGGTAGAGGGGCCCAAATTGATCTCTTAGGCTTAGATAGAGAGTTTGTAAGTATCACACTTTTCAAGTAATAGCCCGTCAAAGATTGCAACCATTTTGCATTTTGGACCCTTAAGGGATCGAGCTAGTTGAATGTAGCTCAAAGTGACTCAGCGTGTTTAGGTGCAAAATAGGACCATTCCTAGCATAAATGTATCCATCCAAATATGTTGGAATAGTTTGTTTGGTCACAGGAGTTGTAGAACAAAAATTGCACCATTTTGCAACTTTATATTGCTTGCATTTAACACTTTTTCTATCAAGTGAAAACTGGACACCATGGGAAATGACTTTGAGATAACAAAAAACAAGAGAGGTTATTGTAGAGGGGTCCAACACAATCATGTAGTCTCAGATAGAGAGTTCATAAACGTCATTATTTTTGAGTAATATCTCTTCAAAGATTGCAACCATTTTGTACTTGGTACCCTTAAGGGATCAAGCTGGTTGAACGTAGCTCAAAGTGATTCGGCATGTTTGGGTGAGAAAAGAGACTATTCCTAACTTAAATGTACCCATCTAGATGCATTGAAATAGTTCGTTTGGTCACATGAGTTGTAGAATGAAAGTTGCACCACTTTGCAACTTTACACTGCTTGCATTTAACACTTTTTCCATCAAGTGAAAACTAGCACAGGAAAATGACTCTAAGATAAAAAATTGAGAGAGGTTATTGTAGAGGGGCCCAACATGATCCTATAGGCTTAGACAGAGAGTTCGTAAGAGTCACAGTTTTCAAGTAATAGCCCGTCAAATATTGCAACCATTTTGCATTTTGGACCCTTAAGAGATCAAGCCGATTGAACGTAGCTCAAAGTGATTCAACATGTTTGGGTGTGAAAGAGGACCATTCCTAGTGTAAATGTACCCATCCAAAAATATTGGAATAATTTTTTTGGTCACACGAGTTGTAGAATGAAAGTTGCACCACTTTGCAACTTTACACTGCTTGCATTTAACACATTTTCCATCAAGTGAAAACTGGACACCATGGGTAAATGACTCTAAGATAAAAAAAATTGTGAGAGGCTATTGTAGAGGGGTCCAACACAATCCTATAGGATCAGATGGAGAATTTGTAAGCATCATTATTTTTTGAGTAATAGCTCGTCAAAGTTGCAACCATTTTGCATTTTGGACCCTTAAGGGATCGAGCCGGTTGAATGTAGCTCAGAGTGATTCGGTGTGTTTGGGTGAAAAAGAGGACCATTTCTAACATAAACGTACCCATATGGGTGCATTGGAACAGTTTGTTTGGTCACACAAGTTGCAAAATGAAATTTGCACCACTTTGCAACTTTACACTGCGTGCATTTGACACTTTTTTCATGAAGTGAAAACTGGACATCATGGGAAAATGACTCCAAGATAAAAAAAAATCAAGAGAATTTATTGTATAGGGGACCAACACAATCTCATAGGCTCAGAAAAATATTTCATAAGCATCATAGTTTTCAAGTAATATTTTGTCAAAGATTGCAGTCATTTTGTACTTTTGACCCTTAAGGGATCGAGCCAGTTGAACATAGATCAAAGTGATTTGGTGTATTTGAGTGTGAAAGAAGACCATGCCTAGCATAAACATACCCATACAAATGTGTTGGAACAATTCATTTGGTCACACGAGTTGTAGAATGAAAGTTGCACCACTTTGTAACTTTACAATGCTTGCATTTGACACTTTTTCCATCAAGTGAAAATTGGACACCACAGGAAAATGACTCTGAGTTAACAAAAAAGAGAGGTTATTGTAGAGGGGCCTAATGCAATCTTGGTGGCTTAGATGCAGAATTTGTAAGCATCATAGTTTTCAAGCAATAGCCCGTCAAAGATTGTAGCTATTTTGCACTTTCGACCTTTAAGGGATCAAGTAGGTTGAACATAGCTCAAAGTGATTTGGCATGTTTGGGTGAAAAATAGGACCATTCCTAGTGTAAGTGTACCCATCTAGATGCGTTGGAACAATTCTTTTGGTCATACGAGTTGCAAAATAAAAGTTGCACCACTTTGCAACTTTACACTACTTGCATTTGACACTTTTTCCATCAAGTGAAAACTAGACACCATAGGAAAATGACTCTGAGATAAGAAAAACCAATAGATTTTATTGTAACAAGGCCCAAAATGATCCCATAGGCTTAAAAAGAGAGTTTGTAAGCATCACAGTTTCTGAGAAATAGCCAATCAAAGATTGCAGCTATCTTGCACTTTGGACTCTTAAGGGATCGAGTCAGTTGAATGTAGCTCTAAGTGATTTGACATGTTTGGGTGTGAAAAAGGACCATGCCTAGTGTAAATGTACCCATACTAATGTGTTGGAATAGTCTGTTTGGTCACACGAGTTGCAGAATGAAAGTTGCACCACTTTGCAACTTTACAGTATTTGCATTTGACACTTTTTCCATCAAGTTAAAACTAGACACCACAGGAAAATGGCTCTGAGATAAAAAAAAATTGAGAGAGGTTATTTTAGAGGGGCCTAGTACAATCTCATAGGATCAGACAAAGAGTTTGTAAGCATCACAGTGTTTGAGTAATAGCCCATCAAAAATTGCAGTCATTTTGCACTTTGGACCCTTAAGGGATCGAGCTGGTTGAATGTAGCTCAAAGTGATTTGACATGTTTGGGTGCAAAAGAGGACTATGCATAGTGTAAAAATACTAGTTCAGATGCATTGGAATAGTTCATTTAATCGCATGAGTTGTAGGACGAAAGTCGCACCACTTTGGAACTTTACATTGCTTGTAATTGATACTTTTTCCATCAAGTGAAAATTAGACACCATGGAAAAATGACTCTGAAATAACAAAAACCGAGAGAGGTTATTGTAGAGGTTCCTTACATGATACTGATGTCTCTGACAAAATTCCCGTAACTGAAACGGTCTTCAGGTTATAGGTCGTCAAAGATTGCTACCCTTTTACAATTTGGACTGTTAAGGGATTACGCTACATGAATTACAAATGTTTGAGGGCAGCAATTAATTTCAAAATTTGAGTAAATATCATTACAAATGTTTATGTGAATAGATGGTATGCTATATTGATATTGATATATAATCATTAGGTTGATTTTTTTTAATAAATGAAGTTTTTTTTATAATAAGTTAGTCAATTGGCACTAGTTATAATAGGGAGATAATAAAAGAAGAAAAATAATTATTGGTAACCATCAATGGTTATTACACTAACTATATTAATAATATGATATTTACAATAAAATAATATTTATTTAGTAGTCCTAATTCTTGTGTTTGTGCTACATTTGTCTAATATTCTTCATACACCATTCTAAAACCCAAGTGCTTGTACTTGTAGGCACAATGCTTTCTCAAAACTATCAAGTGGTAATACAAAATCATTAGAGAAACATCAAACTATATGAATTTGAACACCCCACTTAAATAAAATATTGAATCAATGTGCCCCATTTTCATGCACACAAACTCAACTTATAAGATTCTCTCATAATAACCAAAAATATGATTCAAAAATGCCTTAGGTACTCTATTCTCACAAATCTTTTACAATGTCACTCATACATTTGAGATGCTCTTATAATGTCTACATCATAGGTGCTCATGATGAGGTAAAATTCAAATGAATAACTTGAAATTCCCTTGCTAAGCTTCACATGCTCTTTTATAATGGCTTAAAATCAAAATTGAGATTTGTCAAAATCATCAAAATAAGGATGTTGCATTGCTTTTTTGGCTAAGATTCTCTTGGATGGCTCATAAATCAATATTTTTTGCAAGGAGACACCAATAAATTTTTAGTAGTTTACTTACAAATAGGAAAAGTAAAAGAAGAAAAAGAAAGAGCATCCAAAATGGAAATGAAATGAAAATAGATGGGAAAGCACTTACAGACAACAAATCGACACCATTTGGTTCCAATTCAGGAATAGCAAGGCTTAAATCTTGATGCTTCCATTGAGGATAGGCATGCTAGTCTCTCAACTTAGTCACTCCTGGCTATATATCTTCATTGAGACTTGCAATATACTTATTGCATACAACAACCTCTCATGAATAGAATAACTTAAAATTCGAGATGCTCTTATAATGTCTACATCATAGGTGCTCATGATGAGGTTGACTTCAAATGAATAACTTAAAATTCCCTCACTTATATTCACATGTAATTTTATAATGGCTTAAAATGATAATTGAGATTCGTCAATATCATCAAAATAAGGATGTTGCATTACTTTTTTGGCTTAGATTCTCTTGGATGGCTCATAAATCAACATTTTCTGCAAGGGGACACCAATCAATTTTTAGTAGGTTACTTACAAATAGGCAAAGTAAAAGAAAAAGAAAGAGCATCCAAAATGGAAATGAAATGAAAATAGATGGAAGGCACTTACAGACAATAAATCCACACCATTTGGTTCCAAGTCAGGAACAACAAGACTTAAATCTTGATGCTTCTATTGAGGACAGGCATGTCAGTCTCTCAACTTAGTCACTCCTGGCCGTACATCTTCATTAGGAGTTCCAAGATACCTATTGCACACAACAACCTCTCATAAATAGAATGTAACCAAACTATTACTTTCCAACCTTTTGGAAACTTTTAACCTATTATAAAAACAACACAATTTAATCTTCCACTTAGTTTACTAATCTATAGATAATGTCCTTCATTTTTTTTGCATATTTTTGAGAAAAAATAAAATACCATTGAACTTTGTATCCTTTTCCACAGTTCTAAACATAAAGTGTGCTACAATTGCAAGTCTTATAACTTCATCAATCACCTACATACATGATATAAAAATTAGATGATAGCATTGGAATCATCCAAATTAATGTGCATACAAATACAAATTAATAAGAACCAATGCACATACTTACAAATTAATCCAACGAACCATCTGGGTCTACTGTACTCTTTATTGTGTCAAGTATTGCCTCATGGTCAGACTCACACACCTTCCACAAGGTCTTGTTCAAAGGTGTACCCCCATATTTGGTCAAACAAACATTGGATGCCACAACAAGGTTCGAGTAATGAAGAATATTTTAGTGTGTCAAAGTCCTGAAACAACTAAAATTTAACACTCTTATGTGGGTACCTTCTAAGCCACATTCTAGTAACAACAATTGAGCCTGTAGGGTATTCGATGTTTTCTCCATCTATAACTGGGGCCTCCAATTTTTTTTGGCCTCAACACATTGACACAATTAATAGTTTGTTCCCTCTTTATTGTGTTCATTTGCAATAACTACATAAACATGCCCTGCATTGATACATGTGCAACAAATTAGATAAAATTAGTCAACATTACAAATACACTACAAAGTAAGATAACAATAGGAATTTCAAAAACTATGCAAGTAGATATATTACCTGGTTGAACTAGATCTGATATGTGGTCAAATTCAACCAATGAATCCATCTGTGTTAGTTCCAATTCCGTCGGAGGTTGATACATGTGAAGTGGGCTAAGATAACTTAATGACCATTTCACAACCCACTCCTTTGACACAAAATCATCCTAGGCTTGTATTGCACATGAAGAACAAAAACATGCCATCTTTTGTGTATTAATACTCCATGAACATGCATTTGAGCTAAGGAAAGAGTGTAGCTCACTCGATCCTGTCAGTGTACAACAATCCTCATATGGTGCAATGTTAGAATCATCCATCAACCAAAAAATCTAGGATCTAAAGTTGTACCTTCATTACCTATACCCATCGAAGCATTACACCACTCGACAATTGACTTTGCATCTGTCAACTTTGCATTGTATTTATACTTTAACTCTTCTTGTGCTAATGCTCTTTTGACACATGCTCCTGTACCATCATGCTCCCCCTTTCCATTCCAAACCTCACAAAAGTTCCACATATGTTGAACACCTATAATGACATGCATCCTACTCAACTAGTAGAACATGCACGAGTTCTTGAACTTTCCTGCATAGTTATTCAACCATATTATATACCGACTGTATGCTATTCCCCTCTGAGCCAAATCACTGCAGAACATCTGGAAGCAACCTTTCATGAACTCTAGAGAATGTGTGTGATCATCACTAATATAAAAGTGATACTCCCTCTATAGCTTCCTTTGGTCCTCTATACTATCAGTTACATAAATACATGCTATGTGCACAAATATTGAAACCTGTGTGGAGTTGTAATATTGTGACTGCACTTCATGCTGTGACTGTAGAGTTTATTTCTCTACAAATTCAACCAATGAAAATATGCTACCAAATAGAAAGGTGTCCTTTTATAACTTGAATTGCATGTCCAATCATCAGGCTCTATGGGTATACCTTGCATACTCATACACTATACTGTCACGAAACATAGACATAAACCAATACACTAGAATCTTCCGAATAACCAAATCACACCTTTTTGCTTGATTACCATCTTTTGTAATGGATGCCACTGTTTTATACTTCCCAAACTCTACTAGTTTCTTTCCCATTTCATGTGTTCTTTCCATATGTTGACATATGTTGCATATGGTGGCATATGTTGCAAGCCACAGCAATAATAACATGAACCATCCAAGCATAGTTTCTTGCAGAATATTTGGCCATCCTCTATTTTAGATATATTTTTTGATAGGAACTCTCTTGAAGATGTTGGTGGGGCTTGTATACCACAATCTTGTAAAACATCGTTAGTATGAAAATCTAAACATATAGAACGATAAGCATCATAATGGTTAGATAATTCAATATGTAATCTACAACAAGTAGTGCATGTATGATTTATCTTGACATAAAAAGGTTTAATCATTTCAAAATATCTTTTAAAAATTTGAATTTGAGGATAATCATGTTGAAATTTATGAAAAAATTGGGTTTGAGTTGTATCCAAAAAATGCTTTGGATGTGGCTCACGGTTCTGACTACCGATTCTCCTTCTTACCACATCCCTTTGATTAAGAGATGGACTTGTGTTCTTCTTCCAATACTGTTCAATTAATGTTCTCAACACACTTCAACAACTAATTTATATTTTTGTGGGATTCTCCTTGAGAATTCCCATAATTCATTTGAATTAGTTCCCTCAATTATTTTCTACCTTTGAACGACTCTTGATAAAGTGTTTCTATTAATTCTCAATTGTTCACTCGTCTTTCAAATGAGACGAAATCTCCTTGATTGACTACTTACCAAAGTCAATGTAATGAAACATTGGGTGACATTACTATCCTTTGAGTGTGAGGTCTTACCCACACTCTCATAAGCATCCATTAGATTCTTCACAATAGTGTTTTCACTTGAAGCATTTGATGTTCTAAACCCAAGAATCTTCATGATGTTTCTATACTTTATACCTCGCATCATTTCAATAAATAGTTGACATCTTGAGGTCTCATTTAGCTTTTCAAAGAAAAATTTCCAATCTTATTAGCATATCTTCTACAAGTGTGTGCTAGAATCTTACCTTCCATGTGCTACACAATATCCTCATCAATATTAATCAAATACTTTGGTTTTCTATGCAAAATTCTAGGTGGTGTTCTCCTAGGTACATACATCTCAACATTAGGAATTTCATCAATATTTAAGTTTGGTGGGCTGGATCATGTATCTTCGATCAAGGGTGGACTAGATGACATACCTTGAGGTTGACATGGGGATGATGGCATACCTTCTTCTTCAAATCCTAGTGATGATATACTCTCAATTTGAGATGTGGTGGATGGTGTCCCTTCATAGTCACTTGTAGTAGATGGTGTCCTTCCATATTCACTTGTGGTAAATGGTGTCCTTCCATATTCACTTGTGGTTAATGGTGTCCCTTTGTATTCACTTGCAGTAGAGTGTGTGTCTCCAACCAGGGTATTTGAATATTTCTTAGCACAATGCTTTCACATTCATTCCTTTTGTGCCACCAATGCTTTTTCTCTTTTTGATGGTTGAGGTTCCTCTTTAATTGGATTTTTTTTGTCAATCATATCCAATTTCTTCTTCTGACGATATTCCCTCATCCATTCTCTATTTTTTGCTTTATTAGTTTCATACTCTTCATCTATTGATATATTTCTTCTTCGTTTCCTTGGCATGACGGATAATTTTACCTATAGCATGGTAATGAGATAAATATTAGTTCCTAAAAAATGAATCCATACAAACAAATGAAATATATGTCATTCAAGGCTTCATACAATATACTTACAATCATCTTGTAGGAATATGGCCATGTTGCATGCCATGATTGAAAGATAGGCTCAAAATGGAAGTATGGACAAGGCATGTGGAATGTTTGATAATAATATTTTTGTAGACATGTATGCAAAATGTGGCAACATTGGCATGCTAGTGAGCTCACTAGCTTGCCAATTCAGTAGAGTTGACAAGATAGGGGTAGTGTGAGAAAATGAATCATAGAAATGGGGTCTCACTGTGAGACCCCATTTCTATGATTCATTTTCTCACGCTATCCCTATCTTGTCAACCCTACTGCATTGACAAGTGTGTTTGACAAGCTCACTAGCTTGCCAATGTGGTAGGGTTGACAAGGTAGGGGAAACATAAGAAAATGTCTCATAGAAATGGGGTCTCACAGTGATGTAGTGTTTGACAAGCTCACCAACTTGCCAATGTGGTAGGATTGAAAAGGTAGGGGAAACATAAGAAAATTCCCCATAGAAATGGGGTCCCCATTTCTATGG
This sequence comes from Sequoia sempervirens, assembly GCA_007258455.2. Classification (NCBI taxonomy): domain Eukaryota; kingdom Viridiplantae; phylum Streptophyta; class Pinopsida; order Cupressales; family Cupressaceae; genus Sequoia; species Sequoia sempervirens. Next base: position 371,019,110 of record VDFB02000015.1, on the reverse strand, counting down.
GGCATTTTCTCACGCTGCCCCTACCACATTAGCAAGTTGGTGAGCTTGTCAAACAATAGCTTGTAGGGGAAGTGTGAAAAAATGTCTCATAGAAATGGGGTCTCATGGTGATGTACACCACCATGAGACCCCATATCTATGGGGTATTTTCTCACGCTACCCCTACCTTGTCAACCCTATCACATTGGCAAGCTAGTGAGCTTGTCAAACACTAGCTTGTAGGGGCAATGTGAAAAAATTCCTCATAGAAATGGGGTCTCATAGTGATGCACATCATCGTGAGACCCCATTTCTATGAGGTATTTTTTCATGTTGCCCCTACCTTGTCAACCCTATCATATTGGCAAGCTAGTGAACTCACTAGCTTGTCAATGCGGTAAGGTTGACAAGGTAGGGGCAGCATGAGAAAATTCCTCATAGAAATGGGGTTTCATGGTGATTAAGAAAATGCCTCATAGAAATGGGGTTTCATGGTGATGTAGAAATGGGGTCTCATGGTGATTGAGAAAATGCCTCATAGAAATGGGGTCTCGTGGTGATGTACATCACCACGAGACCCCATTTCTATGAGGCAATTTCTCAATCACCACGAGACCCTAGTACATCACCATGATACCCCATTTCTATGAGGAATTTTCTCATGCTGCCCCTACCTTGTCAACCCTACCACATTGACAAGCTAGCATTTTTTCAATAGATATGAAAACCAAAATAGTTTCAAAGATGTATCAATGTGGGAGGAGTATATTCCAATTTTGTGGAAACATGTATAGAAAAAATGGTAGCATGAACAATGAAATCAATTGTTTGATAAAATGCACATCACCATGAGACCCAATTTCTTTGAGGCATTTCTTCAAACAACTAATTTCCTTATCTACGTTGTTTGATAAAATGCTTTGGTAGACATGTTTGGAAAATTTGTTAGCATAGACAAGGCAATTAGCTACTTGGTATATATGTTTGAAAAAATACCTCAATAAGATATGTCCTCATGGACTAGAATGATTGCAGGATATGCACAAAATAGATTTTCAAGCATATGCAATTTGTAGGTGTAAAACCAAATTCAATTACATTTTCCAACATCCCCCATGTCTATACCAAAATAAAAGCTTTGGAGAGTGGTATGCACATACATAGTAAGGGATTGAGAAATAATGTATTATTTTACTTATAACTTTTGTCATATATTTGTGTATACAAAATGTGGAAGCATACACAAGGTAAGTCAATGGTTTAAAAAATTTCCTCAAAGAGATGTGGTTTAAAAATGTAATTGGCAAGTGTAAAGAATTGTGTAATTTAAAATGTGTATTGAAAAGCTAAGGTTATAACGAAAAAAAAACAATGATCAACATGGAATGTGAAAATTAACAAAATCAAAGCAATCCAAAATATAATGAAAGAAAATGTGTAAAGACTTCACATACCTAAAAAACTGAAGTTTCGAATGGAGGAGTTCTACCCAATTATGTAGCCTTTGCTTCTTCTTTCTTGAAACTCCTCAACAATTTGAATTTTTCAAAAGCTTGTTCCCCTCCCAACTTCAATTTTATATAACTCTTTATGGAATTTATACTTGAATTGATATTATATGCCTTTCAACATGCAAACTCTGCTATTTCATGCAAAGATGGTGGAATGTGAAAAACTTGCATGCACACTTCATAAAATCATCAAAAAGCTTTTTTTTTTTGTCAGAACACATGCAAAACCAGGAGAATATGTAGAATGTGGGCCTTGAGATCATGGGGTATATTGAGTTTTTAACCATTTTTAGAGCAAGAAAAAATGTGCTCACATTATAACATGCTCACATAACGCAAGCATGTTAT
>VDFB02000015.1:370799182-371011365 GCA_007258455.2 Sequoia sempervirens | reverse complement strand
GAGTGAGAGAGAGAGAGACTTGAGAGAGAGAGAGAGAGGGAGGGAGTGGGAGAGAGATATATGGTAGAGGGTAGAGGGTTTAAGGGTTTAAAGGCTAAGGGTAGAGGGTAGAGGGTAGAGGGTTAAAGGTAGAGGGGAGAGAGATAGAGAGAAAGAAAGAGAAAAGAAACATAAAAAAAATCAAATTTCTCATAATGTGAATGCATTTTAAAGTAGTGGAAATACGGTCACTATTTTAGCAAGACATAACATGCTTGCATTATGTGAGCATGTTATAATGTGAGCACATTTTTTCTTGCTCTAAAAATGATTAAAAAATCAATATACCCCTGATCTCAAGGCCCACATTCTATATATTCTCCTGGTTTTGCACGTAATCTGACCAAAAAAAAAGCTTTTTGATTATTTTGTGAAGTGTGCATGCAAGTTTTTCACATTCCACCACCTTTGCATGAAATAGTAGAGTTTGCATGTTGAAAGGAATATAATATCAATTCAATTCTAAATTCCATTAAGAGTTATATAAGATTGAAGTTGGGAGGGGAACAAGCTTTTGAAAAATTCAAATTGTTGAGGAGTTTCAAGAAAGAAGAAGCAAAGGCTACATAATTGGGTAGAACTCCTCCATTCGAAACTTCGGTTTTTTAGGTATGTGAAGTCTTTACACATTTTATTTCATTCTATTTTGGATTTCTTTGATTTTGTTAATTTTCACATTCCATGTTGATCATTGTTTTTTTTTCATTATAACCTTAGCTTTTCAATGCACATTTTAAATTACACAATTCTTTACACTTTCCAATTACATTTTTAAACCACATCTCTTTGAGGCATTTTTTTAAACCATTGACTTACCTTATGTATGCTTCCACATTTTGTATACACAAATATATGACAAAAGTTATAAGTAAAATAATACATCATTTCTCAATCCCTTACTATGTATGTGCATACCACTCTCCAAAGCTTTTATTTTGGTATAGACATGGGGGATGTTGGAAAATGTAGTTGAATTTGGTTTTACACCTACAAATTGCATATGCTTGAAAATCTATTTTGTGCATATCCTGCAATCATTCTAGTCCATGAGGACATATCTTATTGAGGTATTTTTTTAAACATATATACTAAGTAGCTAATTGCCTTGTCTATGCTAACAAATTTTCCAAACATGTCTACCAAAGCATTTTATCAAACAACGTAGATAAGGAAATTAGTTGTTTGAAGAAATGCCTCAAAGAAATGGGGTCTCATGGTGATGTGCATTTTATCAAACAATTGATTGCATTGTTCATGCTACCATTTTTTCTATACATGTCTCCACAAAATTGGAATATACTCCTCCCAAATTGATACATCTTTGAAACTATTTTGGTTTTCATATCTATTAAAAAAACACTAGCTTGTCAATGTGGTAGGGTTGATAAGGTAGGGGCAGCATGAGAAAATTCCTCATAGAAATGGGGTCTCATGGTGATTGAGAAAATGCCTCATAGAAATGGGGTCTCATGGTGATGTACTAGGGTCTCGTGGTGATTGAGAAAATGCCTCATAGAAATGGGGTCTCGTGGTGATGTACATCACCATGAGACCCCATTTCTAGTACATCACCATGAGACCCCATTTCTATGAGGCATTTTCTCAATCACCATGAGACCCCATTTCTACATCACCATGAAACCCCATTTCTATGAGGCATTTTCTCAATCACCATGAGACCCCATTTCTATGAGGAATTTTCTCATGCTGCCTCTACCTTGTCAACCTTACTGCATTGACAAGCTAGTGAGTTCACTAGCTTGCCAATATGGTAGGGTTGACAAGGTAGGGGAAACATGAAAAAATACCTCATAGAAATGGGGTCTCACAGTGATGTACACCACCGTGAGACTCCATTTCAATGGGGCATTTTCTCATGCTGCCCCTACAAGCTAGTGTTTGACAAGCTCACCAACTTGCCAATGTGGTAGGGGCAACGTGAGAAAATGCCCCATAGAAATGGGGACCCCATTTCTATGGGGAATTTTCTTATGTTGCCCCTACCTTTTCAATCCTACCGCATTGGCAAGCTGGTGAGCTTGTTAAACACTACATCACTATGAGACCCCATTTCTATGAGACATTTTCTTATGTTACCCCTACCTTGTCAACCCTACCACATTGGCAAGCTAGTGAGCTTGTCAAACACGCTTGTCAATGCAGTAGGGTTGACAAGATAGGGGTAGCGTGAGAAAATGAATCATAGAAATGGGGTCTCATGGTGAGACCCCATTTCTATGATTCATTTTCTCATGCTACCCCTATCTTGTCAACCCTACTAAATTGGCAAGCTAGTGAGCTCACTAGCATGCCAATGTTGCCACATTTTGCATACATGTCTACAAAAATATTATTATCAAACAATCCACACGCCTTGTCCATGCTTCCATTTTGAGCCTATCTTGCAATCACAGCATGCAACATGACCATATTCCTACATGATGATTGTAATTATATTGTATGAAGCCTTGAATGACATATATTTCATTTGTTTGTATGGATTCATTTTTTAGGAACTAATATTTGTCTCATTACCATGCTATAGGTAAAATTATCCATCATGCCAAGGAAACAAAGAAGAAATATATCAATAGATGAAGAGTATGAAACTAATAAAGCAAAAAATAGAGAATGGATGAGGGAATATCGTCAAAAGAAGAAATTGGATATGATTGACAAAAAAAATCCATTAAAGAGGAACCTCAACCATCAAAAAGAGAAAGGCATTGGTGGCACAAAAGGAATGAATGTGAAAGCATCTTGCTAAGAAATATTCAAATACCGTGGTTGGAGACACACACTCTACTGCAAGTGAATACAAAGGGACACCATTAACAACAAGTGGATATGGAAGGACACCATCTACCACAAGTGAATAGGATGGCCAAATATTCTACAAGAAACTATGCTTGGATGGTTCATGTTATCGTTGCAGTGGCTTGCAACGTATGCCAATATGTCAACATATGGAAAGCACACATGAGATGGGAAAGAAACTAGTAGAGTTTGTGAAGTATAAAACAATGGAATACATTACAAAAGATCGTAATCAAGCAAAAAGGTGTGATTTGGTTATTCGGAAGATTCTAGTGTATTAGTTTATGTCTATGTTTTGTGACAATATAGTGTATGAGTATGCAAGGTATACCCATAGAGCCTGATAATTGGACATGAAATTCAAGTTATGCAAGGACACCTTTCTAGTTGGTAGCATATTTTCATTGGTTGAATTTGTAGAGAAATACACTCTATAGTCACAGCACAAAGTGCAGTCACAATATTACAACTCCACACAGGTTTCAATATTTGTGCACAAAGCATGTATTTATGTAACTAATAGTACAGAGGACCAAAGGAAGCTATAGAGGGAGTATCACTTTTATATTAGTGATGATCACACAAATTCTCTAGAGTTTGTGAAAGGTTGCTTCCAGATGTTTTGCAATGATTTGGCTCAGAGGGGAATAGCATACGGTCGGTATATAATATGGTTGAATAACTATGCAGGAAAGTTCAAGAACTCGTGCATGTTCTACTAGTTGAGTAGGATGCATGTCATTATAGGTGTTCAACAGATGTGGAACTTTTGTGAGGTTGGGAATGGAAAGGGGGAGCATGATGGTACAGGAGCATGTGTCAAAAGAGCATTAGCACGAGAATAGTTAAAGTATAAAGACAATGCAAAGTTGACAGATGCAAAGTCAATTGTCAAGTGGTGTAATGCTTCGATGGGTCTAGGTAATGAAGGTACAACTTTAGATCCTAGATTTTTTGGTTGATGGATGATACTAACATTGCACCATATGAGGATTGTTGTACACTGGCAGGATCAAGTGAGCTACACTCTTTCCTTAGCTCAAACGCATGTTCATGGAGTATTAATACACAAAAGATGGCATGTTTTTGTTCTTCATGTGCAATGCAAGCCTAGGATGATTCTGAGTCAAAGGAGTGGGTTGTGAAATGGTCACTAAGTTATCTCAGCCCACTTCACATGTATCAACCTCCGACGGAATTGGAACTAACACAGATGGATTCATTGGTTGAATTTGACCACATATCAGATCTAGTTCAACTAGGTAATATATCTACTTGCATAGTTTTTTAAATTCCTATTGTTATCTTACTTTGTAGTGTATTTGTAATGTTGACTAATTTTATCTAATTTGTTGCACATATCAATGCAGGGCATGTTTATGTAGTTATTGCAAATGAAGACAATAAAGAGGGAACAAACTATTAATTGTGTCATTGTGTTTAGGCCAAAAAAATCGGAGGCCCTAGTTATAGATGGAGAAAACATCGAATACCCTACAGGCTCAATTGTTGTTACTAGAACGTGACTTAGAAGGTACCTACAAAAGAGTGTTAAATTTTAGTTGTTTCAGGACTTTGACACACACCGAAAGATTCTTCATTACCCGAACCTTGTTGTGGCATCCAATGTTCGTTTGACCAAATATGGGGGTAGACCTTTGAACAAGACCTTGTGGAAGGTGTGTGAGTCTGACCATGAGGCAATACTTGACACAATAAAGAGTAGAGTAGACTCAGATGGTTCGTTGGATTAATTTGTAAGTATGCACATTGGTTCTTATTAATTTGTATTTGTATGCACATTAATTTGGATGATGCCAATGTTATGATGTCAACGCTATCATCTAATTTTTATATCATGTATGTAGGTGATTGATGAAGTTATAAGACTTGCAATTGTAGCACACTTTATGTCTAGAACTATGGAAAAGGATACAAAGTTCAATGGTATTTTATTTTTTCTCAAAAATATGCAAAAAAAATGTAGGATATTATCTATAGATTAGTAAACTAAGTGGAAGATTAAATTGTGTTGTTTTATAATAGGTTAAAAGTTTACAAAAGGTTGGAAAGTAATAGTTTGGTTACATTCTATTCATGTTCTATTTATGAGAGGTTGTTGTGTGCAATAGGTATCTTGTAACTCCTAATGAAGATGTATGGCCAGGAGTGACTAAGTTGAGAGACTGACATGCATGTCCTCAATGGAAGCATCAAGATTTAAGTCTTGTTGTTCCTGACTTGGAACCAAATGGTGTAGATTTATTGTCTGTAAGTGCCTTCCATCTATTTTCATTTCATTTTCATTTTGGATGCTCTTTCTTTTTCTTTTACTTTTCCTATTTGTAAGTAACCTACTAAAAATTGATTGGTGTCCCCTTGCAAAAAATGTTGATTTATGAGCCATCCAAGAGAATCTAAGCCAAAAAAGTAATGCAACATCCTTATTTTGATGATATTGACGAATCTCAATTATCATTTTAAGCCATTATAAAATTACATGTGAAGCTAAGTGAGGGAATTTTAAGTTATTCATTTGAAGTCAACCTCATCATGAGCACCTATGATGTAGACATTATAAGAGCATCTCGAATTTCAAGTTATTCTATTCATGAGAGGTTGTTGTGTGCAATAGGTATATTGGAACTCCCAATGAAGATATATGGCAGGAGTGGCTAAGTTGAGAGACTAGCATGCCTATCCTCAATGGAAGCATCAAGATTTAAGCCTTGTTATTCCTGAATTGGAACCAAATGGTGTCGATTTGTTGTCTGTAAGTGCTTTCCCATCTATTTTCATTTCATTTCCATTTTGGATGCTCTTTCTTTTTCTTCTTTTACTTTTCCTATTTGTAAGTAAACTACTAAAAAATTATTGGTGTCTCCTTATAGAAAATATTGATTTATGATCCATCTAAGAGAATCTTAGCCAAAAAAGCAATGCAACATCCTTATTTTGATGATCTTGAAAAATCTCAATTTTGATTTTAAGCCATTATAAAAGAGCGTGTGAAGCTTAGCAAGGGAATTTCAAGTTATTCATTTGAATTTAACCTCATCATGAGCACCTATGATGTAGACATTATAAAAGCATCTCGAATGTATGAGTGACATTGTAAAAGATTTGTGAGAACAGAGTACCTAAGGAATCTTTGAATCATATTTTTGGTTATTATGAGAGAATCTTATAAGCTGAGTTTGTGTGCATGAAAATGGGGCACACTGATTCAATATTTGATTTAAGTGGGGTGTTCAAATTCATATAGTTTGATGTTTCTCTGATGATTTTGTATTACCACTTGATAGTTTTGAGAAAGCATTGTGCCTACAAGTACAAGCACTTGGGTTTTAGAATGGTGTATGAAGAATATTAGACAAATGTAGCACAAACACAAGAATTAGGACTACTAAATAAATATTCTTTTATTGTAAATATCATATTATTAATATAGTTAGTGTAATAACCATTGATGGTTACCAATAATTATTTTTCTTTTATTATCTCCCTATTATAAATAGCACCAATTGACTAACTTATTATAAAAAACTTCATTTATTAAAAAAAATCAACCTAATGATTATATATTAATATCAATATAGCATACCATCTATTCACATAAACATTTGTAATGATATTTACTCAAATTTTGAACTTAATTGCTGCCCTCAAACATTTGTAATTCATGTAGCGTAATCCCTTAATAGTCCAAATTGTAAAAGGGTAGCAATCTTTGACGACCTGTTACTTGAAGACCATGTCAGTTACGAGAATTTTGTCTGAGGAATCAGTATCATGTAAGGAACCTCTAGAATAACCTCTCTCGGTTTTTGTTATCTCAAAGTCATTTTTCCATGGTGTCTAATTTTCACTTGATGGAAAAAGTATCAATTGCAAGCAATGTAAAGTTCCAAAGTGGTGCAACTTTCGTCTTGCAACTCAAGCAACCAAATGAACTATTCCAATGCATCTGAACGAGTATTTTTACACTAGGCACTATCCTCTTTTGCACTCAAACATGTCAAATCACTTTGAGTTGCATTCAACCAGCTCGATCCCTTAAGGGTCGAAAGTGCAAAATGATTGCAATCTTTGATGGGATATTACTCAAACATTGTGATGCTCAAAAACTATTTGTCTAATCCTATGAGATTGTGCTAGGCCCCTCTAAAATAACCTCTCTCAATTTTTGTTATTTCAGAGTCATTTTCCTGTGGTGTCTAGTTTTCACTTGATGGAAAAAATTGTCAAATGCAAATACTATAAAGTTGCAAAGTGGTGAAACTTTCATTCTGCAACTCGTGTGACCAAATAGACTATTCCAACGTGTTAGTATGGGTACATTTACACTAGGCATGGTCCTCTTTCACACCCAAACATGTCAAATCACTTTGAGCTACATTCAACTGACTCGATCCCTTAAGGGTCCAAAGTGCAAAATAGCTGCAATCTTTGATTAGCTATTACTCAGAAACCTTGATGCTTACAAACTCTCTTTTTGAGCCTATGGGATCATGTTGGGCCTCTTTACAATAAAATCTCTTGGTTTTTATTATCTCAGAGTCATTTTCCTATGGTGTCTAGTTTTCACTTGATGGAAAAAGTGTCAAATGCAAGTAGCGTACAGTTACAAAGTGGTGCAACTTTTATTTTGCAACTCGTGTGACCAAAGGAATTGTTCCAACGCATCTAGATGGGTACACTTACACTAGGAATGGTCCTATTTTTCACCCAAACATGCCAAATCACTCTGAGCTACGTTCAACCTACTTGATCCCTTAAGGGTCGAAAGTGCAAAATGGCTACAATCTTTGACAGGCTATTGCTTGAAAACTATGATGCTTACAAATTCTCCATCTAAGCCTCCAAAATTGCATTATTCCCCTCTACAATAACCTCTCTCTTTTTTTGTTAGCTCAGAGTCATTTTCCTGTGGTGTCCAGTTTTCACTTGATGGAAAAAGTGTCAAATGCAAGCACTGTAAAGTTACAAAGTGGTGCAACTTTCGTTCTACAACTCGTGTGACCAAATGAATTGTTCCAACACATTTGTATGGGTACGTTTATGTTAGGCATGGTCCTCTTTCACACTCAAACACACCGAATCACTTTGAGCTATGTTCAACTGGCTCGATCCCTTAAGGGTCAAAAGTACAAAATGACTGCAATCTTTGACAAGCTATTACTTGAAAACTATGATGCTTATGAAATATTTTTCTAAGCCTATGAGATTGTGTTGGTCCCCTATACAATAAATTTTCTTGATTTTTTTTATCTTGGAGTCATTTTCCCATGATGTCCAGTTTTCACTTCATGAAAAAAGTGTCAAATGCAAGTAGTGTAAAGTTGCAAAGTGATGCAAATTTCATTCTGCAACTTGTGTGACCAAAAAAATTGTTCCAATGTGCCTATATGGGTACGTTTATATTATAAATGGTCCTCTTTTTCACCCAAACACACCGAATCACTTTGACCTACATTCAATCGGCCCAATCCCTTAAAGGTCCAAAATGCAAAATGGTTGCAATCTTTGACGAGCTATTACTCAAAAAATAATGATGCTTACAAATTATCCATCTAATCCTATAGGATTGTGTTGGGACCCTCTACAATAGCCTCTCACAATTTTTTTTATCTCAGAGTCATTTACCCATGGTGTCCAGTTTTCACTTGATGGAAAATGTGTTAAATGCAAGCAGTGTAAAGTTGTAAAGTGGTGTAACTTTCATTCTACAACTCGTGTGACCAAAAAAATCATTCCAATATTTTTGGATGGGTAAATTTACACTAGGAATGGTCCTCTTTCACACCCAAACATGTTGAATCACTTTGAGCTACATTCAATCAGCTCGATCTCTTAAGGGTCCAAAGTGCAAAATGGTTGCAATCTTTGACGGGCTATTACTTGAAAATTGTGATTCTTACAAACTCTTTGTCTAAGCCTATAGGATCATGTTGGGCCCCTCTACAATAACCTCTCTCAATTTTTTTATCTCAAAGTCATTTTCCTGTGGTGTCTAGTTTTCACTTGATGGAAAAAGTGTTAAATGCAAGCAGTGTAAAGTTGCAAAGTGGTGCAACTTTCATTCTACAACTCATGTGACCAAACGGACTATTTCAATGCATCTAGATGGGTACATTTAAGTTAGGAATAGTCTCTTTTCTCACCCAAACATTTTGAATCACTTTGAGCTACGTTCAACCGGCTTGATCCCTTAAGGGTACCAAGTTCAAAATGGTTGCAATATTTGACAAGATATTACTCAAAAATTATGATGCTTATGAACTCTCTATCTGAGCCTACATGATTGTGTTAGACCCCTCTACAATAACCTCTCTTGGTTTTTGTTATCTCAAAGTCATTTTCCATGGTGTCCAATTTTCACTTAATGGAAAAAGTGTCAAATGCAAGCAATATAAAGTTGCAAAATGATGCAACTTTTGTTATACAACTCATGTGACCAAACAAACTATTCCAACACATTTGGATGGATACATTTACACTAGGAATGGTCCTCTTTTCCACCTAAACACACTGAGTCACTTTGAGCTACATTCAACTGGCTCGATCCCTTAAGGGTCCAAAATGCAAAATGGTTGCAATCTTTGACAGACTATTACTCAAAAAGTGTGATACTTACAAACTCTCTATCTAAGCCTAAGAGATCAATTTGGGCTCCTCTACCGTAACCTTTCTCATTTTTTGTTATTTCGAAGTCATTTTCCCATGGTGTCCAATTTTCACTTGATGAAAAAAGTGTCAAATACAAGCAGTGTAAAATTGTAAAGTGGTGCAACTTTTGTTCGATAATTCATGTGACCAAAAAAACTGTTCTAATGCATCTAGCTGAGTATTTTTATACTAGTAATGGTCCTCTTTCACACAAAAACACATTGAATCACTTTGAGCTACGTTCAACCGGCTCGATCCCTTAAGGGTCAAAAGTGCAAAATGGTAGCAATCTTTGATGGGCTATTACTCAGAAACTATGACACTTACGAACTCTCCATTTCAGCCTATAGGATCATGTTGGGCTCCTCTACAATAACCTCTCTATTTTTTCTATCTCAGAGTCATTTTCCTATGGTGTGCAATTTTCACTTGATGGAAAAAATGTCAAATGCAAGCAATGTAAAGTTGCAAAGTGGCGCAACTTTCATTTTGTAATTCATGTGACCAAACAAACTGTTCCAATGCATCCCTATAGGTACATTTATGCTAGGCATGGTTCTCTTTTACACCTAGACATGTTGAATCACTCTGAGCTATGTTCAACCAACTCAATCCTTTATGATGACATGCAAAACAATCAAAAAAGAGAAACATTCACACAATAGTTGAGAATTCTGAGTTTTCCACACCAAAAGCATATGATCATCCTCAAGTCTAGCAAGTGCAAGATTTTTTTACTTATCCTCCTTTCCCTTACACCAATATACAACAAATTATGAATGTGTATAATGGTGGAACTTGGAAACATTTTATTTTTTCCTTAATGAACAACTTTAGTTGTGAAGCATTTTGTCATTTTCATTTGAAATAATTTGCTCTACTTGAAAATTGGAGTCTAAGAGAAACAAGTGATGCTCTCATGTACATTTATTATTTGGTGTGATAAATAAATTTTTCACCCAAGTCCATTTCTTATTTGTATTATAAATTATAAAGCTTTCTCCCAAGCCCATTTCCTCTACAGGAAATAATATTGCAAAATTTTGACATATACATCTTTCGACATGTTTATATGGTGATGGATCAAGAACATAACAATTCATTTTGTACTATGAGGATTATGTTGTGAAAATGTTTAAAGACTATTCAAGATGAATGTTTGTACGATAATGTGTCAAGAAGTTAACTACTCATCATCTACTATGAATATTGTATTTTGCAAGTGTTGTGAAGATTATGTATCATTTGTTTAATTGAATTATTCCAATCAAAATATTAAATATACTAAATTTTTTTTATGAAAAATCTCATGGAATACCAATTGAAAATGTGTTTTTTTCTTTTAGATAAAGCATTTGATGAAATTCTTTGAATTAAACTGAATTGAGATATGTAAGAACAAGGGAGAATTAGGAAATACATTGCTCAAGGATCTTAAATAAGCCTTTTTACGAAATTTGAAAAATCATGATAAGCCTATGGTTGAAAATTTTTTACTCATCAAAGTGGGTACTAATTATATATTATATAGATCATAATTCTTCTTTATCTTTAAGATATTCTAAGTTTGGCAATGGTTTCACCAAGCTATGAAGGGTGAATTGTTCTTTATTCATTTATGCCTATGTGGGTTCATTTTCCTTACCTCCCATTCCAGTTTTGGGTGGATTATTTCTTTCAAAGTATTGGGAATGCTTTTCCTATTTTCTAGTTGGCAGTTGCCATTCTAGAAGGCTCATCTCTTGATATATATAATACTCATTCTTAAGCAATTATAAGGTTAATAATTAGTCCATTTATTTATAGTTAATATTTTCTTTTCAGTTTGTGCAATTTTGTATTTTGTAACTCTACTAGTATTCCTAGAAATATTAAACTTGTTTAGTATCAACTAATAAATTTTTTTAGCATCAATCCATAAATATTCAAGACAAATCATGAAGGACAACAATGATCAATGCTAGGGCTAACCAATTAATAAGTATACATGTGAATAAGTCAAGCATACATGTGAATAAGGGAAGCACAAGTACTCAAATAGATGTAAGCTTTGAAGTATACACATGAATACATAGTATACACAAATTAATACAAAGTATATGCATGAAGACAAGGTATACACATGAAAACACGTAAGTCACAAAGTATACATTGGAATATGCATAAGTCACAAAGTATACACGTAATTTGTAAAGTATACACTTGAATACACATAAATCATATCTATTGAACCATGGATTTATAATGAAAATATGGACACCATCGATAAAAAAAGATTCATATTAACCAAATAGCTATGTAGGCATACATCAATATATGTTGATATAAGTATAAAATATATACAACATAGCCATATAGGCTTACAAGAATGTCATATAGGCATAAAATGTCAAATATATCCAATACAAAATATGTACAAAAATGCCATATAGGCATACAACAAAGGGCTCTGGAATCAAAAGTCATTTCTCTTTATGCTCTTGAAACAAATTATTTCCCTTTGTTTGTCGATTGAATGGTGATAAGTTTGCCACTCATTTATTCTGAGGTTGAGGAGTGCTCTTGGTGCTCCTCCTAAGGTTTAGTTCTTGGTCAAGTTGTATTTGCTACAATAACAAGTAAAGACATTAATTTATAAAAATTACATTAAATAAAAAATGATATATTTAACAAAATAATCACTTACCGCCACTAGATGTTCACTCTCCTTGAGGGAAATATTTGTGTGCCTATGTTGAGGCATGTTGAAGCCTTGTAGAAACCATCCAAAGAGAAATTAAACTATGAATCAATAATGGTTTGATTATTCACTAACTAATAGCTATAACAACAAATGTAAATTGAAATTTAGTAATCGGTCTCATACCTCTGTGAGAGGCATCGAGGATTATATAGCAAACAAAACACCAAGCTCCATTGCCTTATGAACATGTGGAGGTGTATCTGCTTCCAACATCTAAAAATAAAATAACAAATTAATCAATTACAAAAAACTACAATAGTGATGTGCATTGAATGGCTTATAATGTATAAGATAATGAACAAAATTTTGAGTACTTATTAAACTATATATTTTTGACTATCATGCTTACTATTTTCCCTATCCATATCTTATTCGAAAGCACCTATTTTTAGGCTTTTATCCATAGCAACAAGGCAGTGAACTGTTTGATAAAAATGCTTTGGTAGACATGTACAATAATTGTGGTAGCATAGAGAAGGTAGTGAACTATTTGAAAAAAATCCTCAAATAAATGGGGTCTCATGGTGATGGAATGCCATTAAAAACAAATGTGTCATGGCATTTCATCACCATAAGACCACATTTCTTTGAGGCATTTTTTCAAACAGTTCATTTCCTTCTCTATGGTACTATGTTGGGATGGGGTGGATGGTATAGTGTGGTCTTGGCTATCAGATGGAGGGTGATCATGACATGAAGAGGGAGGGTTGGGAACATGAAAAAGTGGAATAAAAGGTGGAAGGTTCCATGTATTGGTAAATTGAGGATAAGGATGAGGACCTTGAAAAGAATTTGGAGGGGAATTTTGGCTAAAGAGTTGGTTTCTATTCTTCAAGTAGTGAGTTGTTTGAAAAAATTCCTCAAAGAAATGTGGTCTCATGGTGATGGAATACCATTCCATCACCATGAGACCAAATTTCTTCAAGGAATTTTTTTTAAACTACTCACTACCTTGACTATCATATTGCTTACTAGTATGCTTTGATAGATTTTTTCCAAGCATCCATAGTTTGTTGGAAAGCACCTATTTTAGGGCTTTAGCCATAGTAGCAAGGAAGTGAGTAGTTTGATCAAATTCTTTGGTAGACATGTATGCAAAATGTGGTAGCATAGAAAAGGTGGTGAGCTATTTGAAAAAATGCTTCAAAGAAATGTGGTCTCATGGTGATGGAATGGCATTCCATCACCATGAGACCACATTTCTTCAAGGCATTTTTTTCAAACTACTCACTACCTATTCTATGTTCTTGCTTACTATTATTCTTTGATAGATTTTTCCAAGCATCCATAGTTTTTTGGAAAACACCTTTTTTAGGCTTTTAGCCATAGTAGCAAGGAAATGAACTGTTTGATAAAATGCTTTGGTAGACATGTATGGAAAATGTGGTAGCATAGAAAAGGTGGTGAGTTGTTTGAAAAAATACCTCAAAGAAATGTGGCCTCATGGTGACGGAATGGCATTCCATCAGCATGAGACCACATTTCTTCGAGGAATTTTTTCAAATTACTCACTGCCTTGTCTATATTATTGCTTACTATTATGCTTTGACATATTTTTTCCAAGCATCCATAGTTTTTTGGAAAAATCCTAATTTAGGCTTTTATCCATAGCAGCAAGGAAGTGAGTAGATTGATTAAATTATTTGGTAGATGTGTATGGAAAATATGGTAGCATAGAAAAGGCAGCTTGAGTTTTTTGAAAAAATGCCTCAAGGAAATGTGGTGTCATGGTGATGGAATGGAATTCCATCACCATGAGACCACATTTCTTCGAGGATTTTTTTCAAACTACTCATTGCCTTGTCTATTCTATTGTTTACTATTATGCTTTGATATATTTTTTCCAAGCATCCATATTTTGTTGGAAAGCACCTTGTGTAGGCTTTTAGCCATAGCAACAAGGAAATGAACTATTTGATAAAATGCTTTGGTAGACATGTATGGAAAATGTGGTAGCATAGAAAAGGAGGTGAGCTATTTGAAAAAAATCCTCTAAGAAATGTGGTCTCATTGTGATGGAACAACATTCCATCACCATGAGATCACATTTCTTTGAGGCATTTTTCAAACTACTCACTACCTTGTCTATGCTTACTATTATTCTTTGATAGATTTTTTTCCAAGAATACATAGTTTGTTGGAAAGAATTTTTTTTTAGGCTTTTAGCCATAGAAGCAAGGAAGTGAACTATTTGATAAAATGCTTTGGTAGACATGTATGGAAAATGTAGTAGCATAGAAAAGCTAGTGAGTTGTTTGAAAAAATTCCTCAAATAAATTGGGTCTCGTGGTGATGGACATCACCATGAGACCACATTTCTTTGAGGCATTTTTTCAAACAACCCATTGTCTTGTCTATGCTATTGCTTACTATTATTCTTTCATATATTTCTTTCAAGCATCCATAAAATAGACAAGGCAGTGAATTGTTTGAAAAGATGCCTCACTAAAAAGTGGTCTCATGGAATTCCATGACAAGCAAATGCAATTGGAAGTTGTTCATAGTTATTACTTATGCTATGTGAAGTAATTGCATCACTACTTATGTTGACTTTCTAAACAGCTATACATTGTAGTTGAAATTTTGTCATCTATCAACATCTAGTTATTAGTTATGGAATGTGAAGTAATGCTTTGAGTTTGAAGGATGTGAAATCCAATGTAATCAATGATATGAATATAAACTACACAAATCTATTAAGTACAATTCATTAGTTAAAATATTTATTCTATTACCTACGTGTAGATTTGTCTAACTCCACTGGCACTTTGAGGTGTTCCCACAAAACCTCCAATATTAGCCTATTCAACATCCAAAATTAGATATTAGACCATTCATATAACAATGCTAATAACATGTAATAAATTTATAATTTTTTACTAGTTACATACCTCAACAATAGATGTAGTGGAGTAATAAACAGGGGTAGGGTTTGTGTATGCAGTATCAACACTGTGACCCTAAAATTTAATTATAATCATAAAATAAATTAGTTAATATTGCATTTCAAAAATGAAATTTAATAAATTCAATTCAATGAACATGTGAACATTTACCTAAGTATCAATGTCATAAGCCTCATTCAAAATGTCAGTTGCCCTTGCCATCTTCATAGCTATAGACGTATCCTACATAGCAACCTACTGAGTGTCAATGGGGACATATGTACAAGTCGCCCCACAAACTTAACACAAATGGGGTGGAAGCCTACCACTTGAAGACTCCCCTAGATGGCGTTGTAATATAGGACTAGCATGCTAGATGACACTTTGGTTCAAAGAGTTGATAGCTTGCAAAGTGTCTACCTCGGCACTCTCCTTCACAATGGAAGGGATAACGATGTGCTCATGATCCAACCTAGCGAGAGCCCATCTTCTTGCTGCCTAGGATCTTGTCGTGCACTAGGTCTATCTTGAGCCAACCCCCCACCTCTCCCCTGGAAGTCCCTCATATCAAAATAATTAGGATTTTGTTCAAGATGAACTCACAATAGAGTTTCCTCAAGAAATATTGTGGGACTTCACAATTTTTGCATGGTGGGTAACCAAATACCATGTACCACCTATCCCAAAAAGAGTTCCTAATCCCTTGGTGGTGGCACCAATGGATAGGAAACCTCTTCGTATTGAGGTCAAGATTTTGATTTGTGTGTGGGTCAATGAATAATGAGCACAAATGTAATTTTGTAATTTTTTCATCTTTTACTTCTTTATATGATAATTTATCTACGTAAAAATTCGTAGACGCTTGCCTTCTATCTTGCCAACCAATTAATTTTTTGTTGATTGCATCTACATGTTTTAACATTTCTTTAAGTGAATTTTCTAGTGTTCTTCTTTCCATGGTTGAACCTACTGGATCATTCAACCTCATGATTAACTCCTCAATATGTTTCTTACTATTTTCAATTACCCCCATTAAATTTTGTTGTGTGCCAAGAGGATGTTGAGGGATTGGTGGAGGAGATTGTTGTCGTGGTTGTTGAGGATTTTTTTCATGTTGTTGTTGCTCTAGTTGCTGAGGATTTTCATGAGGGTTTTGAAGATGTTTTTCAAGATCATTATCATTTCCTACAAATTAAACAAATGAATATAAAAAAAAAACCTAAAACTAAGAAATTCACAACAACAACAAAAATCCTTACTTATTCAACTTCTTCGTCAATGTGGTAGCATCCTAGTGATGAAATTGCAACAAATCGATGACAAAAATGTAACAAAATCTCCTTCCAAAACACAAGTATGCAAGAAATAGGGTTTTTGGCCGCAGGCAGCTAAAACAACAATCAGTAAAAATGAATTCTATCTATTTTTTCTTGGTTTTAATAACATATAATGTGCTCATGTTATAACGTGAGTGTGTAATAGGCTCGATGTGGCCAAGCCTTAGGCTCAGTCACACCAAGCCATAACGTGAGTGCATTATAATGTGCTCATGTTATAGCCTATCAAAAGTTTTTTAAATTTTGGCCACAATTTGGCCCCCCATCGTTTTATACCCACCCCATCACCAAACTTAACAAGACCACCATCATACTTTTGAAGTTTAACAAACTTACTCTTGTCAACAATCATATGATTTGAGCATCCACTATCAATAATCCAATAGTTTCTCTCCTCTCTTGCATGAAAATCAATCACCATAGTCCCTTAAATGTTATGTGACCTATTTTCAAAGCACTTTCCTTCACACATCTCTTAGGATTAGTAGAATTAGTTCCAGCATTTAGAGTCGTGAACAAGCATTCAGTACTTTCCTCATTAGGAGAGTCTAATTCCTCATCATCAGATACACCATTTTCTTTTTCAACGTAATAACTCTTCTTAATAGATTTACCTTTATGATCCTTATGTTTGACATTTGTAACTTTGATTGGAAATTTAGAAGCATAATGACCTATCTTTCCACAATTGAAACATTTAAAAGGAAACTTACCTTTGTCTTTTTCAATCTCCTCACAAAATTTTCTTCCACCTCATCAAGATCATCTTGATCTAATTCATCATCCTTCTCTACTTTGCAGACTTTAAAAGTAGATTCTTTATTTGTAGTGTCCTGACTAAAATCTCTTAATTCAAAATAAATTAAAGCTCCAAACATCTAATCTTTGTAATATTGATCTAAAATTTGAGATGAACCTCAATAGAAAAAACTTTAGAGCTATAAGATTTAGGAAGAGTTCTTAATACCTTTTTCACAACTTCACTTTCCTCTAGCTTTCCACCAAGACCATTGATGGAATTGACAACTTCATCTACTCTAAGCATGTAGGCAATAATATCTTCTCCTCACATCCTTGAGGTTTCAAATTTGGCTTTGTAATTCTTCATCTTTGTTTTCTTGATCTTATCATCTCCTTCATAAATTCTCTCCAGCTTTGTTGAGACATCTTTAGTAGATTTGGGACTTATCACCTTTCCAAGTTTAGAGTCAAAAAGACCAATCAGGATATAATTTATTTCTTTTTCACTATTCTCATAATCCTTGATCTCATCATCACTTACTAGACCATTAAAAAGAAATGTATATCCTTTTTTCAACTGATTGACAGACTCCAAGTCTAAGAGAGACCAAAAAGGATTTCATCCTAGCTTTCTAGTAGGAATAACTTGTTCCATCAAACATAGGAGATTTGACACCCTTTTTGTGTGCCATCTGGATCTGCCTCAAATGGTTAATCTTCCACAACTCTGATACAAATTTTTAGATGTACATGAAAACTGAGAGGGGATGAATTAGTTTTACATTAAAATATTCAATCCCTCATTATCATCCAAACCCAAGGTTATTATGCATTAGCATATGAAACATCAATGCAAACACAACCAAACACATACAAACACTAGATTTACATGGAAAAGCTAAGAAGGTAAAATCCATAGTGATGATTAGCTCACATATACATGAATAGCAACACCAAATAAAATTAAGCTCACTACCAAGGGCTCACTTCCCAAAGGACTCACTATCTGAAAGAAAGAAGAATATAAGAAATTGTTACAAAGAGATTCAATATCTTAGAGCAACAAGAAGATTCACCACTACAACCCTATGCCATCTGTAACCTTTGGTTCATTGCCTCCAACAACTTCAAGCACACTGAAATGTTGACATCTTCTTCAAGCACTGCATTTGGAAGTCATAAGAATTTAAGCTTGCACTCATATCACTATACTTGATCAATTTTGTATCTCACACTTTCCACATCCCACACAAGCTTCACCTTGTATTTATACCATCTGTGACCTAAACAATCTTAATTAGGTCAACCTTAATGAAATATATGCATGTCAAATATGCAACACCAAAATAGGTTGGCACTGAACACCTCCATAATGGAAATAAGTGAAGGTAGATGATTCCATAGGTTAACTAGGACCCAAATCTACATCACCACATTACTCAATACATTCACAATCCATGAGGTACCTCTACAAATAGTGTTAGCATGCTAGGTTGGCCAGACCTAAACTAACACTACAAGCGACCACATACATGCTTTTCTAGGTCCAAAATCATCATGCAAACATCTTAGCAACACTACAAAACATCCACTAATATTCCATTATCATCATACTACTCTATGACACTACCACAACCAACTAAAACAAAGAATACTTTCATCCTATGGGATAGGATGCATTTACGCTAAACACCAAAATTTAAGAACTAAACTTGCAGATTAACTCAACCCTAGAAACTCCAAGGAATGATGAGTACAAGTAATATAAGCATGTTCCCAAATCCACAAGACAAGAAACTTCAATGTAGAGAAATGCAAAGCAATCTCATTTCTCCCAAACAACCTTCTTCATAGGTAACACACTTTCAAACACAACTTCCACTGTTGCATGATCTAGAACTTTAAACTCTAGATATAGAACCTATGAACACCTATATCATCATGCTCAAAACACATAATCATATCTTTAACCATGAAGAAATGTGGAGTACAACACATAACACCACTCAAGCACACTATATACTATTTTATTGAAATTTTCTCAAAAGCACTTATAAACCAAGTGAACTGATTGCAATTGTAACACATACTCATCACATAAATCAATGAAAACACTAATAACAACACAATAAATCCTCATCAAGACTACACAAAGGTCAATATAAATGTGACATCAAACCACAACATAGTACAACACACTTCAACAACTCCAACAACATCTATAAGCAAGGGGTTGACAACATCAACACTAACAATCTCCAACAGTCTCTATATACAAGGGGTTGACATCAATGACAACACTAATTACAACACCAACAATCTCCCCAAACATCTTAAGCTTCCAACACAAGTATGCACAACTTTTGATTTACAATTCATGTCCACCAATTTGATAATGCATTCATCAATTTATTTTTTCACATGTCCAATTCACACATTTATAACTTTTTCATGTATTTTCCAATAAACATTACTCATTCATGTTGTAAGATCAATGGTCAACATTCACTTAGCTATCTAAAGTGATGAGAATGTGCTAAGTGGCATAAAGAGAGAACATAAGAGGATATGAGGTATTTGGATGGGTACCTTGGAAGATTTTCCATAAGGAATTTTTTGTCCAAGGGAACAAGTGAGGGGAAGTAAAGGAATTTTTAATTCCTTTTGGGTAATTTTGGAAGAAAGACCCATGCCTCCAAGGACATGGGGTGTTTTCCAAAAGGGGAAAATTTAATTGAAGGAAGAAAAGGTGGTTGATGTACAGATTTTAAGTGGATTAACCCCACTTGATTATGGATTATGATTATGCACATGTTAATGAGGATATTAGGTGAGGATTAGGGAGGAAATGAGAAAAGTTAGAGAATGAGACATGTGGGGATTAATTAAATAAAAAATATTTATTTAATTGTTTTAAAAGAAAAGAGATGCGATAAGGGTAAATAATTAAGTTAATTACTACCTTAGGTTAGGACTTAAATTAATAGGAGAAAATTATTGGATGAATATCAAGATGAGGTGAACATTGTTTTAAAGGGTAAACACTTTTGACTTGGAGCTATGAACCGATGAGTTCACAAATAGGGGACCTTGTACCCAACATAAAGAATCAACAATAACACCCCAATAGGGTTAAAACCTTGGTGGAAAGAATAACAACACCACTTTAAACCATCACACTTTACCAATACTAGAATGGCATGAACAATAATTAAACAACAACAATATTATTTAATAAATATGGAGATTGAGGGTAGGACAAATTAGGAAAATTGACAAAATATAATGGTCAGTTTTAGACGTCCATAATTGGCAATAGGCCATTAAATTCTAGGCTTGAAACATGCATGCAAAGAAAAAGATCTAAATATGTAAAAAATGAAGTAAAACTCTAGATTATTGATCTTTAAAATTATATGTTACATGAGGTGAAGCTTCTTAGATTTGATCCATATAAAAAAAATCTCTCTAGAATTACTGTAGTTACTATAATACATTCACCCATTTACATATAGAACTAAAATAAATCAATAAAAAATTAAATAATAACACAAAATAGATTTAGAATCGGATAGCATTATTACCACTTTTTATTATAAAGCTCTAGTTTGAACCCACTAGAATTACAATAACTCTTACAAACACCTCAACTGTTAGCTCTTATTGATCTTATATAGATAAGAAAAAAATAAGAATAAGATCTAGATTTATCTAAGAGGATTAGTCTACTTAAAAGATTGATAGCAAGAAAAATATAGCTTTTTAAGAGGAGTTAGATAATAAAACATATATGTTTATGATAGAGTTATACTATTACTATAAATAGCATGTAGATAAGTTATCCTTATATTATTACAAAGGATGTCCATTGATTATATTAAAATACATATTACAAGTACACCTTAAGGCTATACAATAGTGTATAATAATTAAAATACTCAACACAAATTTTATATCATGTATTCCTACCTTCCTTGGAGAGATTTACTATTTTACTTAAAATATTGTGCATATAGCAATGAAGAGTAGTACCTTATATATTTCATTGATGTATCAATATATTTATGAAGATAAACTCATTAAAGTTAGTATAGATCCAGATAAACCTTTGTGTAAATTGTGTTATTACATTTTGGATATTTTTAAAAAAATCTTAAAAAGCCACTTTATCTTTAAAAATATAGATTAATTGTAACTTAACATGTACAAATATGATATCAAGAAACAAATTGATAAAAATAAGAAATAAATTAATAATTCATAATACAAAATAAGCTTATAACTTGTGCACATTCCTATACTAAGGCCTAAAACACCTCAATTTACAAAACATGTTTTATATTATGCTATGGGCATGAGGTCCTCTCCTTTATATTAAACAAAGAATTGTTAACACCTCATGGCTTACAAGAATCAAAACTATATTTTGATAAGCCTTTTAAGGAATCCACTAGTATTGATAGTAACTAGTGTTATATGCTTGAAGATTAGCTAAAAGTGTAATATCAGAGAATATTTTTAATTTCAAATTTGGTGAATTCTTATTGTAGATAGTGTAAAATATTATTATTGTCACTTTTGACATATATTTTCTTGAATTTGCATTGGGAAACAATCTAAGGGAAAGGGGTCTATAATGGGTAGGGATCCAATGGTGGGTATAGAAGTAGGCTTGAGTGGGCCCCTAGTAGGTAGGCTTAATATCCAATAAACTTACACTTAATATCCAATTTCAAAACACTTTTATCCATAAAGTACACAAATTTACAAATCATGTGATGGCAGATCAACGCACCAATAATACATGACTTAGTGACCTACTATTGGTTTCACCTTTTTTTTGGGACTTTTTGGATACCTTGACAAAAAGTATGTTGATGTGGCATCATATTTGATAATGTGACCTTGAAACCAACTTTTATAAGTAGGGGCCTTGTCAAATAAGTTGTACAAATTTGGGAGTGATTACAAATTTTCACATAAGACTTTGAGAAGTGCAAAGCTAGGGTGGTCCACTATAGGCTCCTCTCCCTTAAAGCCTTACAAAAATATTAATCTACAACTTTATTGTTGATTTAAAATTTTCAATTTCTTAAAGTGGCTTGGAGAATTTATAATTATTCAAATAACCCTTAATGCTCCACAATCACCCTTAAAAGTACCATCAAAGTTCAATTTAAAACAATCACATGGAGGATGCATCCATTTGGCATTTTTCCATCAAGAGGATTTAAATCCCAAAAGATCTTAAACATGTGATTTAAAAAAAACATAATTAATGTGCATAAAGTGTTTTGAACTTGGTTCTACATGATGAGGAGAGAATTAATTACCATGATTTGGATTAGGATTATTTTTTAGGGGATTATCTTCCTTATTTCAATCAATTGAAACTTTGAATTTTTATTTGTATAATTTCTATATTTTAAATTTATAGTTTTTCTTTTATGTGTTCTAATTTGTGCTATTATATTGTGTTTTCCTAATAGGTTTGGAATAAAATAAAGTATAGATTTCTTGAAAATCACTCTCATTCTATTAACTATAGATACAATATTTTTTTCTTTTTTTTTTTGGTAATACTTGGCCTTTTTTATTACAACATGGTTGTTGTGTTCCTCCTTGTGTATCATATTGTCTTATATTTGGTCTTTTGTTTTATCTTTAAGGGGTAAATGCTTTTGATCGGGAGTTATGAACTAGTGAGGTCACAAATGGGGGACATCATCCCCAATTTAAACATTCAACAATAACACCCCAATGGGATTTAAACTTTGATGGCAAGAACAACACCACAACTTAACCATCACACTATGCCACTATTAGCATATTTGGACTTTTTTTTAGTCTTTCTTGTTATGATGATTTTTTCTCTCATTCTTATTTCCCCATTTTTATTATGCTTCATGTCTTTAACATGTGTTTTGTTTCCTTGATTATGATGGAATTGTTATTTATTTTTATTGTTTCCTTATACTTTGATGATGGTACACTTTCATGATTATTATTATACTTCATATAATTTTAATTTATCTACCTAATATGGTTATATTATTACCATTTTACATGTTGGTATTTCATGATCCTATCTTATGATGATTTCATGTTGCTATTGTTCTTATAATTTTATTATCTTATGATGGTAACATGTTCATTTTTTCTTATCATGTCAATGCCACTATCTTATGATTATTCTAATGCTTGTGATTATCTTTATCATGTTCACATTTTGCATTTGCACATATTCTATAAATAGTTATTGTGACATGACATGTAACATTGATTTATACCTACATGATTCTTACCTAGAGTTCACTACTTGCTTATAGCCCTCTAGAGTCAAGGATAAATTTTGGGGTATCATGCTTTCCAATCCATATGTTAACATGCTTATCTCATATTATTTTATTATAATTTTTCCATAAGATTCTATTACTACAAGTATTCATAATTATTAAGTTCTACATAATGATACCTTTACTACTACCATCTCCTCTAATTCATAACATCCTCTATATACAACTAATTTGAGGGGGCATATTATATCTTGATAATATTTCATTGTTATAATTACAATGACTATCCACATGTTCTACACTACATGAATTCATGGTTATAATGATCAAAGGAATTCCCTAGACCAAGCTTAATATAAGGATCATGGTTACAATGGTCTATCAAGGAATCTTACACCTCATTTGGAGCATGGTTCATGGATTCATGGGTCATCTTGGCTTCGTGTCATGGGTGAAATCACAATATTGTGTCTCAATTTTTGGCCAAGATGGACATTTATACCAACATTTTAATTAAATCTTCACCTTCTGAGACCTATAGTAGCTAAACCATTAAGAATTTGAAGATGATGTGAACTAGTGATTTGTGGCAATTTTTGTGTAGATTCTAAATATATTTTTTAATTTTTTTTCTAAAATAAATCATGAATATTTCAACATATCCTTTAATAACTAGTTTTGAACAGTAAACAACATTATCATAAATTAATGTTTATGTCGTAAAACATAACCTTTTCTCTAGAAAGCATAAAATTCTAATTTTTAAAATATAGATTTGTAACATTTATATCTAGGGCAAGGATATTATTAACATCAATGAATCTCCACATAGTATAAACTACATGTTCATTGTTACAGTGATCAAAGGAATGCCCTAAACTAAGCTTGTTGGTTGTAGTGACTTGTTGAAAGTCCTATTCCATCTTATAATACAAGGATCATGGTTACAATGGTCTATCAAGGAATCTTACACCACCTTATTTGGATAATGGTTCATGGATTCATGGGTCATCTTGGCTTCATGTCATCCCTTTACATTTACTTTTACACTTAAATTTAAAATTATTGGCATTGTTAGGTAATTATTTTAGTGATAATTTTAGTGATATAGTTAAAACTATTGACAATTGATACCCAATAGACCTCCTTTTCTATTATAGGTTTCAAAATCAAGTGATTGTTGCAAGGAGAATGTTTTGAAGATACATCCTTATCTTTATCCTTTTATTTTTTTAAATACTTTACTCTCATGTTGATTACTTGCTTTACTTTGACATGCATCTTCATAGTATTTAACATGCAAATCAAAGTGAAGGAAAACTTAGTGTTCAAAATTTTAAACCTTTCACTTTTCTCTTTATTTTTAGACTCTCTTTGACCATGTTATTTGTCATTTTTTTATGACTAGTGTGCAACTAGCATAAACTTGTCATGATTTTACCTACACACATTCCTAGGGAGTGGTCTTGATCCTTAGTTTATCCATTCACCTACCTAGCTCTACCTTATGGCATGAAATTGTATTGAGTTCAATTTTGTACTACAACTTGACCCAAGCCTTTTTATATTTAAAAATTCAAACGGGTCCCATGTGTCCCTCTCCAACTAGTCTTTATGTTCTAACTTGAAGAACAAAACATTTTTAATTATGTTCTACGTTGTTGTATAAAAAGTATAACCCTAATTAATTTTAAAACTAATCTAAGATACAAATTGAATGTTCATCAAGAGCTCTAAGTATGTTTTTGCATTATCACAAGAGCAACAATATTACATCAACATTTATATAGGTAGCCATGTATAGGCACATTGCATGGTTTGTTGGTGTCTTTAATACTTTATTCATAAGCTTTTGAATTGATCTACATAAGCCTATTATTTAGGAGAACATGAGCATTTCTTATTAATCTCCTTAAAGTTGTTTGTAAATAATTTCAATTATTTATTACAATTCTAGAAACCCAAATTCAATGTGAACTAGTTCTCAAATTAAAAGACTTCTTAGATCAATTTTGTACAATATAGGTCAATTCCATCATCAAAGTTTAATTTCACACCATAATTTCACCTAGAACAAATTGCACCTAGAGTTGAGTAACCCCAAACATTCTTTGTCATTTTATAAAGCATGCTTGTCTAACTTCAATTTACTTTCCTAGCTCTTAGTTCTAGATATTAATTGTATTTAATTATCAAGATTAATCCAATAACCTCGATAATTAATTTAATGACTTGAATATTTGAAAATTTTCTTTATTTTATTGATTTCAAATATTTAATAGATGAAATAACCAAAAAAAAATTTATTAGATATCCCAAAAGAAATTCAAGTAAAATTGTAATTTGAAATCATGATCTTAATGACATATTAAATTCATAATCTAGATAAATAAAATTTATTAAACTTTCCCTTCTAAACTATTCAATTCATAGACATATCAATTAGTCCTTATCTTATAAAATTTAAATTTAATTTCAAATAATCCTAAATAACATTTATGTAAATTTATTTTTATAAATAATGCATTCCTTCTATAGTTAATTTTTTAAAATATTTTAATTCAAAATATATTAAATCAATAAAGTCTAATACATTCTATATAGAAAATTAAAAATTTATATAAGATATGCTCCATTATAATTGTTTTTTGAGAGTTTAATGGAGTGGCATCCACTTGACCTCCCAACTATAGGAAGGAAGTTGAGTATCAATTCACTAATTGACTATATACATTACTCACAAATTATGGGTGAGTGGGAAGATGAAGAGTGGGGACCTTGAGTGAAGGAGAATCTATAATAACCAATCCTTGGTTACAGATATTTTTTGTAAAACTAGTTCTAAATTAATCAATGAAGCATCTTCCAACTAAATTAGAAGTTCCAACTTCATAACTTTTCCAATCATATTCATGGAAACAATTCTATTCTACAACTCATATACTTATACTAGAATGTTGTCAACTAACAATATTAGGGTTATCCATAAATGGATCTAAACCTTGAGGGTTCATTTATAATTTCCTTGTTTACGCATTTATTTTGAGAATCAAAGGATCCATAGTTTGTACACTAGTAATAAAAAAGTTACATCATTGCATCTAGGATGAGATCTTTGACCTTCATTTTAAATAATATCTATTCATTGAGCTTATGTTTTAATTTTAATCCAATTACAATAGAAATATATTAAACACATTCCAACCAAGTCTTGGTTCCATGTTAACATTCATGTACAAACACACACCAAACTAGACAAGGACCACAACATTTCAACATCATATGTTCTTGGAGTGATTGGCTCAAACATACATCATCTATACACAATATGACTAGCTCTTACTTGTTTCACACAAACATATATTGTTATCTCTTATACACCTCATAAGTGCACATGAGGGTTATCTCAGGCCTACATCACATATACATAAGGTGACTAGCTCGTACCCACACTATAAGTATACATAGTGACTAGCTTAGGCATATGTCACATGTACACATGAATAATATATACTTACATCACATATATATGTATAATGTGATAAATTGTTCATGCACTACATATTTATAGTGTGAATAGCTCAAGCATCCAATGCCTTTACACAATGTGAATAACTTAACTACCTCACTAGTACACATACCGACTAGTTAGAAAAAAGGAAGTAGTTGCAACCTTAAACTATAAGCATCATTTTCTTAACTTGGTTTCCTCACACATAAGCGTGCAATTACATCACATCTAAAAAATGAATGTTAGTGCATCCCATACTACATCCTAGTTCCCATCCCTTTTTAACCAATGCATCGCCATCTATGATGATAAACAAGAATACCGTACTACTTGTTGTCATCGCTGACATTTGAATAAGTATAACATGTACAATACTTGAGGTCATATATATAAACTCACATATAAATAGAGACTAACTAGCAATAGGAAGTGGATGTGACACTATTGCATGCATCTTCCAATTATCTAGTTCACTAATACCTGCCCTTTAAGTGTATCCTAGCCAAAAAAATGGATGCTAGTGCGTTCCAAACTACACCATGGATCCCATATTTTTTCCTTGTTCTCTCCACCAACTACGATAATGGTAAAGCCTCCCATTCTACCTGTGATCACCAATAGATAAGTTGCAATTATAATAACACATATCACATAATACCATTAATAAGATTTCTACATCCTATCAAACCAACTTTTTTCTTTGATGGGTATCCATATCATATTCTATATCTCTCATTTTGGCACAAGAAAGGAGGATGCTAACAAATTTTGTGGGGTTTGGATTTAAACTTGCTAATTGCATTTTGTTGAAAGTTTCTAAGTGTATTCAACAAATCTGGTTTGTGCATGTCAGGCAATCATGGTATTCCATGAGAACACATTTCTTTGTAGGATTTTATTAAATCAAATAATGTACCCCTTTATGCTTCCATATTTTCATACATTTCTACTAGGGAAATCACAACCCCCTTCTCATCCACTCCATACATTTGTGCACACAAACATGCTCAATCTTGATATATTCCATAACACAAAGGAAAATTTGAGTTTTCTAGGTAGCTACCATACTATGTTGCACTCGCTTTCTCCTCTCCTCTTTGTATTCTCTCACCTCTTATCTCATATAATGAACATCTTATATGCTATTTTTTTTTAGGGATATCCATGCCTTTCTATACTAGTCCCCACCAATGCCTATCGTATCCCCATTTAATGAATAAAAATACATGCCTATACCACATATGTAGGCTTTTCCTCCTCTTATCCCCCATAAAGAATAAATTCATGGTTTCCCTTTTGTTCCCTCTTCTTTAGCTACTCACACCTCATTAATTTTCTCCCATATAATCTTTTAATTTATTTATTTAGTTCCTTGCTCCTAAAATGAGGGATGTGATAGAATTGTGATTAGAAATTATAACATCAAAAGTAACAAAAATACTTTTAATCTCCTAATTAAGCTATTGCATTTCCAAGTTTTTCTATTTTGATTTTGATGTGACTAATAATTATGAGATCAAGCTCCTAATTGGCCCTATCTCGCCTGCTATTTTGTCTTCGCATATGAAATCTAACCTTTTTGGTGTTTCTAAATTTGGCCCGCTTCTAAAAGCTAACCTTTTTGGTGTTACTAAATTTGGCCCCGTGGCCATCTTCCCTAGGTTTTTGTGCTTCTTCTACATGGAAGGCAAACCATCCATTCCTTACATGTCCTGCTTACTTAGACGATTGTGTTGGGAGATCCTCATTTATGATTCTGCTAAGATTGCTTTTTGGAAATTACTTGCTCATGCATGTGAGCTGTCCATTGCCTTCATTATCAAAGATTGTTGTTTCTCGCTTAAAATCCTTAATGTGCGGGTGATTTTTCACCTTTCCATTATCTATAACCTTTTATTTTCTTAGGGTTTCTGGTTATCCTATGTGCAGAGTGACATTATGGGTGGTGATAGGGTGTGAACTGAGCTAGAAAATTGTGGCGAATTTCACAAAGATCCATTGGTTTGGCACATTTGTGTCGAAGGTGGTCTTTCTCTTTTGATGGAGAGATTAGTAGCCCATGTCCCTAATCTGTCTACATAGTTTTTCAACTTGTGGAAAGATTACCATGTGACTTTGGGTGGTATTTCCTTTAGTGTGGATGAGGAAGTGATTGCACAGGCGACGAGGCTCCAGTGTATTGGTATGAAGCATCCAAAGCACACTAAAACTCAAGACAATGAAAGTATGAACATGTTTTTTGTGGGGAATGAGGAGCCGGTGCACAACTAGTCGGGTTTTGAGCAAGAGGCTCTCCCTCAGCCGTGGAACCAAGTGTGCCTTGCCTTGATGAAGTACATAACTCTAGAAGGTAGATACAAAACCCACTACTTCTACCATTTCCCTCTTTTGAACCACCTTCGACATAAAGTTTTGTTAAGCTTTCCTTTTTTTCTTTTTATGGACTTAGAAAGTTATGTTGAAAAATGTATTGAGGTTGTTGATCTAAATCCTAATGACCCTCCTCCACTACCGCTCCACTAGGGCCTCATTTTGAGGCTCTACCACTTCCATCTTGCTTTATGTCCACCAAAACCCATTTCGATTGTCCACATTGAAGAGATTGAGCCTCCCACTGTGACCATTTTATCTCTAGCCAAGTCCAAAGACCATGTCAGGAAAAACCACCTGGTCCCTGCTGACATGCATAAACCTAAACCCACTGCTAAAAAGCTTAAGGGGAATGTGGGAGTAGCTTATACTAGTGTGGCAGCTAGTCTTTGTGAGCTCAAGTCAACCCTCACTAAAACTGCTAGTAAGTCTGCCCTGAAAAAGAAAGGCAAAGAGGAAGGAAAGAGTTTGAAGGAGCCTCCAAGCAAAGGTAAAAATGTGGTGAGCAAGGACTCTATGGGGGATACGGTGGTTGTGGAGATAGTGGTGATTGGTTGTGATGCCATCATTCGATGCTCTAGTAGGCTAGCCAAGAATAGCAAAAAAGTGCAAGTTAAAGATTTGGATACTAAAGAGGACCAGTCAGACAACAAAGATAACATGGAAGAAGAGGAGTCTAAGGGTGAGGAGGAGGAGCATGCTAGAGAACCCAACTCCATTCTTGAAATGGGAAAAGTTCAGAAGGAGGTTTTGGCCTCTCAATCTTCAGACTCGCTAGATGTTGAGCATGTTGATATTGACAAGACTGTTGTTGGAGGGGAGGAGCTCTATGTGTTGAAGGAGAGATTGGATAAATTGGACAAAAAATTATGTGGTTTAACCTACTTCACAGTTAAGTTGGTCCACTATGTTACCAATACCCTATAGGTAGTTATGAAGGATGAAATGAACATGAAGAAGGTCAAAGACCGCCAAGAATGGGTCAGAGATGATGTTCTTAATCTCTTGTCTAAGAACTGGGAAGATGCCAGTTAGTCTATTGTTGGTCTGTCGTGTTTTTTTTTTGGCTTTATTTTTTATGCTTTTGGTCTTGAACTCTATTGGCCCTAGTGCTCTTTGTGAAGGGTACAACACCCTATAAATGTTGCTTACCTAATAAAAAAACAAAACCACTTTTAATAGATAAAGTCTCCCTAGAGTGGAAGGGGATTTACCAATTCATTAAAAATAAAAACTATTAAGTTAAATAATAAATAGTTAAATTATCAATGAAATACACGTTCCTATTATTTTAGTGGAAACATTCTTTTTTATACTCTAGTTATAAAGATACATAAAAATCATTATACATAAATGAAGTTGATGGCTATCAATTTAATAATATTTCCTTCATTGTAAATAATATTCTCCTTAGAACATACAATTTTATAATATATTTATTTTGAAAAAATATATAATGAATTTTTTTTTAAAAAAATCCATTCTATAACTTTTCCTACTTCATTCAATTTATAAAAAAACATCCTATTCAACACATGAATAAGGATGTGAGTGGAATTTTGTTATATGCTTCACATTTTTTTTTTTTAAGTTACTATTTATAAATATATATTGTCATAGTATTTCCAAAAGAATAATCTATAGGTAAGAATGAGAGTGGTCTAGAGTGTCAAGGAAAAAAAATGTTAGGTGTTAACTATGAAGTTTAAAGTCAGGCAATCTTACAAAAGAATATTAGTGAATGAGAAGAGTGACGTTGGATTGGAAGATTTGAATGAGGACACCTTAGATTATGAGTCTACTCTCTCATAATTGTCTTAGGGATATGGAGTTTGGAAGGTACATAGTTGAAACTTGCTTGAGTTGTTGGGGGAAGAGGGGATCCTAGAAGTCCACTCCATATCATGTGAATTGAATAAAACATGATGCAAGAGCCACTTATCTTAGTTAATGTGATTTTTTTATTGGTATACTAATTATTGTAAATCTATGCTACAAAAGTATGGTCTATGAGTCTTTGACCCTTGTATTAGATGTGTTACAAGAGTGGCTTATCTATAGTCAATGTAGTAATTCACATAACCCATTTCACTTATTATGGTAAATTTATTCTTCAAAAGAGATATGACCTATGAGTCCCTAACACTTGAAAGAGATTCTAAATATGTTGAATTTTTCTTATTTATTTATGAGTTGGCATAGGGTGAGGAGATTTATTTATTTATTATGAGTTGGCAAATAAATCATTAATTGATGGAACTTTGAAGGTTAAATGTATTGATTTTATCACATTGGAGAAAATAATGGAAGAGATGGATACAACTTAATTAGAGAGTAAACACTCTTTAGCAAATTTGGATGTTATATCTTGGTTGACGAAGGCAAAGATCACTGCGAAAACCTAACAACTTGCTAATAGGGGGAAATGTTAAACCCTCTTGTTAGAGATCTCCCTCTTAACTAGGTAACATATCTCACCATGATTGTTCTTCCTCAATTGATGGTTGAATAGATCCTATTTAATTATAAATAAAATTTTCTAATGGAGAAATTTGTTGGGTCAAGAACTCATAGGGTATATCTTTTTTGTAGCATAGATAGACAATAGTAAGTTTGGAATGGGTTTTGTGAGGTACTATATTAGCCATAGATAAGATACTATTGTAGCATAGGATGATGAGAAATGCTTATTTGAATCTTATTATTTGGGAAAAAAATCTTAATTAGTAGAATTTTGGAGGCTAAATATATGGGTTTTATCACATAGAAGAAAATAATGGGGAATAGGGATATGGCTTGCTTAGAGAGTATACACTCTCTAACTTACAATTGAATGTTGTATATCAACTAAAGAAGGTATATACCACTATGAAAACAATGTTTAATCAAGAAATCTAATTCCAAGCCATTATATTCTAAAGTCATCATTTGTTCTAATGTTCTTATGCGGATTTAGTTGCAAGCTAGCAAAGTTACACATCTCCAAGAGTTCTTGAACCATTGGGGTAATGCCTATTGCATTGTTTCTTGGGTTCCTCTTAATTTCACATCTAATGGGAATTGGTATTGATGTAGCCACTCTTCTCAACAGTATAGTGGTGGAGATCATGGTTCACTCTCATGGTTTTGTGTCTCATAATCCTAGGGACTCAACTGCTTGTAGAGGATAGTCTCAACCTTCGTGTTCACCATTTCCTTAGCAAGACATTGGTTGGTCGGGCACTAGCGAATTCTCCCATATATTTCTTGCCATCTCTCCAATTTGTACTCAACCGCCTCTTGAGAAGAATGCAAAAGATGCTACTCCCATTGGATGGGAGCCAATTGATGATTCTACCCCTAGTGACATGTGAGGGAAACCAATGATCAAGATCCTCTTCTGTTTGGTATAACTATCGTTACTTGACCGCGCTTTTAGACTCAATTTTGTTATTTTCGTTAGTTTTGTCTCAAAACTAAATCTTTATGTTGAGCTCATGAATGTACCTTTCTATCACCCTCCCTTTTTGAATATTGTACTATTTTCTTTAATTTAATGCAAAATTAAATAAGATATATTTACGCCGAAGGCGTGTCCCTCATTGAGCTTTCGAAGCTCACTTTTGCATCGGACGGCTGGAAAGCACGCAGAGACCCGGCAAGGTGCTTAAATGAATCCGAGCCGTGCATCGTTTTTCGCCATTTTGCAGCATGCCTTTCATTTTTTGTCATTTTCCCGACTGTTTTCTTGCCGTGTATTTTGCTGCTTTCCACGCCCTATTGGTTTCTGCTCCTCCGAACTCTTTCGCACTGCACGTTTATCCACCGCCGAGTGCGGTCTGCGCGGCACATGCTGTTCTCATGGCATTAATACGGTTGTCAGTTTGAAACAAGCGGGTAGAAGTATGGTACACGTACGGTATTTTTTACTATTTACTGTGTATGGTCAGAAGACTGAATTAATATACCAAGTGTACAAGAATATAGTTTTAAAAAGAAAGAGAATATTCCTATATTCTAAAAGCGAGGGGCTCGATTAATTTAAATAAAACTATGCATAAGGATAAAAGTTTAGTAATAATAGAAATTCTTTAAAAAAATCTAAACTTTTCCATATTCGTTTCTTTCATTTACATATAATTATTTGTATGAGATATTCTTTAATATTACTATTTTTAAATGTTATATATATATAAATAAAGGTAAGTAAGTAAATAAATTAATATTAGATAAAAATAAATTGATAAATGATTTAATAATTAAAGTAAATTGTAAATATTTTATCTATTCTTGTATTTAAAATTTTCAAATTTAAGCATAAATTGTGAATTAACATTGATATCGTCAAGGTAGTTAAAGGGGATAGGGCAAAATCAAATTGATGATATTTATATGCTCCCCAATATGAGAACCCATACCATGGAGGTCTAACAAGAACATTAACTATTATGCAAAAGTGAGCATCAACTTTTGGTTGGTAATTAAGAATTTTGTATATCCTATGTTTGGAGTCAACCCAAAATCATTCTCATTTCTTTACCCTACTCTCAAGCAACGTCACCCAATGTGCATGGCATGCACCATGTACATGTATGGTTGTTAAATGTTAGTATATTATATTATTGTTCAAAAAAAAAATTAGTTGTGTTTTTTCCCTAATGTAAACTATGGGCATTACAAAGTCAATCAACCCAACATCATTTTAGAACTAACTTGTTACAAGCCTTTATCTAGATAATTTTGTAATCCACTTTTATGACTCTTCCTCATTTTGGTTGACACTAATTATCATACAAACTCAACGACACTCTTTTCTATTTGTGTATCTCCTTCCTTGGCATTTGCATTCAAAGAAAATTGTTCATCAATTTTATATTATTTTGTTGGATTTTTTCCATGGTATTTTATGGGCAGTATTTTTATAAAACTACAAACATAAAAAATATACATAACATTGTTTATATCTAAATTGGCTTCACAAAATCATATTTGACACACCTAGCTCAATTTTAGACAAGAAAAATGGTTCAAGAATGGCATGCTAGTTGTAAATTTTGTTTGCAAATTACTTGGGTGATTAAAGTCAACTATCTAAATTTTGATAAGTTCCAATCTATCTCCAATTCAAACTTTCATTTTAGCACTTGAGAAAGGGAAGGTTTTATGTTTAGATGTGTTGAAAGCGAAATGGGAATACTCTTTTTGTAATTTTGATGGTCAATTTTGTCTCATAAATAATAGTTATTTTTAATAATTATAATCAATTAAAATGTATTTAAATAGTTCTTTGGAATAATTTTATATTTTATATTGTTCATTGGTGAATGTCATTAAGTTCATACGATATAATTGTTTTTAACATGTTTCATTTATTTAAGGATAAGTATTTGATTAGGAGGATGTTGTCTTTCATGTATGTGATAGTATGGAAAATTATGTTTGTGTTAAAATTATTTTAAAATTGGGTTTATCTCTTTGATTGCAGATTTTTAATTAGGAGTAGCTCCTCTTCAAGTATTATTAGTGTTGTCAATATACATACTTTTTTAAAAGTGTTTGTTTGTGGTTCTTAATATCATAACATTTACAATGACAAATGTCTCCCAAGATTCTAAAGCTATGTATGTTGAAGGTTTCAATAGGAGAAGACAAAGAAACCACAAATAAGATCTCAAATAGGTAGTTATTTTTGTCGTTTTCCATTGTCTTCATCGTGTAACATCCTCCACGTGTCATGAATGTTTGGGGATTCAGAGGACCGATAGGCCTATAAGAGTAGACTTTTTACGGGGG
Organism: Sequoia sempervirens; assembly: GCA_007258455.2. Lineage (NCBI taxonomy): Eukaryota > Viridiplantae > Streptophyta > Pinopsida > Cupressales > Cupressaceae > Sequoia > Sequoia sempervirens. The sequence goes on along the minus strand of VDFB02000015.1, from coordinate 370,976,185 downwards.
ATGGTTTCTTAGGTGGTCGTGGCATACATAAATATTTTCAATTTTAATTCTTTAATGAAAGGATAACAATCTTAAATTTATTTATTTTTAGCTATTTTTTTATTTTGGTCCTTTTACACTTTTGATTTATTGATGGTGGCATTATTTCATTTGTTTTATTAAATTTTGATATAATAGTTAATATTTAAATAATAAATATAATATAATAATATAATAATAAATACATAAAATAATGACATAAATAATAAATATTTAGATCATAATATAATAGTTAATATATTATTCTATAATAATAGTTAATAAAATAGTTAATATATAAATAATACATATAATAATATAATAATAAACACATAAAATAATGACATCAATAATAAATATTTATATAATAATATAATAGTTAATATATTATTCTATATAAAATAAAATAAAATAAAATAATACTATTAAAATCACTTTCTAAATCATTTATCAATTGATCTAATTTACTAGACAAATGTGTGCAAAAAATACATCAATTTTTTCTTAATTGACCTTTCACACCTCTTCGGCGTACCCATTGCACAAGGTGCCATAGCTAGTCATAAATAAACAATGTTAAACCCTCCTACTAAATATTACCCTCTTAATTGAATAACAGTACTCTTGCTATGATATTTTCCACTTCTGTGCTCATGGCAAGCTCTTTTTTTTTTCAACCCTCTACAAGTTTCTTTATTGAATGTTCCTTCCTGGCCTACCACCTGTTTGTCGAATGGCAAATATGAATTTAATTTTTAGCTAAGAAAATAGGACCGTTTCTCAAAATTGACCCGCAAATCACATAAGCCTTAGAACGAAGAAATCACCAAATCTAGGCAGCCATGCTAGGGTTTGTGAATTGGTTGATTTAACCGCCCGGATGGTATAGTCTATTCAGAGTCAATCCTCTCATGATGTGTGGATTCGATTCGTGGATTTTGAAGATTCGGATGCTTCCATTGTAACTAAATGGGCCATAAGAAATCAAATTGCCTATCTCTATTGGAATCTCAACCAAGGTTGATCAAGCTGTTGGAATGGAGGAAAAAAAAGGAACGACCGACAAATATTTTATTTAGAGATATCAGAGCTGCTCTACGAATGATCGGGTGCCAAATACTTGTTAACCCTCAGGAATTTGTTGAACGAGTTATGGGCTTCTCAAATGGAATATTATCATGCAAAATATAACATCGTTGGAGGCCCAACTCCTGGAAGAAAAAATTGTTAGAGAGAGGACTAAAACGAGGATAAAGGGGATTCCCTACTTCTCATTCTTTAAGGGAATTGGGGAACATTGTTTGTGATGTGGTGGGGAGGAGATGGAGTGGCAACTTCCAAAAAAAGGAAGAAGGGGCAACGACTTCGTGCCGAGCTAAGCTTATGCCAATTTGCAGAGTGTATGCTATTTTTCAATCCCTAAAAGAAAAAATTGCTTGTTTTTGTGAAATCTTGTATACTCTATGTTGATTTTAGTGCTCATGGTTCACGGTTATCGTGCTCCAGTTAGAGTTTTCTCTGCAAATCAGATTAATCTGCATCACGATCAGAAGTTGAATTACTTACATTGGAAATATTTGTGGATTATAGAGATGTATAGGTAGGAAATTCTTGCCGTAGTAGTAGGATGCCAGTGTTATATTCACGAGCTTGTTCATTCAAGATTGAGAATCTTGGCTTTGTTTAGGTGTAGAAATGTTTTGTTAAGTAAACAGGGTGGATAAAAGTATATATATATTATATATACACACCAACAGCAAATAAACAGAGATATTTAGAAAACCATAGACACAACAAATTACATGTTTCATCAATTTGGCTATATCTATAGGAAAAACGGGAATTTATTTCTCTTATGTTGATTACAGCAAATACATGAAAAGTTGCATTGTTTACTAATGTTGCATTCCCCCAAATTTATGCATAGCTCTCAAGGCAGATGAAGAGACTGAAAGTAGGGGAACTGAAACGTTTGGTTGACAATGTCATTGAATTGTCGGACTTCACATCCGAATGATCTCCCAGTTGATTTCTGACCCATACCGCAAATAACTATGTTTATAGAAGTCACCTACTTGTTCATGGCCTATAGTCACATGTTTAACAAACCAAAAGAAGCTATGCAGAACTCTAGTTTCTCTCTTAGGCTGGTATGTATCTTCTCCAACTTTTACTTACCTTGTTCAAGGACACTTAGAATAAAATGATTTCGAAACTCTATGTGCTTCGTTTGTGAATGAAAAATTGGAAATTTTGCCAAATGAATTGCATTTTTGTTGTCACCATACAAAATGAAGTCTTCTTGTTTGTTGCCCAATTCAAACCATAAGCACTGCAACCACCACATCTCCTTAGCTCCTTTTGTGACTACAAAATATTCTGCATTCATAGTGGAAAGAGCCACAACCTTCTACAACCTAAAAATCCAGCTAATCGCTACCTCTGCAAATGTGGACACATGCCCTATGGTAGATCGCCTTCTATCTAAGTCACCAAACATGTCTGAGTCAACATATCCTTGCAATTGTGCATCTTTTCCTTTGACCCTCAATACATGATTAGATGTGCCCTTCAGATAACTTAGAATCCATTTAACTGCTTGCCAATGAGTTTTTTTGGGACTATTCATATATTTTCTAAGCACTCACCATATGAGCAATGTCAGGTATTGTGCAGACCATTGTATACATAAGGCTTCTGACAACAGAGTAGTAAGACACTTTTTCCATGTATTATTTTTGTTCTTGTGTTTTAGGACACATCTCAGAAGATACTTTGAAGTGATAAGTTAGAGGTGTGCTCACTAATCCTTCATACTAAATCTATTCAATATCTTTTCAATAAAGTCTCGTGACACTTTTAATTCATTTTTCTTCCTGTCTCTGATAATTTGTCATTCCAAGCATTTGCTTTGCAACACTCAAATCCTTTAGTGAATATTTTTTAGCCAATTGTTGTTTTAATTTGCAAACTACAGTCATATTAATTCATGTCACTAGCATTTCATCAACAAATAATAACAATAACACAAATTTACCATTCTTCAAAATCCTATATTACACACAATAATCTAATTCACATGTAAAAAATATTTTGCTCAGCCATAAATGAGTCGAATTTTAAGTACCATTGTCTTGGAGCTTGTTTCTACCTGTACAAACTTTGATTTAGTCTACAAACCAAATCTTCTTTACCTTCTTCCTCCAAATCATTGTGAAGAAAGGTTGTCTTGACATCTAGCTGCCCCAATTCAAGACCATAAACTGTCAGTTTTAAATCAGAAAATAATGCAACACAGTGAACAAAGAACACATCATTTATCCTGGGAAAACCCTTCTACTCAAGGGAGAAAAACCCATCAACAATATATCTCTCATATATCAGAAAGTGCAGAATAAGAGCAGAAATCTGCTTTACAATCAGACCCTTCTCAAGGGTGAACTTGATACAAAGAATAATAGCACCTCTCCTAGATGCTAGGATACAAATGGATAAGTTTCTCCTTGAAAGCAATCTGTTGCTATTAAATGATAATCTGCTGCTAAGAGTGCGACCTTCTGCTGCTTGTAGGAATGGCGAACTGCAGATAGATGCGAATTATGAAAATTGAAATTGATCTGCTGCTGCTAGGAAAAGAATGCTGCTGGAGGTGTGAATATCTGCTGAAGATAAAGTGTGAATGAAGGGAATGAACTTGATGATTGAATGAAGGATCATCATCTTGAATATATATCAAGCTAGGCGACTTTTCATCTACTAGGTGACTGTTCATCAAGGTTGGCTCCCTTAGATGAAGAGAAATATAAAAAAAAATTAATTTCAGCATGAAGGCTGACCAACCTTTGGCTAAGGGAAAATAGCTCCCAAAGCTATAAAACGCTAACACTCCCTCTTAGCTAGGGAGGTATTTTCCAGATATCCTCGTCATGGAGTCTCTCGACATGACGCTTATAATGGCTACACCCATTTGTGGAAAGCACAAAGGTTCATCACAGAGTCTCTCAACGTGATGTCGTCATGGAGTCTCTCAACATGACGTCCACAATGGCTACTCCCATGTGTGGAAAGAAACACACGTACAAGTGCCCATCACGGAGTCTTTCAACGTGATGTCGTCATGGAGTCTCTCAACATGACGTCCACCATGGCTACTCCCATGTGTGGAAAAACAAAGTACAAAGGGTTCATCACGAAGTCTCTCAACGTGATGTTGTCATGGAGTCTCTCACCATGACGTCTCATCTCAATCTTAGAGATGAACAAGGGCTCACACCTCATATTTCTCCGTCTCAGAGAAATATACACTAACAAGGGCTTTCACCTCATACTTCTCCGTCACAGACAAATATACACTAACAAGGGCTTTCACCTGATACTTCTTTGTCACAGAGAAATATACACTAACAACAAATCTTCATGATGATGTGACTCTCTCTAAAGCTCCAAGTTCTTACGTCAACCTCCTGACCTCCTCGTCCAAGGTTGCCTTGTTGGTTTGTCAGACTCCCTCTGAATGTTATTTCCTCCTCTTCGAAGAGATTGATCGCAATGACAATTTGTATAGGTTATTCCTCTTCAAGAGATGTCTCTAGGTTTGTTCATTTCTTTAGTCTGTATTACTTCCTCACAAGATGCATCAAGCTCTTCCTCCCTTGAATTCCTTATGCAATCTCTCATTATCCTTTTGCTACTCGAAATGTCCTGGAAGCATTATAGAGAGATTAGTAATACTTCGTAGAATTAAATTATTTTGAAGAGAAATAGCCATGCTAGTAGCATACATGATTCACTATTCCCAATGTTATTGCATGAATTATTATCAACTACAAAGAGTTCACGATAAAATACTTATCTCTTTATTACAAATATCCAATCAGTGATGCCTTTTAGATTTCGATCTCCACACAGCCATCACTGAATGACAGTATACACTCAGCAATCAACACAACTCCATTCTTTAAAAACATTGACTCTAATCTTTGCAAAACCATCAAACACAGCATCAAGCCAAAAATGCACACACACAACTCCTTCTATCATATTTGAAACAACACCTCCAATAAGCACTCCCCAACCTTATGAGACGAATTAGCTTAATTTCTGAAGCTGTCAAAGTAAGGGCCTTATTTATTGGATTATTCGTCTGAATTTACAAAAGCCCGTGCCTCAAGAGGAAGACAAAATGTGAACATGGATATAAAGAAATGATTTCATCGGATCACATGTTGAATACCCCACGTCAAAAAATAAGTCCTTGCCAATATACGTACTCCATATATAACCTTTCTGCAATTCCCAACCTCTGCTGCTTAGATTTCTATTCTTCAATTCTGATCACACACCCTGCAATTTCATGAGAGATTAACTTCATTTCATCTGCTTAACCAAATCTGATTGGATTTCCCCCTTGAACCCGCTCTGATACCATGTTAGTTTTAGATCAGAGAAATATGACAGTAGTTTGCTGTTATGAATAACAGCAAAATCAGACCTAATACTTATGCAAGTTCACCACCAAATGGGCTCCAAACATGCCCAAAAATATGACAGTAGTTTGCTGTTATGAATAACCCTAATAAAATGCCAAAATATGTGTGAATTGCTGCTCCTCAATAGCCCTAGCCAAGATGAATGCAAGTGATGAATGAAAATGTCTCTAAACCCTACCAAAGTAGTGCACCGCTGGCCTGCTGGTTTGTAGGTAAGCGTTTGCAACCCTTGAAGTTCACCAAAATCCTCCAAAAATGCCAAAAATTGCCTCTCCAAATCAAGGTGCACCTAGTGCAACTTGGGCCCTCCACTTTAGAGTGAAACCCTAGGTCAAAATAACACCAAATCTACCTTCTTCAAGTCACCTAGGCTGATATGAAAATCTGAGCATGAAATCCCTCAAACAAATCTGTTGAAGCACAGGCAGACCTTTGTCATGAAGTCCTCCAATGATGAGCTAGGTTTTCGTCCAACTCACCCACTATTCGCAAGGGTTTTTGTCTTTGGAATGGCTGCTATAATTGCAGATCAGAAGTGAAGAATAATGCACAATGATATCAAAACCTCCAAATGAACCTTATATATTTAGCAATTAATCCTTTTTTTTTTGATATGTAAGAGTTTATTAATTTAGAAAAGAAAAGCTTACAGCCATCTGCTAAGCAGGAAATAGCCAGTGCTTCAACTACACCCTAATATGACCATACTCCATATTACCATCACTGAAAATTCAATCAAAATGATAAAAGCTTCAAAATTGACAATTCCTCTGTCCAAACCAAAAAACCCTAACTCGTACCATCCACTTTCAAACTTATCAAGTACAAGAAATTACAAAAAACCAAAGAATTATGCACATTACAGGAACCCATTGAGCTTTGCAAAGGATTCACAGTCCTGGATCCATTCGAAGCCTCTAGCCGCCATTAAACCAAGCTTTTTCTTTAAGAACTCCATAGCCATAGCAACAATCATCCGATGCTACATGATAGTTGTCCTAGTTAGATCCAAGAGGAAGGGATAGAACTTCACTGCCTCGTCGGTCTCATGCAAAAGCACCAAATCTTCTGAACGCAGGATCCTGGTGCCTAAGATTGCTGCCTTCAAAACCTCCTCCACACCACCTACCAAGTCCTTCCTAAACAACCTCACCAGCAACTCCTTCGCCTCCGACTTAGGAACGCAACTATTAAGAAGAGAGGCCAAAAACCTTGAGGAGACATGCACATTATCCCTCCCATACTCCTTTCGCTTAGATGACCAGTCCCCAGAATCATTTTAACCGCTGCAATTATGAGAGGGTTGATGTTGAGTAGAATTCTCTTCAATAGCTGATCCTTTATCTCACGAAACGCCACTTGCCTTGACATCGCCTTTAGAGAAATTGGAGTGTCCGCTCTAAACCACGCCAAACCCTCCATTGAGACTTCAATGATGAACTTCGAATGCCCAACCATTGACAGCCATAGACAACACCAAAAGCCAAGCTAAGACCACCAACTAACCCACCACCATTAACAAGGCAACAATCACCAAGAATGCGAAATTACTCTGTACATACCGTCACCTCCATCCATTAATAAAGCCCGTGCACACCTAGCAATACTAACATCACACAAATGATGCATCATTACCAAGTAAGCAAGTTGTCCTTGCAACATAAATTCCTTCCTACAAATCCTACTTCGTATACAAAGCCATAATTAAAAAATGTGCTTGAACTGGCTGCCATCGATGCTAGTACTCAACTTTAATGACCCCGCCATCCAATCACACTATGAAGCCTTTAGCTTCCACCTCAGCATTAAGCAATCCTGCATGGATGCCACACACCACAGCTCATTAGAAGCCCTCCACTAGCATGGAGGGCCGCCCTCCCAACCACTCACATAGCAATCAATCAATCCTTATTACTCCAACTTGGCCGACCCAATTTGGGCACCACTTTCACCCTTTAAATTTTGCTTTTATTTTATTTTAATTTCTCAACTTGGGTGCCAAACTTGTAATTCAAAATTATTATATTTTTTTATTATTTTTTTCTCCTTATAACTCCCGAAAAGGGTCACCCAGCCCCAAAGAAAATGTTAAAAATATATTAAGACGCCAAAAACCAAATTTAAATATTATTTTATTCCTTACCCTTGAGCGCCAAAATTCAAAATAATAAAACTATATATATATATTTTTCTTATTTCTTCTTGCTCGCCTCAAAAGGGACATTAAAATGAACTTGCTCTTGTGATTGATTTTCGATTGTCTTTTTTTCAAATACATCACTCCCATTTTTTATGTCTTCCAATGGAACACACTCCTTGACAGATATCCCTTGTTTTTGTAAGTGTGCCATTACCATTTTTGCTTTAATTGAAGATCATGTCTTTGCTTTGTGTGACCTGTTTGGAAACTAGATCCCACAACCTGTAGCCATATTTTTCGTCTCCATATCCAATGAAGATACACCTTTTTGACTTCACACCAAGCTTTGTTCTTTTTTCTTGTGGGATATAAATGAAAGCTTCACACCCAAACACTTGTAGGTTATCATAAGAAGTCCTCTTTCCTAACCACTTCTCCTTTGGAACTTCAAAATCTAAATGAGAGGATGGTCCTCTATTGATCAAGTATATTGTTGTATTTACAATCTTTGCCCATAATTGTTTTCCTAATCTTGCATTTGAGAGCATACTATGTGGGCTTTCCAAAATGATTCTATTTAATGTTTCTAGTGCACCATTCTCTTGTGGTGTAAGAGGAACAATCTTGATTCTTTGAATGTCATTTTCTGCACAATATTGATCAAATTCTTTTGAACAGTACTCACCCCCATTGTCTTTTTTCAAGCAATTAATCTTACTACCGGTTTGATTTTCTACAAGTGCATCAAAAAATTTAAACATACGAAAACTTCAAACTTCCCTTTCATCATGTGAACCCAAACTTTCCTAGTAAAATCATCCAATAAAATGACAAAATATTTGGACCCACCAATAAATGCTACCTCTAAGGGGCCAAAGACATCTGAATGCACTAGCTCCAATGAATGCAATTTCTTCTCATGTTCCTTGGTAGAAAATATTGTCCTATTTTTTTTGCTATTGGTGCAATGCTCACATAACTCCAAATCTACTAATTTAAGAGCTAGAAATTATTTTTTCTTCTACAAGATCTCAAGACCTTTCTTGCTCATGTGATCAAGCCTTTTATGCAAAGCTTTGTTCCACTATTTGCAATTGCCATTGTAGCTCCCACTTCTGTCTAACCCTCTACCAACATATAATGTACCAAATTTACATCATCTAGCAATTGCCAAAGCTCCTTTTGTCACCTTCCACACACTTGACACACACGTGATATTGCATCCATGAGCATCAAATTGCCGAACTCAAATTAGATTTATTTTGAGTTGAGGAACATGTATAACATCCTTTAGTAGCCAATTGTAACCATATTTTAATTTTAATAGAACATCTCTCTTGCCAACGATACTACAAGGGTCATCATCACTGAGGTAAACTTTGCCAAAATTACTAGCTTGATAATTCTTAAAATAATTTCAAAATGCTATCACATGAAATGATACTTTTGAGTCGAGTACCAAAACATCTTGAGTGGCTTCTCTTGTTGACAAAACAAGAGCACCTACATCTTCATATGAAAGATACACAACACTAATTTCACACAACAATAACAAATGATAACATAGGATGGCACACACTTAGATCTGATTAGATACCAATCATAAATTTACTCACAATAGTGATGAATGATATTACAAAATGATAACTGATAGATACCAACACAAATTTATTCACAACAACAATAATCGACAACACCAATTGATACATGTCTAGGCAACAAAGGAAATTATATTGAATTAACATTGCCTTTCTATCGGAAAGATGATTTACATATCCATTCATTGATGGTGTATCACTCGCATAAATCCTATAGATCACTGGCTATAGGAAATTACCAATTTATTGCTAGCTAATTAGTTCCAACCAATCATACGTCCTTAGTCGATGATTCCTTCTATGGGATTGTGGGTGAATAGAGGCTATGGATACTTTGATTGGTGGTGTTGATGATCGATGCCTTAGAAGTGGCGCCTCTCTCATTTGCTAGAAGTGGCGATTAATCGTGTTGCTCCACCATACTCCACACTATTGTGAGGGCATCTATTGTTGCCTTCAGTGTGGTGTGAGCCAAAGGCTCTGCCACTCCTTCGTCTAAATCACCCACCCCAAAGCTATGGTTTTGCCACAACTATGCGAGCCTAAAATGGAGAAGCCACAAATTAGAGTATGTTTGCTAGTGTGGGAAAGAAGGAATCATAGTAGCAGGGTGAGGGTGTCATCTCACGTTGCTGTCAATTTGAGGAGGTTTATGTCTCAACAAGATTCACAAGACCATTTGTCCAACTATGATGCCCCACTCAATTCAAATCAATAGATTATATACTAGCAAAATGGTGCCCAATTGGGTCTGCCCAGAAATATTCAAAATATTTATTATTATATTATTTAAATATATTTAATTTAATTTTAGTGTTGAAAAATACTATTTTCTCGCTCAATTTAAATTTAGCATTGGAGGACATCGGGGACATGACAGTCCTCCCCTCCCAAATGTTGCTTGTCCTCAAGCAACCTTAGATTTGGATGCTTGAAAATCTCCACACCTTCCCAAGTTGCATCTTCGATAGGGAGATTTTTCCATTTCACCAAGTATTCGAAGATCACTTTGTTCCTCAACCTTTTCCCCCTAACATCCAAGATTGTTTTGGGTTCAAGTATCAATTTTCCTTCATCATCAAGAGGGGGCAGTTCCACTGAAGGTGTGACCTACTATCCAATTGCCCTTTTGAGGCATGACACATGAAAAATATTGTGAATTTTGTTGTCCTTGGGTAGCTCCAATTCATATGCAACCTCTCCAATCTTCCTTAGGATGTGATAGGGCCCATAAAACCTAGGTTTCAGCTTCTTCACACCATTCCCTTTGAGGGTCGATTTCCTATAGGGCTGCAACCTTAAGTAAACCATATCGCCAACCTTGAAAACTCTCTCTATTCTACGTTGATCTGCATACACCTTTTGTTGGTTTTGGGCATGTTGTGAATTCTCCTTGAGAGCATTCAAGATGTCCTTGCTTTGTTGCATTGCATCCCTTGCCCTAGGGACTCGACTATCATAAGGATCAAATCCATCAATGAAGTAGCATTATAACTATAAAGAGCCTTGAATGGTGTCATCCCTATAGACATGTGATGGGTGGTGTTGTAGCAAAACTCACCCAAGCACAACCACTTGATCCACCCTGTTTGCTGCCCTGTTACATAATTCCTAAGTAGCCCTCAATCCATTTATTCACAATTTCAATTTGTCTATTTGTTTGTGGATGATAGCTAGTGCTCAGAGTCAATTTTGTGTGGGTCAGCCAAAAGAGATCTTGCCAAAACAAGTTGATGAATCTGCTGTCCCTGTAACTCACATGATCTTGGCCAACCCATGAAGTCTAAATATCTTTCTAAAAAATAGATCAAAAACTTGAGACTTATACTATGAATAAATGGCATGGAAATGAGTATATTTTGTAAGTCTATCAACCACCATGTAGATACAGTCTTTACCTTGCCACCTTGGGCAGCCCAGTAATGAAATCCATGGAGATGCTTTCCCATTTTTGACTCGGAATGGGTAAGGGATGCAACAAGCCAGCTGGAAAAACACACTCAAATCTTATTTTGTTGGCACACCAAACACTCCCTAACATGCTGCAACACATCATTCTTTAGGCCCTTCCATGAAAAACACTCTCTTACTTGCTTGTATGTTTTGTAGAAGCCCAGATGACCAGCAAGTGGTGTATCATGACAAGCTCTCAAAATCCTTTCATTCACCTTGGATTTTGGCACAAGATACACACAGTCTTTATAAAGGATGAGGTCTTCAACCACCTTGTGTCTATCATCATGCAACTTTCCATCCAAAGTGTTAGTAGCAAATGAATCTTTGGCATATTCAACTATTATGGCAGCCTTCTAGTCAGCAGATATATCAGAAACAGAGCAAAAATAAGGCTTCCTAGAGAGTGCGTCAGCCACCACATTGTTTTTTTCTTTTAGATACTCAATGTCAAAATCATAGGCCTAAAGTTTACTTACCCATTTTTGTTGTCTATCATTCAAATCACACTAATTGAGGAAAATTTTGGGGCTGTTATGATCCGTTTTGACTACAAACTTCCTGTTAGATTTTTAAATCAGAAATGTAAACAAGCAAAAAATGCAACACATAAACAATGAACACAGTGATTACCCTAGGAAAACCCTCCTACTCGAGGGAGAAAAACCCAACAACAATATTCTCTTATATATTAGAAGAAAAGTGCAGAAAATTGCATGCAAACTCAGGCCCTAGAATAGGACAAATCTTATACAATAAGATATGTCATTAATCCTTGTATCGAATCTTGAATGCACTAAATCTTGAATGATAACACTTCAAAAAATCGAATCTATTGCTACTAGGAGGCGAATTGTTGCTAGAAGGTGTGAATTGGAGAGTGAATGAATTGTTGCTTTGAATGAGAGGACTCTATCCTTTTTATATACCCAACTAGGTGCCCACCTTTCTAGGGTCAACCTAGATAATATAAGTTTTATTTATAAAAAAAATAAAGGCCGACTTGCCTTGATCAAAATAGATAGTTAGGAGAAACTATTTCCCGCCACTACAACACTAACATTCCCTTTTAGCTAGGGAGGTATTTTCTAGATATCCTCGTCATGGAGTCTCTCAACATGACGCTCACAATGGCTACACCCATTTGTGGAAAACCACATCTCAATCTCAAAGATGTACAAGAGTTCATCATGGAGTCTCTCAACATGATGTCCATAGTGGCTACACCCATTTGTGGAAAACACATCTCAGTCTCAAAGATGCACAAGGGTTCATCATAGAGTCTCTCAACATGACATCCACAATGGCTACTCCCATGTGTGGAAAAAAACACATCTTAGTCTCAGCGATGTTAAGGATTCATGACAAAGTCTCTCAACGTGATGTCGTCATGGAGTCACTCAACATGATGTCTCATCTCAGTCTCAGAGATGAACAAGGGCTTGCACCTCATATTTCTTCGTCTCAGAGAAATATACACTACAAGGGCTTTCACCTCATATTTCTCCGTCCTAGAGAAATATATATTACAAGGGCTTTCACCGCATATTTCTTCGTCTCAGAGAAATATACATTACAACAAATTTTCATGATGATGTGATTCCCTTTGAAGCTCCAAGTACTTGCATCAACCTCCTGCCTGCAATGCTTGCCTTAGAGAAACAGTTTCCAATGCACACTTTTGACACTACTGACTTGTGAGAGTTCAGGATTGTCCTTCTCGACCTCATCCCAGATCACCCTATTCTGAATAGGTTTGTGGAGCTTGCAGTTCTCTTCTTTGCAGTTGAAGAGATCTTCCAAGGACTTTAGCACCTGGCCTTGCAACACTGCAACCCACTTAGCTAACACTTTCACTTCTTCTCAGTGAGTCACAAAACTCCCTCTTGATCCCTGCCTCAACACAGAGATTACAAAAGTCTTCAGGAAGTGAACTCCCCTCCATTGATGAATCTCAAAACCTTAGTCCTCTTCCTGGACATGATCTCAACTCGTGTCTTGAATTCTTGGAATTTAACTCCCTCTGAATGTCATTTCCTCCTCTTCAAAGTAGCTGATTGCAATGACAATCTACATAGGTTCTCCGTTGTTTAGTGTCTTCATCTTTCTCAATCTTCTTTGTTGATGAAAAATCTCCATCCAAGGCTGGCCCAACCTTGTTCCCTCGATAGATGTCTCTAGTGAAGTTATGTGCCACCAATTTAGTCTCAAGGCTGCAAGCTAAGTCTTCATATTTGTTCATTTCTCCAACCGGGATGACTTCCTCACCGGATGCCTCAAGCTCTTCCTCCTTTGAATTCCTTATGCAATCTCTAATAATTAATCCATCATCCTTTTGCTCCTCGATCCATCTTGCATTTTAAGGAGATTAATAATAGTTCATAAAATCAAAGTACCCTTGATACAAATGAAGCATGTAGTCATATGGCAAATATCATTAGATAGAACAATGTGAAGGAATAATAGAACTTATCTTGTTGAAATCAGAATCTCCTTAAGTGCTGCAATTAAACCCTTTTTAGGTCTACTCTTATCTTTCTTTTAGGTCTGCTCATTATTTCACATTAATTCCTTTGTTGTTGTGCAGCCCCTTATAGAATCTTTATTGAGTCTGTGGTTCTTACTAAGCCATTTGGGGCCCCTTAAATCTTGACCGAGTCTAAGAGCTAATTGAAGCTTCTAGATATGTCGCTTGTGCTAAGAATGACAAGAGAATGCTTCTAGCCGCCCTAAACTTCTAGAAATCCTCATGCCACTCCTCACAATTGTCTAGTATGACTTCTACAGAGCAAGGATACTCTAGAAACCAATGTGGCTGCTGATAGAAGTGTCACGCATGGGAGAAAAGGCCAGAAATGTGTTCAAATGCCCTCGCCTAGGACTGATAAATTGGAATGCCCTCCACAAATTACCCTGTGACTAAAACCAAGGCTCAAAGGTTTCTAAAGATAATCGCTCCTCCTCTGAGATGAACGCGTTTCCTGTTATGGAGTTCCAAACCCCCAAAAATAACCAAGTTATCCCTCAAAATGGAAGAAGAGTTCAGTGCTTAGTATTAAGTGAATAGTACGGCCTCTAGGAATGAAAACCACTGATAAATGCATTGATTTTCTGATGTCTGAAACTCAGAAAAAGCAAGCCGTCCAAGTTTGCTCAAGACTCACAATTAGTTTTCGATGCTCTGCTCAACTCCTTGACTGAATATAATCTAAAATACTCCAGAAATTGTGATTTTTCCAGTTGTATTGATGCTCCACTAATGGAGAATTCAATACCTTCTTTTCACTGGAAATTCAATCTCCATCTTGGCAGAATTTGCACCCCTTTAACTAAGAATGAAATTTTGCCTTGATTGCTTAAACAAATCTGATCAGATCTTTTCTTAGACCCGCTCTAATACTATGTTAGAGTTTTAGACCAGAAATGTAAACAAGCAAAAAATGTAACACATAAACAATGAACACAGTGATTACCCTGGGAAAACCCTCCTACTCGAGGGAGAAAAACCCAACAACAATATTCTCTTATATATTAGAAGAAAAGTGCAGAAAAGTGCATACAAACTCAGGCCCTAGAATAGGCTGAATCTTATACAATAAGATATTTCATTACTCCTTGTATCGAATCTTGAATGCACTAAATCTTGAATGATAACACTTCTAAAAATCGTATCTGCTGCTGCTAGGAGGCGAACTGCTGCTAGAAGGTGTGAATTGGAGAGAATGAATTGTTGCTTTGAATGAGAGGACTCTATCCTCTTTATATACCCAACTAGGTGCCCACCTTTCTAGGGCCGACCTAGATAATACAAGTTTTATTTATAAAAAAATAAAGGCCGACCTGCCTTGATCAAAATAGATAGCCAGGAGAAAATATTTCCCGCTGCTACAACACTAACACTTCCCACACACCAAGTATTGTTTGAATTTGGCAAGTGCATGCATGATAGCTAGCATTTCTTTGTCATAAATGGAGAAGCTCCACTTTGAATCCTTGAGCTTCCTACTCTCATATGCTATTGGATGTCTATTTTGCATTAAAACTACTCCAATACCCTCTCCAAAAACATCACACTCAAGTACAAAAGGAAGCAAGAAATCTAGAATAGCCAAGATGGGGCATGTACTCATTACCTCCTTGAGCTTATCAAAAGCTTGTTGTGCTGCAGGACTCCAAGAGAATGCTCCTTTCTTCGTCAAATTTGTCAAGGGAGCTCCAAGTTGTGAAAACCCCTTCACAGACCTATAGTCGTTGGATAATCACATAAATCCTCTCAATTGTGACAAATTTTTGGGTTTGGTCCACTCCTGGATTTCCTTAATCTTCTCCTCAACAACACTAACCCCTTGAGCACTAATCTTATGCCCCAAATACAAAATTTCAATCAAGCCGAATTCACATTTGGATACCTTGGTGTAGAATGAATGTTGTTCAAGAATTCCAAGTACCTCATGTATATGCTTCAAATGATCCTCCCATGTCCTACTATAGATCAAAATATCATCAAAGAAAACCAAAACAAATTTCCTCAATTGTACAATGAATACCTGATTCATGCATGACCGGAAGGTATCGGTGGCATTGGTTAACCCAAAGGGCATGACCAAAAACTCATAATGTCCATAATGGCACCTAAAAGTTGTTTTGTCCACATCTTCCTCTCTCATCCTTATTTGATGATATCCTAATTGCAAATCAATTTCAAAGAAGTATACTGTGTTGTGAAGCTCATCTATCAACTCGTCAATCCTCAGAATTGGGTAGTGGTTTTTGATTGTCTTCTTGTCGAGTGCTCTATAATTTATACACATCCTCAATGTCCCATTTTTCTTCTTGACTAAAACCACTGATGAGGCAAACGGGTTGGAGCTTGGACATATATGCCCCATGTCTAGCAACTCCTCAATTGTCTTCTCAATCTCTTCCTTATATACCCAAGGATGACAATAGGGGGTAGTGATGATGAGCTTTGCCCCCTCTTCAAGTTCAATCACATGCTGGAAGCCCCTCTTCAGAGGTAAAGCAGGAGGAATGTCATCAAAAACCTTACTATGATTATCCAAGATGAGCTGAATATCCACATGGTAAGATCTCCCTTCCTTGGAGGTCCTTGTATCTATAATCAAGCACTCAGCTGCCCATGCTACTTGATCTCTACACAAAGCTCTCTCCATCTGCTTGGTTGAAACCACCATGGGACCTCCATTAGAAAGGCTATGAAGGACCACCTCCTTCCCATTAGATTTGAACATCGGCTCCATAGTTTGAGAATTTTGTGTGTACTCTCCGAGTGAATGCAGCCATTGCACTCTTAGGACCACCTTCGTGTTACCTATGCCAATCACATAGAAATCGTCCCTCATCTTATGACCGCCAAGAGTCAATTTCAAGTGTTGGATCTTTTGATTACATGGTAGAGTATACCCATCAGCCACCATGACATTAAATCCTTCAAAATCTCCAGTCTTCAATTCCATCTTAGCTACCAACCTCTCATTAATAAAATTGTGGGTAGCCCCACTATTAATCAAATCGGGAACTCACTGTCCCTGCAAAACTCCTCTAACTCGGAATGAATGATATCTCGGTGCTCTTGATAGTGTTGCAAGTGTGCCCCTTGGATGACCACTCTACTGAGTTTTGTGCTCATCTTCAATCACAGCCATCTCTAGATCAGCTACTTCATTCTTCAAATCCTCATTTGAAACCACCTCAATGTAGTGTATATGGCCCTTCCCCAAACAACGGTGACCTGGCTGCCATGGCTCCCTACATGTAAAACACAACTTTTTCCTTCAAAGCTCATTCTTAGGTATGTCTGATTGGCTGGGCTTGGGTGGTACCGTCCTAGGTGGAGGAATGTCCTTCTAAGGAAACCTCTTGGGCACAGTGGAGGTGTCTTTTGGAGTATGACTTGTCCTTAGCCACTGAGTCTTCCAAGTTCAAGGCTATCCTGATAGCATCTTGTAGTGAGTTTGGATCAAATGCCCTCACCAATCCCTTAAGTGGTTCGAACATGCCTTCAATAAAAAGGACTATGAGTCTTCTTTCTATCACATCGGGGACCATCACTGCAAGTCTCTCAAACTCTGCAACATAATCTCTCACTTTGCCTTCTTGCCTTAGCTGTGCTAATTCACATAAATGAATCTCTAGATCCTTCCTATCAAACCTCTCTGCCAATCTCTAGCTGAATTCTTCCAAGGTTGTGATGGAGTCATGCCCTTGTGTTACCATGCCATGATACCACCATTCATGGGCCAAACCCTCAAGATGCAAGGTGGCAAATTTGATGGCTTCCTCATTCATTGGATTCAAGGAGAATTATGTGTCTAATTTTTGCAACCAAGCCCTTGCTGAGGAGCTCCCTGACCCATCAAAACTGTAATGTTCATCTTTCCCAAATGGTGTTGGATATCCTTCCTGTCTTCATACCTTCTCATCCTATGCTCACTCCTTGTCTTCATGTCATGAAATTTTGTGAAGGTTAAATCTATGCGAATGGCAGCGCTTAAAGCATGGTATTCATTAGGAAGTTTGCAATTTCATCCTCCTGTTCTGGTGGTACTTCTGATTTGTTTTCTACCTCCTTTTCCAAGAATTTGGCTCTGAAAGTTCTTGCACAGGTTGTTGTCTTCCCAGCACCCAAGCTACTTCCTTCTGCTCCATTTTGTACAGTCCTACCAGCACTCAGTTGTTGGTTCAAGCCCCTTAAAAGCTGGACCATTTCCACCATGGTCTCCCTCATGTTGGACTGGATTTCTTTGGTTTCCCTAACAAATTCCTGACCATTATTGTCATCTTTGTCTCCCATGGTTGCCTTTTCTTCTCCCTTAGATGGTATCTCATATCTCTGTCACTCATGAAAGGTTACTCAGGCTGGTAGGATGCCGAGCTCTGATACCATTGAAAGATACCCAACATTCATTTCATACAGCAACAACAAATGATATTACAGGATGGCATACACTTAGATCTGATTAGATACCAATCACAAATTTACTCACAGCAATGATGAATGATATCACAGAATGATAATTCATAGATATGAAAACAGATTTATTCACAGCAACAATAATCAACAACACCAATTAATACACGTCTAGGCAACAAAGGAAATTATATTGAATTAACATTGCCTTTCAATCACAAAGATGATTTACATATCCAATCATTGATGGTGTAGCACCCACATAAATCCTATATATCATTAGCTACAAGAAATTACTAGTTTACTACCAGCTAATCAGTTCCAACCAATCAAACATCCTTAGTCGACGATTCCTTGCTATGGGGTCGTGGGTGAATAGAGGCTGTAGATACTTTGTTTGGTGGCGTTATAAAAAGATGATCAACGCCTTAGAAGTGCTGCCTCTCCTGTTTGCTAGAAGTGGCTATTAATCTTGCTGCTCCACCATATTCTATGCTACCTTTAGCGTGGCGTGAGCCAAAGGCTTTGCCACTCCTTCGTCTAAATTGCCCACCCCAAAGCTATGGTTGTGCCACAACTATGCAAGCTTGAAACAAAGAAGCCACGGATTAGAGTATGTTCACTAGTGTGAGAAAGAAGGAATCACAGTAGTAGGGTGAGGGTGTCGTCTCACCTTGCTGAGAATCTGAGGAGGTTTTCATCTCAACAAGATTCACAAGACCATTCGTCCAACTGCGATGCCCTCAAATCAATAGATTATATACTAGCAAAATGTCACCCAACTGGCTCGGTCCAGAATTATTCAAAATATTAATTATTATATTATTTAATATTACTGAATATATTTAATTTAATTTTAGTGTTAAAAAATACTATGTTCCCGCTCAATTTAAATTTAGGACTGGAGGACATTGGGGACATGACATCATAAGTTGTATTTGACTCATTTTCTTTTGATTGGTTTTCAACCTTTTTAAATGACCAATGATTTCTCTTCATGTGGCCTTCCTTACCACAATACCAACTACTTTCTTTGTTTCTATATTTTTATCTTCTATTGGATTTGATCTTCCCCTATGATTATCCTTCCCTCATTCCTGTGATCTCTCTCTATTGCCGGTTACCAAAGCATCCCTTGATGAAGTACTTAGATTTTTTCTTCTCATGTCCTCACTAAGAAGAATCCCAACAACATCATTGAATTTTAGTATGCTTCCCTTCTTACCACATATTGAGTTGCTACAGCCATAGCCACTTCTTCCTAGCTATCAGGCAAAGAACACAACAAGATAGCCTTGATCTCATCATCCAATTTTGATATTGATTGAAATTAACTGACTAAACAAGGTGTTGAATTCATTCAAATGATTTGTGATAGCACCAGTTCCTTTATTTTTAAATTGTACAATTTCATCATAAAAAATACTTTGTTTGAAGCAGAGGCCATCTCACACATATCTGGTAAGACGATCCCATAATCCTTTCACTATCTTTTTTATTGAGTCATTAAAAAAACCATTGCTGGATAGTGAGAGAATGATTGTGGCTGCCGCCTTCCAATCCAGTTTGTCCCAATCTTCATCCAACATTCCTATTGGCTTTTTCGATTTTCCTTATAATGTGATTGAAAGGTCCTTTTGGATTAATAGAACTTCAAGCTGTAACTTCCACATCCCAAAACTCTCTTCTGATAATTTCTCAATTCTCCATTTGTCCATCTCCTCCATTTCCTCTTGTTTGCAAGTGGTTTTCCCAATTCTCTTTGGCTCTGATATCAATTGTTAATTGTGTGTATATATATATAACCAACATCAGATAAACATAGATATTCAAGAAAAACACAGATGTAGCAAATTAAGTGGTTCACCAATTTGGCTACGCCCAAGGGCAAAAAAAAGGGAATTTATTTCTTTGGTGTTGATTACAGAAAATACATGAAAGGTTTCATTATTTACTAATGTTCCATTCCACCAAACTTATGCATAGCTTGTCAGGGCAGATGAAGAGACAGAAAGCAGGGGAACTGAAACGTTTGATTGACAATGTCATTGAATGGTTGGACTTCACCTCTGAGCATGCTTCTTCAAATGTTCTTTTGTAACAATAGACATTTATGACATTGATTTTCAGACTGTATTAGGAAATTGACTTTAGTTGAGAAATATATTGTTTCTTCTGCAATCTTATTATCATTTGGAGTATAGTCTGAAACATTGATATTAATTGTATTTACACATTTTTTTCCATAAACTCCTGCTCAATATAATGTGTTCTTAAATTGAAAATTGAGATAAAAACTAAGACTTAATTTTAGCAAATTCAATTTTCTTCTTCCTATCAAACTTGTTAGAGAAGAAATGTTGTAAATAATCACTAAACATGAATCTTCTGTAATGACATGGATGCAACTCATCTATAAGCTCAGGAGCAGGTCCCACTTCTGTGTCGTTGCCTGGAGAATAGAACATGGCAACAGAGATTCGATCTCTGTGCATATTGGTTACTGCTTGATGCTCAATGCTCTCATATTTTCCGTTGCTCATGACCTAAATTAAACACAACAAAATGAATTAGATTTGAGTTCAAGCTGATTGCTCACAGGACTCGAGGACTAACCCATACCCATTAAAGCACATGTTCCACACATTATAAAGGTGGAGTGGAGTGAGTTTTGCTTAATACATGAAGTCTGAAGACAAGGCAATCATACAAAGCTTGGAGAAATAATTCTAAATTAGATACCCACAGATACATCTTTTAAAAAAGCAAATATAATATATTTTATAGTTCTTACAGAATATTGTGGCCTAAAGTCTTGTCCTGGTAAACATCATAATTTCACAGTTCATGAGTATTATGTTTGTTTGCTTCATAATATAATTGTATTTATTTTGTTTGCATTAATATTTGAGATCACATCCTGTGATTCATCATCTTTCCCCTCTCATTCTTATGCTAGATCATAAAGTGTGATCCAAAAATATTAATACAAACAAAATAAACACAATTATTTTCAAAAATAATTACATTCATATCATCCTATCATTACCTCAAGCATGTCCCCAATATTGATAACAAGCGCGCCAGGGATGGGTTGAACAGGAATCCATTCACCATCCTTACAGATCTGTAGTCCCACTATTTCATCATCCTGCAACAAAACTGTTAAACTACCTCCATCTGAATGAGGAGACAAGCCAAAAACCAGATCTGGTCTTTGGCAGGGTGGATAGTAGTTGCATCTCATTGCCAGTCTAATTTCCCCATTCATGTTAACGAAACAATCTGGTTTTAGGCCAACATTCTCGACAGAAGACGCAAAATTGTATTGCAAAGCTTCTGAATTTCAGTAGCGTATTGATCCAGGGTCTCTCTGCAAGAATGGGCAGACCAATCAGCTGTAAAATGAATATGACATAAAACACATGGAAAGGAACAGGCTATCATGGCAAGCAAATAGTTCAATTTAAGACAAGATATAATGACAGATTTGTGTGAACCAACTGAAAAAAGAAAATCTAAGAGGTAGATTTTCCTTACAAATGGATAGGCATTACAGACTTGGTATAACAGAAGAGGGTTATAAAATTGAAATGAAATTATTATTAACGTCCACAAATAACTAAAAAGGATAATGAAATTGAAAATAAAGTGCAGTGCAATAAGCCAAGAGAAGGTCTGTCAAAAATCTGTTAAGAAAATAATAAATGAGTTCAATCCTCTGGCATTTGATAATTTCCATCAACATTGGATGTTACGTTTTGAAAAATATGGTATTGTAAGCTGAAAATTCATGTTACACAGGACTAATTAACTATTAATCTTTAAACTTTCCATTGCCCAGTAGTTTGAAATTGAGAAGATAAAGGTAGTTTTTAGGTGACATAAGAGAACTGTGATTTCCATTATGGGGTGTCCTATTACATGACTTCACCATTGGACTAACTCAGGCTGTATTGAGGCCAACTAAAACCCCCTAAATACAAACTTTGTTTAAGTTTGCCTATTAAACCGTATAGCATGTGAGTTTACATCGATATAAAATAGGTTTGGCATAAGTGGCAGTTAAACTAGTTATCATATAGAATTTGCAGTAATCCGATTATAACCATCCTGTGCAATATATTGTACAGGATCTTAAAGGATTAGCAACCATCTGAATTAACAATCATTTAGGTACCTGAAGTCCACAGGCTTTGTTGGCCAAAATTTCATTTTTCTATTCTCTTGAGGTAAAATTGTCAAGAACATTCTATCTACCCAGTCCAGTTTTTGATCATCTGAGGCTATGAAGGCCTGGCCATAGCCATCACGCTCTTGCACTTCGTACTTGAGCTTTTCTTCTAATGGTAATTGAATGAATTCCCTCATAATTCCCTTCATCCTGTCCACCAGAGACTGAGGAATCCCATGATTCACAGCCTGTCACAGAGGCATGCATACCATCTTAGCAAGTAATCAAGTTAGTGTCATTATAATAAATAGCTTTTAAGTTACTGATATGTCACATCACATAGGCAACAAGCACAAGTTAGTCTCTGTTTTCTCTCTAAAATTTGCTACATACTATGCACTGATATGAATCTTTATCATCACTACTATGACTTTTTTAAGGAGAGACGTCTCACTTACACCTGGTGTGTGATTAATGTAACTTTTCTCAACTATAAAATAACATAAGATGTTTTCTTTAAAAATGCCCACAAGACATGACACTGAAACTGCTGTTGGTAGAGAGCACTATAATGGAGTCAAACTAACATATCAATTGGATAGTTGAATTTCAAGCCTGTTTCACATTGACAAATCTGTTAAGTCTATTATATAATTCACAATCATTTTCGTTCTACCCACCTGAAAAAATCCCCATTCTTGACATGCAATTCCAAGTTTTTCCATTTCCTTTTGCCTGCAGAAATCCGATTCCCCCAAAAACATGTCCATATCAATTATAGGGATGTCCAAATGACTAGTAGGACATGCAGTTGGGCGCTCTTTCTCTGATCTGATATACCTTTGAGGAAGGCTGTGAAGGTGTTGAGATGCCAATTCCTGAACAACAGGAATTGAAAACCTTTTTGAAGTACCCTCAGATGGATCCAATATGATGGCTGAATTAAACATGATATTTACAGATGTAAACAAACACTTGCTTGCTTCTACACCCCTGTAAAGAAAATCTATAATGGGCTAGCCTCTAGGTATGTTAGGGATCCTCCCACAGTATTCCTGAATGAAGTGCATCCACATTTCATATTTTATAAAAATGCTTTTAGACATTTGTTTCTCCTCTTGTCCATATAGAAAACACTTAACATGAGATGCCCATTGAATCAATCAAAGTCAAGCATCATCTGTTCACCAAAGAGTGTCGCACTGATTGCAATTTTTCCATAAGAAATATATTCATGCGTAATGACGCTTGATGTTTTGAAATTTTAAATACCTATATAAATATAAAAATTGACTTTTCGTTCACAATGCAAACATTTCAAAGTCAACATAAATTTTCCATATTTTTATTTTATTTCATTTAGAATATGTCAAGAACCTCTTCAAATGAGTAATGACAACTATAAAAAAAATTATCCGTTTATCAAAGTCAGAACAATACGTTCATATTTGATTTCATGTGAAAGGAAAAGAAATATTTTTCATGAGATTAATTTAGTCTAATTAATAATGTAGGTTAATTAAATAAGTATAATTAATTTAAATTATTTAAGTTTAATGTATATATCTAATATTAATCAATTGATTAGTTTATCTAATTAATTTACCTCATCTAATGTATACTACTTAATCTATTGTTTAGGTTTTTTTTTTCTATCTCATCAATAATTAAATAATTTAATTATTCTATTTTACATTTCACATGATTAAAATAGTTAAATAAAAATAGAAGAGGTCTTAAATGCATTTGTCTCCAACATTCCTTGAAGTTGCACAACTTATTTGTTTTTGGTAAATGCATCGTAACCCTTGACATTCAAACAACCTCCACCATGATTCTCCATTCCCTCAATCTTAGGAAAGTCTTCTCATCCATCATCCATCTTCCATTGTTGATCTTTTCAATATAACTCCACTACCCATTATCCTTCCTAAAAATCTTTAAATTGAGACACCATCTTATATATTTAATCCATTCTATTTCTAATTATATGTTGTTAAAATAGGTAATGTTTGTGTACAAGAGCATCCACATCTCAAATCACTTGGACCAAATTGTCACATTCCTGTCAGACAAGGTTATAAGAAGAATAAAATAAATAATATTAAACTTGTTCATGAAGGACAAGGGAGACACACATTTAGTGAGTAGTGGTGCTTAGGGATGGAGGGTGTGCTTGTTATTAATGAGGCATGACATCCTCACTAGTTTCATCCAAATTTTTACATGAAAAGAGGGACCAAAAGGACAGGGCTCGTGGGAGAAAAGATTGGGATGATTTGTGATTGCATTAAAGAGGAGAGAGTGTGAGGAGAAAGCAAGGCCTTGCCATTAATAAAGCATGGCAACCCTGTCCTCCCCCATATTTCCATATGATTTTCCACTTGAAAAAGGAAGTGTGGGTAGGTTGTGGGAAGAAGGGAGAGCAAATTTTTCCACTTGAAAAAGGTAGTGTGGGAAGAAGCAAAAGCAAATTTTAAAACCCCCCATGACCACCTTAGTTTCTCATCCAATTCTAGACTGGAAAGTCAAGAGAGAATGCAGGAGAGACTAGTTGGAAAGGTAGGAGGTAGAATAAAAATGTAGAGAAATGCATGGAATGATGTGAGGAAGCAAGAATAGAGAGAAAGTGTGAGGAGAAAAGAGCTCGTGAACCAGTTATGGCGCCCATCAAGCATAAAAGATATAGATGTCCATTGAAGCATAAAGTAGGAGACAAGTTGCAAAGGCTTTGTTTGAATAAGAATCATGTTGGGAAAGGGCATGCAGAGAGGGAGAGTATAAAATGGAGTCGTAAATGCCAACTTCCACAACTGTTGCCAATGTTGTCACTACCTAAGTGAAAAATGTGATTCATGGTGGTATAAAGGTAGATGTAGAGAATGAAGGTGCAATGGGGAAGACATGGAGCAAAGGCATCACAGAGAAACATAGTGAAGATCTCAAAGAGCAAACAAGTGAAGCAAATAAAACAAACAAAAAGAGAGGAATAAAGATACGTTGCCAAGTAACAGTGTGTGTCTTGCATTTGTACAATTCGAATTCTAAATATATGCAAAGATCATTCACAAATGATAGAGAAAAGATAATTTAAAAGAGTCTTGAAATAGATTGAAGATGTATTGTCCAACATAACTTTGATAAGTGTCTTCTATTGGGCCATTGCTAAAAACATCTACAACAAATCTCTCTATTTGGTCCTTGTAAGCACTAAATCTCTTGGAAAATACATGCCTAACTGACTATACAAGACTTATAGAAAGTTGTTCATTGCTATTGTGTAGAAATATAACTTGCCCTAGTTACTCTCATTTCTAAAGAAGACGCAAAAATTTAATAATATCCAAGGTAAAGCTGGTTACTGCATTCAAAATATCAATGAAGACTTTGTGCCACTCATATGATATTGATCCTCTATGTATGCTTAAAAATTCTATGGTCAATTATCTTAAATGCAAATTGCAAAGGTCCAAAATCATGATATCTCAATCTTGCTTAGAGAGAATAATTAGGTTACAATTAAAGATTAGGCCTTTTTGGTGGCCTTAGCTTGATTTCTACCAAAGCATTAAGGTTCATAGCAAATCAAGAGTTGTTACTAAAAAGGGGATTCTCAGTCTATATATGTGTGTGAGATATAATAAATATCCTTCTCCTCATAAGGACATTAGTGAATATTATTGACATGTATATGGGTATAGGTAAGAAGTCATAATTTGATAATATACAATTTCTCTAACTCTATAAGTCAAAATCTATAAAATCTTGTTACTATGGAACCTTGAGTTGTTTCTAGCAACATCAAGATAGTAAGTGAACATAAACCAGGCATGTGATCTATTTGACTAAATTCATCAAGTAACATGACATTAAGAAATGCTCTTATAACAAGTTATGCTCAAAACATGTTTGTTAAAAGGAATGGAGTAAAATATTAATGCTAAGGCTTGTTTGAAAAGCTATATAGAGGGTATGGATCCTAATATTCAAATAGGGGGATATGATTTGGTAACAAGAAAATTGATCAAATTTAGAAGTTGTACTCGATCAACTATAAGAGGAAATGTTGTCATGATAGTTATTAAATGAAGTTTATTACTAGACTTAGGAATTTAGGTTTTCTCTCTCTCTAAACCATAACAACCTTATATGATTATATGGTGATCCTACAAGATTAAATTGTTTCATTTTCCATAGTCTTGAACTTCAAACTATACAAAGGGGAAGGTGTTGTATAATACTACATAATATTTTTACATGGAATGAAGTATAATTATGTAGACCTATTTATATAGTATGGACTATGAACACAATTACCTAATCTGAGTTTTTGGGTTATGGTGGAGTAATAATGTAAGTGATAATGATCTATTTAGTGGGCATTGGAACCCTAGTGTATTAAACATATTTTTAATACTCTTGGTAACCCACTTGGGATTTGAGGGTAAAGGCTTACTATGATGGTATGATGTCTATCAGCCTCTTAAATATGAGAACCTTGCTATGGAAATTATCATGAGAATGAAGGAAGGATACTATAACTCGAATGGACCTCAATATAATTGCATAGTAAATGGAAGGCACTATCATTTAATTTGATAATGTTGTTGAGATTGAATTATGAGATAAATACTATGTAGTATCTCTTAACACCTTATTGATGACCATTAAGGTCAAGTATAGTCGATATGACAAGTACGAATAAACTATTTAGTCTATGAACTAGACTATTATAAGAATATGGGGTTGTACCATAGGGTAAAGGAAATTAGAAGATCAAGAATATAATTATTATTATTACTAATGGGTTATGTTTCCATATATTGGTCTAATGGATATAGTTTTGTCAACTTTCTTAAGTACGATTTGGGTATGGATTATACTTAAAACAAGCTTACAAACACTATTGTGTGTCCTTAAAAGATATCTATTCACCCCATGAGTAACAATATTTGTTTGATTATGAGATCTTAGATACAATAACTAAGGTGTGTGATCATTGAGAGACTTGTAGGAGAACTATGTGTGACTTTGATCCATATGGAAGCGGATACATAGGCGGTCCTTGGACGAAAGATGCCTTTGTGACCTCAAGTCCAAAGGGGGAGGGTTCAGGGGGATAACTCTAGGGTTTGGGGTTGTTCCTAATTGGTTTGACCTTTCCTCCTCTATAAGCTTTAGTTGAGGCTAAAATGGGTACCGAATGCGTATGATTGAGTAAAGGAAATCTAATAAATTGTATTTAATGCATGATGTGTTTTGAATAGTAAATAAATAAAGTAAGAGATTTAACTACTTATAATTGGTAATTGAATATATGTATATGTTGGGTAAAGTCCATCTCATGTTGGTTCCATGTGACTTTTATGTGTTGTGTAAATTGACTCCATATCTAGAGGTCTCTATGTATAGGCTTGTGTATATTGTTTGTGATTGTGATTCATGTTATGTATGACCTGCCCAAGTGTGAACCTTTGGGATATGAGCAGTGATAGATAGTCATTGGACCATGCCAATGATTGTTGTTTGGGCTACTGTTAGGGACTAGCTGACATTCACTTGGTTCACAGAGGTGAAGGTTGCTATGGGCTACCTTGGTTATGATACAACCCTAGCGATTGCATGGGGAGGGACCCATCCATGTAGGTAACGGTAATCCAAGGCTAATTGTTGTATTTCAAGGGGTTCATTAGCTATTACTGATAAACATGAAAGTGACTAATGCCAAGTGTTACCCAGGATTGTGAAGAAGACAATTGACAATACCACTAAGGTCACAAGGTGGTATATGTCAGGAGCTACTTCTTCTTGAGTGGACAAAATTATTGTTGGTGGCCTAGGGTGATTCCAAAAAATTGGTTTACAATTACATTGAGGAAGGAAAATTGCAAAAATGCTCCCAAAACCAAAAATTTAGGTTTTTAAGGGTTCGCTCAAACCAGGGGGTTCGAATGAACCATTTTCTAGGTTCACTCAAACCCCCTAGTTCAAGTGAACCCCTTTTTCATGGCAGGTTCGCTCGAACCCCATATGGCACATTTTTTAAAAGAAAACAATGGAAAATTTGAAGAGCGAACCCCACTTCACTCGAAGGGGTCAAGGGGGTTTCGCTCGAAGCCCCCTTTTTTTCCCTTCTCCCCCTCTCCTACCAATTTTTTGTAAATTTTTTCCTTTCGAAGCTCAGGTTGAGGATGAAAATGGAGGAGACTTCACAGATCCAATTGGGTGATGGTAGTCCTCAGAACGAGCTATCCATCGAATATAATTTTAATATGTTTTGGTTTTATTACATATTTTTTATAGTTTGATTAAACATAGGTTTTTCATCGAAAATCAAGCTCTATGTTTTGCACATGTGGAAAAATAGCATATTATCACAAAAAGAATTTGAAAAATACCTATGCATTAGATATTGATGTCCCTAATCCAACAAAAAAAAAGAATTTTGATATATACAAAAAAAGTTGTTAACAAGTAAACCATATCTAAATTGTAATTGGTTTGACTTCAAAACTTAATTAAGAAAAAAATATTCAATGAAATTCTATGAAACCAATTCCATGCACTATATATCATAGTTACTAATCTAAATTTGAAAAAAAAAAGAATTTTATCCTTCATAAAAAAAGTTGTGTTAGCAAGTACACATCACTCTGTAAAAATGGTGTTTACTATTAAAAACTAGTTTTCGAAGGAGATGGAAGAAGTGCAATCTGATTCCAAAAAAATTGAAAAAAATAAATAAATTTAGAATCTATAGACAAAATGTCACAAATCACTATTTTGCATCATCTTCAAATTCCTCATGGTTTAGCCACTATAAGTGTCCGAAAGTGAATATTTAATTTAAAAAAATCAATTCAATGTCTAGTTTGGCCAAAAATTGTAAACCAGTAATGTGGAATCACCCCCTATAGGTGATTGAAGTCAAAATCCACCACTTTATGGTAGGTTCACTACTTGTGGAAAGCCTTGGGATGGTAGACGGACCCACAAGGTAGTGTGGGATGCACCAAATCCCCTTCCCAATTGTCATATTGTATATTTGGCCTTGTTGGGTTGAGGACAAACCCATGGTGTAGTAAACGATGCACCGAATCCTCTTCCCATTTGTCCAATGGTGTAGAAGACTGAAAGAAAGGATGAGACCGACGATGTAGTGCACAATGCACTGACATTATTTTCTATCTAGGATGCATTATGGACATGTGTTAGTTAGCCATTGTGGGTGTGTTAGCCAGTCACTATGTGTATTTGTGATGTATGTTGGAGTTCATCACCGTGTATGTGTGATGTATGTTGGAGCTAATCACTGTGTATGTGACATATGATGGAGTTTGTCCTTGTATATTTGTGATGTATGCTAGACCCAATCACTAATGTAATTGTGATATGTGTACGAGTCAATCACAGTTGTACTTGCGATGTAAATATGAGCTAATCACCATTGTACTTGTGATCTATGTATGATTTTGTCTTTATTGTACCTATGATGTGTATGAGCTAGTCACTTTGTGTATATGAAGGTATGCTTGTGACAACCATTCTAAATTCTTTGAGATTATGGTATGATATGCTTGTTGTGAATATTGTGAATGTTTGTACACTAATGATTGGTAATGTTTGGTATGGATCCAACACTTGATGGCAATTTTCTTATCATTATATTATAATTGGCTAATTTGATAGATTACATGTACTTAATTAATAGTCATGGGCTAAAAGCGAGATCAAACATCTCATGCAAGAGGAGAGAATAAACTCCCTCTAACCTTGTGGGGCGAACTACGAAACCTCTGATTTCCCATGAGGGGATATGCAGGCAAGGTCATCATGAACCCTCGAGGTTTAGGTTATAGGATTAGGAAGGACCTTAACCTTCAGACCTTACCATTCTTTGTGCAAGAATATAATTGTCGATGATGAGTTGATGTCACCATGGTGAATGATGAACTTTTGAAATTAACACTTCAAATTTAGATGAAGGAGGCTTGGTTGGTTAAGTTGGTAGTTGTGGTAAATTGTTAAAACAAAATAGCACCCAAGGAGCAGATTTTACATAAATCACACTTGCAATGGAGTTTCATGGTAATTTTATTTTCAATGTTTTTTTTTAACTTCATTTCATTATTTGAGGTTTGATTTAGTATGGAATAAGAGGTCTTTTACTTGTATTTGTCTCCTACTTGCATTTCTAGACTAGTGCTTACATTTTGGCGACTTTTCTAGGGAGTTCATTTTTTATCTAACTTCATTATTTTTTTTATTATTTGTAGTGGTTTTTGACTAACTAGTCTTCTAGATTCTTACTTCAATTTAAATGGTTTTGAGGATCAAGTTTCTATAAGGACTTCTAAAACAAAAGTCATGATTATATCTTGAAAAATTAAGAGATAATTTTTGACATATAACCCATATAATTTGATTATAAGAAAATATGAAAATTTTGGAGAGAGTTTAGTTCTCACTATATGAAATTATATATGACAATACCATCCATATTGTATAGATAACACTATACTTTGCATAGGTTGAAGATAACTAGTTCCAATTTTTTTACATATATACATAGACAATTTTAACATTATCTTAGATTTATTGCATATATCTCTATTTTTTAAGTATAGAAATACTAATTCCAAATATACATAAGGGTTTTTAACATATACATAAGGTTTGTGTGGAGATACACAACCAATATATATATGTATATATGCAAGGCACAAATATTCTACTACAAGAACTGTGTAGATACAAAGATCTGCTTTTAAATTTTATAAATAAGGTATTAATTTTAGTTAAAATCCACACAAAACCATTTTTTATACTCCTTAAAAGCCACATGCATTATACGGTTTATTATTTTAAATTCTGTGGGCAAGGGTTAATGGTGAGTGGGTTTTGTAAAGCACAATTTACTATTTTTTGGTGGGTCTTCTAAATTGTAATTAACAATATGCAAAAACACACTGTAGATTGTTTTCCATCAACAATGAAGGTTTCATAATCATAGGGTTTATTTACATCCTTGCTCTAAATGTCAATTACCAATACCATCATATTAACGGGCATTTGTGTTTTGCAATCCATCCCTAGAACTTGGCATAGAGAAAAGTATGTCTTGATAAAATAATGCACAAAGAGATCATAAATTGAATGACTTAAATTCTCCAATAGAAAATATTTTTAACTCTTTGTTTTGCCCTTTAAGCCTGAAGTTGGGTAGCCATTTAACTTTGTAACTATCCCTTAATCTTTGATACTCTCTTGTAAGTGCTCCTTGGTCAATAGACAATTAAGCATTGAAATCCAAGTTAAACGCCTCAAAATATACTTTTTGTCAAGGCTTGCCAAAAAGACCCTTGCTCCAAGTTATATAAATTGCTTTTTTCTCTAGGTTATAAACCTTAGCTATGACTTTGATCAAAGCAACATTGATGAAAATATTGGGCACCACCAACCTCCCAACCCCTAGTCTCCAAAGTCTCCAAATATTGTAAATTGGTTTGTCAACTAGACACTATAAATTCATACTTAAAAAATGCATACCTGTGTATAGGAATGATCTCATCTTTGCAGCATTCATTTTTATCAATGATCCTATCGGCCAAAATTTTTAGAGCCCTAAACAAGACTCGACCTCTTAGACAATCTAGGTAACTAAGCCATTATATCTTCATTCAAACTCCTTTTAACTTCTCTTGAAAGTATGACCACGACTTCCAAGGTTAGGGTTTTTCAGGGTTCTAGAGATTGAATTTTTACGTTTTTTCTAAGTTTTCCATAAAATTATAAAATTTCTTACAAAATTTGACTAATCCAAGAGCTTCTTCAAATTTCATTTTTCAAACACCTTCCTTAACAAAATAGAAATAATCTCTTCGAAGATAAGAATACAATAGGAAGGAATAAAACACTTAACGTTTTGATGTCACTACAAACCTTGGAAAATCTTATAAAAGCTCTTGTTCAACAAGATCTTCACTATGCAACCTTTTTTTTACAATTTGGAGAGAAATTGTGAATGTAATTATGCCAATTTTTTTTTAAGGGAATCAGAAGGTATAGGCCAAATATACCATTAATGCTTGTGTGCACAAAGGCACAATCTACATGTAGTGTTCGTTTTTGAATGTGGGTCATTGATCTTATAGAAATCAATGGTTTTTGCAATCATCTAAATTCCTTTATGCAAAAAAGAACAGTATCTTTATTTAATTTTTTTTATTGAGAAAAATGTTGAGATTACAATGAGAACCACACTTGTTGGTTCATAGTGCAAACTCACTCCTTGATGTTTATAACCCATCGGTAAAGGATGGAATTACTTGGGTCATATTAACTATAGATTTTGAATACTTCAGCAATGTAGGGCATTGATACTATTTGGAAGAGTCCACCATGATATTGTGCACTATCATATTTATGTGGTCGGGGACCACCAGTTATTGCATGCTATTATACTTATGTGGTTAGAGAACGACCATTCCCCTCCTCCCCTTAGGTGGCTTTATCAAAGTCACATGGTGCTCGTAATGCAAAAAATTTATTGTTGAGATATGAAATTGAAAATTTCCTAATTGATGTTTTTTTTATTATATGCCAGTAGTGTTAAATTTTACATTTATTTTATTGGGGCTATTTAGCCATTTGAAAGTTGTCGTAGTCCATTGCCTCAAGGACTTATTTAATTTTTGTTTTTGAATTAAGATTGAGATGTTGAAATGCAACTGCAATTGATCTTTATTTAGTTTTTCTCTTAAAGTTATAATTTTCTATTTATTGAAATGTTGGTTTATGATTTTATGTTTCTTGGTTTGAGGCTTCTTATTTTTTCCTAATTTTTGGCAAGTGTGGTGTAATGTGACATATGTAAAAACTACCATATCCTAGGGGGGTTCCCTGGTAGGTCATATAGGGGAGTAGATGCGCTGGGGAATTATAAATTATTTGAAAGGGGTTGCGAATGGGACTGGTATGGGAGAGTCATTAATCCATTCTTCCCCTAGTTCTATGATTATTCTTTTTGTACCTTCCTGTTGGAAGCTAACCCCCTTAAACAAACAAGAGAAGGTACGTAGGAGTTATTATATTCTTGATTTTTATTCTAAAATTTTATTTATGCTATCGTGAAAGAGTTAGGAATCATAAATTTGTGAATATGAGTTGAAATTGTAAATGAAATGGTTGCAAAATTAATTCTTATTTCAGCTATCAGATTAATGTAATATACGATTGTTGGGCGGGGGCCCTAGCTCGGTTGGCTAAGTAATTCCATTGCGGCTCTGCTGGTCACGAGTTCTAGTCTCCCCCCGTCTCGTGGTACCAGAGGGCGTGTCGTGCCAGCGTCGCCGGTCACTTTAAAAAGTTTACCAGGCGCACTGCAGTTTATAGGGGGTCGTGCTACCCGATTCCTACAGTCTAAAATAAAAATAAAAAATGTGATATACGATTGTCGCCTATGGTTTCATTGGTAATGTGCAGGAAAGGAAGAGTCAGTATGAGAAGGGAAGACGATTGAGTAGATCAAAAGACATATTCTTGTAGTGATGAATTTGACCCCCTTTTGAGGCTTAGAAGGAAATAAAGTTAATAAGTTGATAAAGTAAGGTGGTAAGGGTTGATATAAAAGGGATGATTTATATTTTGGGTTGAGAGGGTATTTATTTGTGTGCCAAGCGAGTTGTAAATTGGGGGATAAAGTTTAGACTTGCCTCAACACAAAACATGTATCATAATTTTGAGACTTCATAGAAGTTGAACGAACAAACAACATTCTCTTGTGAATATGTTAATTCTTTCAATATAGCATAAAGAGGAAGTGGTGAGACATACAAAAAGATTTCAGGAACTTGTGGAATGAACCGACTTCATAAATATTTTAGAAACAAAATAAATTTTCTTGAAACAAAAGGAACCCCTCATAAAAATCTTGAAAGAAAGAATTTTTCAACCTCCTAGAGAAAACCTTGTGGAAATAATAGGTCTCACGATACAGAGTTGAGGTGATTCAATCAAATAATCACATGTGGAACTGACTAGGATAAAGGTGGGGACAACCTAATGAGCCCAACATCAAACAACTTAAAGGGCTTAAAATACATGTGTTAACCGAGACAACTTAAAACACTAGGAAAAAGGGATCAATAACACATGAGCAAAAAGGCTTAAGAGACAACTTAAGGAACATACAACCTAGTGGTCAAGTCAATGACAAAAAAGATGGAAAGGAAATAGAGCCATGGACATTTTCTTAGGGTTTTTTTTGGCTAAGGCATAACAAACCCTAGGTTCAAAGAGGCCCTATTTTTTTTCAATAGTTATATCACATCTAAGTGTGTTGTACCCCTAAGACTTCCATCAATCATGACATATCTATGTCTATCATTGGTATCTCAATGGAATTTACTACATAAATAGGTAGATGGAGAGAGGGGGGGACCCTTAGAGCTTGACAATAGAAGTTTAACAAATTAAGTCTTGTGTATTCACTTGTAGGTCATATAAATAGTTGTCCATGGTTGCTAATGATATATTCCTGTTATTTTTTCTGAAACACTCTATGGATATTTGGCAGGAATAATATAATTATAGAGTTATTTTATTATGGTCAAGTGTTGTGTTAGTTTGAGCTTAGATATACTGCGCTCGTAGAATTTGTGTTAAACATGAGATAAAATGTATCATTTTGAAAAGGTGAGGTACTAAGACCCTCAACCTTGGCATAGGCATATATAAATGATGGTAAGAAAAATCCCTTGTGTAGACAACAAACATATGATATGGGGGTGTCCCAAGAACATGAGGCATGATGGGAAATAGATGGGCCACCCCATTTATATCCTCTCTTGATACACAAGAAGAATTGCACCTATTATAGGAGGGGTTGATCCACATGGTACACTAAACATTTCCCCTTCAACAAATACCAATTGATGTAGATAGGAAAGCTAGAGATTTAGGCACACTAGTTACATGATATTGCATTTGAAAACATCCTTGTTTTGTTTAATGAACCTTACTAAAAATATTCATATACAATTCTCAATTTTGAAATACCCTATCGCAATAGATGCAAAAAATATAAAATATGAAAGTTCCTAGAAGACATATAACAGATTTGCACATGGAATAATGGGAGGACTTGAATATTTCATTCAAGTACATAACAAGCTCAAATGATTTCAAAGATATTATGAAAATTCCCAAAATGTTTCAAGATTATAAAATATTGTTGAAGTCCTCCAAGCTAAAAACAAGTGCTAAAACTAGTGTTGGGGTTTGTTGATAAGATGATGAATATGCAAATTGATGAAATTACCCACCTTATATAAAGTTGAAGGCCTAGCATGGGTCCATATATGCTAAGAGTTGTTTGAAACTTTTCCATCATTTTACATTCTATTTTGGTCTACACTATAGAAAAAGTAGTTGTGAGCCTACATTGTATGCAAAGAACAATAAGTAAGGTCACATATTGGTTATATGTTTTTATGTTGATGATTAGTTTTTTTATAAAAAAATATCTATAGAAATATTCAAATCAATTGTGAAGAAAGAGTTTGAAATGATAGATTTAGGATTGATAAGATTTTTCTAGGCAATGAAGTTGTTCAATTACATAATGGTATTTTTATTTGTAGACCCTAGATAAGTATCAAATTATGTAAAAAATAGATCTAAAAAATATTGATTAGAAACCCCAGGGCAATGATAGATTATGAGAGCTCAATTTTATAGGTCTTAAAAATTATAAAATTCATCCATGTCCTTCCTCTATTTATCTTTCCCTAGTTTTCCTACAAATTATACTTTTAAGAGATTTTCAATGGGTCATGTTGATGGATGTTTTGATACACTCACAATATAAATGCAAATTTAGATGAACCTACATCTGTCTTGAAAGAAAATTGAATATTTAAATAAAAGATGATTACTGCAAGGTGTTGGTTGTTTGGTCTTAAATTTCTAATTCACCCAATTATTTGTTGGTTTGTTGTTTTCACAAAGGGATTGATATGGTTGTATTATGAAATTTGCACCTTAAGTGGTAGTTTGTAATGATAAATCAATTTAAAACATTCAAAACCCTAAAAATATGTTTCCTTGGTTTCATATATGATATATTTTGAATTCTAGAAACACTATTCAGACAATTGATCTTTAATAATTATTGTTATTTTTCCTAATTCTAAATAGTTTAGATAAAAAAAGATCAAAAGTGAAAAGGGATATAAAGAGAAATTGTAATTTTGAAACTATGCTAGAATAGTAACATTCATTAATGAATTGATTTGAAAATAGACCGAAACTTTTCCTAACCAGATTACATCATAGTATCCCACAAAGTCAGTGCAATCTCTTGAGGAACTTAAATAACTTAGAATTGCAAAATTTCATTAATTTTGGCATAGCTCTAACTAATCTTTCACCATGAACACACACAAATATGAATATTGAAACACATACATGCACATTCATCACATTAATTCCACTAAAAAAGATAAATCATTAAAATTCCTAAAAATGATTATTGTTGAAGTTTCCAAACCAAAAGACTAACAATTTCTCCTCCCATTTCAAAGCATAATAAACTACAAATTTTTTAAGTAAAAAGCACCAAGGTGTTAACAAAAAAAAAAGAATGGCCAAGATTAAGTCAACATGTATAGTTTAGATTGATAGCCATCTACAACTGTTTATTTTGGTTTGCATGCTTAAAACAAACCAAAAATTCTAAAATGGAACTCTAGTTTACATGCACTTTTTGGGTTCGAAAAAACTCCAATTAACTCTCAAAAAACTCCAATGAAAATGCCCTTATTTTCAGTTTGTCTTTAGTTTCCTTCTTTGCACCATGCAAAAACATAGAACTTTGCCAAGTGTCACCATCCTAGAACTTCATCATAAAATGTTTAAGAATTTATTTTTGATATAAGAGTTCCATATTTAAATATTTTTCTCGTCTCCATGCCACCTCGCAAATTTCAAACACCATGATCAAACGTCCATTGAAATCATTTTGTATTGTCAAGCCTGCAAGAAATAGTAACACCGATCCAATCATTGCTTGTTCACCTTTCCAACTTTATTACCTATCTAATAGTACCCGCCATTCACAAAAACTTGTAATTAATCCATTCCTTTTAAAATCCAAGAATTTTCTAACCATTTTGAATTTATAGCACTATCAATACCATTAAAAGTGCTCAATTCCTTTAACAAGTTTTCTTGAAATCATTTCCAAGCTCCACCTGCCCTCACAATCAATAACCTTATCTTCTCCATTACTAGCCTTGGAAAAGTGATTTTGCAAAGTCTACTTTAAGAGAAAACACCTACACAGTATGCTAGCATTGTAGATGGATGATTTAAACCAAGCAAACATTAGTTGGTATGATTTTTTTACATTTCATGAAGTATTAGAGCAAGTATTTGGATTCAACTGTGTATTTTTTAGATCAGCATTTTGGATCACACTCAGTGATCCATCATAGGAAGAAGAAACATTGTCAAACATGTTGCATGTTTATGCTAGCTTATAAGGTTGTTGGCTTCTGGCTTATAATTGGATTCAGAGTAGGGTTTTCATTAGCCTTTAGCACCTGAGCTAGAGAAATAGCTCCCTTATGCTCGATTTTATTGAAGTTTACATCTTCATTGAAAAGCTTAAAGCTTGGGGCTATGGAAATCACACCATAATCACTTAGACCATTGGCACAAAGGTCTAGCCTGGGAATAGTTGCATAGTTCTTGAAGGCTTCTGCTATATATTATGCTCCCTTCACAATTATCTAGAACCATCCTAATCTAAGATTTTGTACATTTCCATTGAATTTATGGGCTCTAGGAAAATTCACCGCTAGCAATTCACCGACAAAAAATTCACCGTCAACAATTCACCGCAGGAAAATTCACTGCCACCACCAATTCACCGCCATGGAAAATTAATCGCCAAAAATTCATGCAATTAATTTTCCATGTGGTGAATTGTCATGACAGTGAATTTTCCCACGATGAATTGTTGGCAATGAATTTTCTGTCAGTGAATTGTTGGCGGTGAATTTGTTGTATGCCAAATTTATGGAATTTCATTGAAAGGAACAATCGGGTTGTAGCTGAGTTCCAATTTCTTGATGACTTGGTTGTCTTGTAATGTTATTTCCTCGCAACTCAATAGTTTCCAATTTTCTATTTCACTTCACCACCTTTACAACTTTCTGTGTCAGTTTTTTGAAGCCACTCGTTTCAATCTTGGAAGTGATTTATGGCATAGTACTCAAAATCATCCTTAGATTTTTGGTCCTCTTTAAACCACAAAATATTTATTAATAAAATAATGAGTTTCCCTATTATCAATAAGCATCCTGATCTATTATTAGAAAACATTTCTTAAATTGTTACTAAATGCTTCTGGGTTAGATTGTGTTAGTATTTTTACATCAACGTTTTCAATCACAATCCATTATCCATCATCAAGATGAAGTGGAGATCATAAAGAGGAAACTGAATAGT
Organism: Sequoia sempervirens; assembly: GCA_007258455.2. NCBI lineage: Eukaryota > Viridiplantae > Streptophyta > Pinopsida > Cupressales > Cupressaceae > Sequoia > Sequoia sempervirens. The sequence continues at coordinate 370,937,367 of VDFB02000015.1, read as the reverse complement.
TGTAGAATAGGAATTGCATAAAAATGTAATAAATGGATGATATCTAGGTGATCTTAAAAGAGCTTCAAGTGTGCTTTTGTTTGTACTTTTATAATCAACAATTTAAGGTTATGCTTCTTTATGATACAGCTCAAATTCCTCTAGGTTTGAATCATTGTGAGATATTTCTTCAATATAATGGACTTGGACCTTGCTTGGACCTTTCCAAGGCATCTATGATTAGGTTATCATGGCTCCTCAGAAGAAAATCATAACTTTTTCCATCAAAGTTCATTTATGTTGTATTCATCTACATTATTTGGATGTAAATATGGTCTTCCTTTCTAAAATTTTCCTTTTTTGTTTTTGAAAAAAAGTTATCTTGGATTGAGATAGATTTTTTCCCTTAAGAATAAGGGGCTCAAGTGTTATGTTTCTTTTGATTACTTATTGTAGGGAATTAGGTTCAAAAGGATGGGTTCAAACAAGCCTTCAACAAATAGAAAAAAATGATTCTTCTTTTATTTAAATATCATAAAACATTATTGCAACGCATCAAATTTCTAAAATACCTACAATTTTTCTAACATACTCATCCTCATTTGTACACTCAAAGTGGTCCAAGATCCTTTGACTAAAATCATTAAACATTTACAAAAGGTTATGTCCTTGTGTGATCAAACCATGGTGCCACCAATCATGAGCAACACCTTCCAAATATAATGTAACAAAATGAATGGCATCTTCCTCCTCCATAGGATGAAGAGAAAAAAAAGTGTAATTTTTAAAACCAAGCCTTAGCAATAATATTTTTGGTACCGTCAAGGGTAGGGGAATTCAATTTTACACATTTGTTGTAACATTTTCCTTCAATTAAGTTTACTGTCATCTAGGGTTCTCGTAGAAGTTCTCCTGTCAATGATATCAAGGGTACATGCATTCAATTTTACACGTTTATTGTAGCATTATCCTTCAATTAAGTTTACTACCATATAGGGTTCTCTTAGAAGTTCTCCTATCAATGATATCAAGGTAACTAACAAAAACTATATTTTATTCTTTAGACACTTGTCTGGCATGCAATTAGTCTTAGACCTATTATTGATAGATATACTTACTTATCCATGTAGTGCCTTTGCAAGCATTGAGATTTTCAAGATATTTATAACATATAGCATATGTACCATGAGATCTATCAATCGATCTTTTCTTTGATGTAATCTAATCATGTTATTATGGAATAACTTCTTTTTGTTCAGCTATTAGCTTTTACTTTTCCATTACTCCTCCCACCATAACTTCTTCTAGATCTTTTTCTTTCAAACTTTTTTTTGTAACATGTCAAACCTTCAATGTAGTAAAAATTTCTAAATTTAAACCTTGCGAGTAAATAAATTTGGTAACAAGTCATTTCAATAAAAAATTTCTTTCTTTTATTGAGAATATATGAACAAGATGCCATATCATATTACAATTAAGATTCCATTTCATTACAATAAATTCACAAGTACAAGTAATAAGAATACATACATTTACGTACATAAATCCAATGAGCTTTAGAACTAATAGCTAAAAGATGGTCCAGGATCTTTCCTTTCAAATCTTGGTTCTTCTATCGCCTATTGTGGAGGAGAAGCATCATTCAGGAACTTTTCTGCCAACCACAAATTCATAATGCAGTCCCCCACACATCTATTATTCAATAGATGGCCCTTCCCTTCAACGAAGAGACTGGTAGAGTAACCGCTAATGACAACCAACTAAGCATAGTGTTGTGTCCTACATAACTAGAACCTTGCAATCCTGCAATCCCAAACTAGCATGTATTACTGGATCACGGTGAACTGATAGTGTTAGTCTTGGTAGTCACACAACCTAGAGTGGAGTCACACAATCTAGAGTGGAGTCTCAAACATTCATACTAATTTGATCAAAGAGTTTTAATTCAGTAAAAAACTAAGAGTCATATATCACATACATTACTCAGGACTGATTTGACTTAAGGCTATCTTAAGCTACACATAGGTATTTCCTTCAATGGATAGTCCATCATCCCAGATAACCTACAACCATATTAATCTACTTGGAATTAACTACCTAACTAGTAAGTACACAAGCTTAGGTATTCCTTCTATGGATAGTCCATCATCCCAGATAACCTACATACTTGGATAACTTGACTTACATGTAAGTATATTAATCCCTCTCCCATACTGGGTTCCCTCTCCTAGGATTAAACACAAGCTTTCCTAGTTAAATCAATAACTTAGCTAAGTGTTCCAAATGTGCTTTTCATGTTCAATCATACCTAATATATGATACTTATGATAAACACCCATCTCCTACCATGGAGTAAATACAAAAACATCACATCCCATGTCCAAACATATCTAGTATATTTAAATATTTATGTTATACCTCATGTAACATAATTAAATACCTATGTCAAGCAATCTCTTCAACATATATCTGGTATAGTTAAATGCTTGTGTCAAGAAATCTCTCCTATCATGGAGTACTTCAAAATGTAATATAAAAACAATGCAAAATTTTCAATTCCCTTTTTCAAGGACACTCTTAATTACTTCTATTGTACATATTGAAAATACATTCTAGACAAACATAGAAATTCATAATAATTCTAAGTAAATAACAAGAAGAAAACATCCTCATGCCTATTATTGCTTATCCCAATTAATGATAGTATTGTTGCCCTCTCCATTAGTAAACAACTTGATCATAGCTTCTCAAAAAAAATCACTCTCTCTCTTGTTGATAGCACACTTCTCTCAAACAAATAAGATACCTCTTTCTCACAAAAGATCACTCTTTCCTCACTCATAAAATGGATGAATATGGCTGGTAATTTCTCAAAAATGATAAATAGAAAGTGATGCATTTCTCTTGGTAAAATGCATCTCTCACAAATGAATGGATGAAAGCAAATAATGATAATAGAAGAGAATGAGAATATGAATGCGTTACAAGTGAAATGGTATGACTATTATAGTGTAGCTAGGCATTCTAAAATCCCATAGTTTAGGCATGAAGAATGACACAAGTCTCATGCAAAGTAAATCAACGTAAAGGTGGCGATAGATAAATATTAGACTTAACAAAAACCATTAACAAATCGACTTTCTCATTGACAACATTTCAAAGACCATTTCAATCAACACATGTAGAATTCTAATATTTCTCTAGAAATGACATCTACAGGAAAGTGTGTCGACACCAAAAAAGTAACCCTTCTACTTTTTCTATCTTATTTGGGCCTTGTGATTTTGGCTTAATTGTGCCTTGATTTAATGTAGTAAGGTGGACAACACATTCACAATACGTCTTGGGCCCTTGTGAACTAGAAAAGAACTCAAGTGTTACCTTACTTAAGTATTGTAAAGTATTGTAACATACTTTCACACTTTTCTAGGGTCTTGTTATTGTATTTCACCTAAATAACCCCTTTTCATCATTTACCAAGCCTTATTTCAAAGTGTTGTAAAGTGTTGTAATGTAAACTTTCACACTTTTCTAGGTTTTTCACTAATAATTGAACCTTCTTATGCTTTAATTGGCCCTATTTTATATCTACAAGCCTTACTTATGTGTATTTTTGAAAATAAAACCAATAAACATCATTTAAAACACTTAAATACCAGAACCCACTTCAAATGTATAAGGTGGAACCCATTTGTCATTTTGGGTGAATGAGTCCCCTTTGGCACAAAATTCAAAATTAATGCAAATTTCTGGCGGGTTTTCATTTTCTAAGATCTAAATTTGGCATGTGATGTATTTTTGAGAATGATTGCATAATCGTGTATAAATATAAGGTTCTTTCACTCATTTCACCCCTAATCAATCTAACAAGCAATCATGTGATCTAGCATTCAAGCATTTTGGAGCCATTACTCACATGTTTGCAACATTCTACTTCAAGGGTTTGGTGAGTTGTAGCATTTCCTTTTTTTCATTCATCATTCTCTTTCCATATTTCATTTCATTTCAAGGGTTTAATTACCAACACAGGGTTTGACCGAGGCAAACCCCTATTCACTAACCCCACAACATTTTTCCCTCTCTTTGCATGTGATTTGCAAGTCTAAGTTGTAGATTTATCAAAGAGCAAGATTGGAAAAGTTTTCATCAAATTTTCAAAGTGATTCAAAGGTGTCAAAGTCCAAGGAGAAGCTTGGAGAAGATCTACAGGCTGAATTCTATAGTTTCAAACTTGAAAACTTGTCAGGAGCAGAAGAGCAAAATGGGTGCTACATTTTCCTCTTTTGAATTTCTAGAAATCTAGAGGTGGACTAATTCAACATTATTGGTGAATGAGTTCCATTTTCGAGGCCTAAAATAATTTTTTTTTCAAATCTAAGTACACTTTTTTCCAAAACCTATTCTGACACATTTTCCAAAAAACTGGACTAAGTCGCCCAACTTAGCGTATGAGTACCAGTTGACATCAACATTGAATTTTTCAGGATTCCAAAGCTCCATTCTATCTCCAGTAAGTTTCCAGGTGCACATTTTGAGTTTCATAACTTTTGTTACATTTTGCTTGCATTATTAGGTCATTTAGTGTCAGTTTGCATATCACACTATGTTTTCAAACATCTTGCATTTTCCAAGTTTAAACTTGGTGGTGAAACCATTTCTTGTTTTCATTCATCTCCAAGGATATCTTGCAGTAAAATATATCATATCCTTCATTGGGGTAAGGTCTCTAAGATATTCTTGAATGTGAGCATTGCGAAATTTGATGCCTTTTCCTTCATTCCCCTTTTGTGTGAATAAGGAAGTTGTGCATTCCATTTCCATTGTCCAAATTTTGGTGAAATCCTCATTATACATTATAAAAACCCTAGAATCTTCCCTTTGTCAGTTTCAATCTCTTTTGCATTGAAATCTCAAAGGTTTGTTCTTAAGTGAAGCGTTAAGATTTTTGTATCTCTCCTTTCAGGTCCAAAACCCTAGAGGTGCTAGAGGTGACAACACAAGACAAATGAAAAAAGAAAATGAGAAAGAAAAAGGAAAATATTTTGGGTCAACATGAAGGAGACATGAATGTCTCAATGCATTGTGTCATCCCCAAAAGGAAGACACGAGAAAAAGATAAAAGAAAAGGAAAAGAAAAAGAAAGCCTTATGGGTCAACATAAAGGGGACATGAGTGTTTTGATGCCTTGCGTCATTCCCAAAAGGAAAAAAATGAAAAATATAAAGGTAAAAAGGCCAAAGCGATGCACAACATATAGAAGAATGAACGTATAAATAGAGGAATGTCACAAAGACAAAGGACATCAAACATAACAGCACGTGGGTTCACATTACACACATGCAATCACACAAAGGAAAAAGAAAGAAAAGGGTATGTGCAGGATCTTGATGGGCCAAAAAGTGGCAATATGATGGGTATGTGGTTGACGACTTTTTTTTAACCCAAAATTGATGAAACGAAAAGGGTTTTTAAAGGAGATTCTCATATTTCCACCAACATAAATTATTCTTTAATTTGAATTTTATAAGTAATTATTATTCATTTTCTATTCAAATTACGAATAAAGTCCTGATCAATAGACTAATTGAAAAAAATCTATATCTTTCAAACGATATCACATTTTTTGAATCCAAAACATGCATCACATTCTATGCTTCTCATACTATAGGATTAAAAAAATAAAAATTGAATTTCATGAAGTTTTGACCAAGTTAAGGTGGTCAGACATATGAGTTTTTTATATTTTTTAAAAGTTGTAATAAAAAATTTATAATTAATTATTTACTTTGAAAAAATTTACAAAAAACATTCATCACATTGGGACATGAGCTCTCTACTTATATATAAAATCTTATAAAAAAATATTATCATTTTATTACGGTTAGGGTGGTCAGACAGACACCTACTTGTTATTTTTCCCTGAAATTTAAGTACTACTACATTGAAATTTCAAATTTTCACCAAATAGATTTCTTTTTTTTTTAAAAACCTAGTAGTTTAGAAACTACATTCAATTTTCTACAGATTCTATTCTTACATATTTTTGAAATAATATAGATAACTTATTCAATTTTTTACGTCAAGTTGCCTAACTCTGATTTTTTTGATTTTTTTGCCACTTAAGGCCCTATTTTTTCCATGATGATCCTGCACATACACAAAATGAAAATGAAAAAGACTAGTAAGGAAAATTTGATTCAACCATCGAGCAATTCATGCGTCTCCCAATCTCATTTTTCATAAGTGGAAGGTGAACAACATAGCTAAGGGACAATGACAAATTCATTACTAGGACAAGGCTAGCAACTTCTTGCCCCCATTGAGTGTGAGACAAGAATGAGCCAAGATAGGTGATGGGAAAGGTCATGCAACTATTACATGAAAAGAAGTAGGAGAGTATGTCATGGGATCATTGGATAGAAATTATTGCCATTGAAGTGATACTTTCTCAATATTTCTTTCAATGTACGACACTTATCGCTACTGTTTCCAAGAACTCGATGATATGCACAATGTGGAACTTTGCAATTTTTAGGATATATCACCAACCTATTCATAGGTGGTAATATGATTAGTTCTTTGTTTAAAATTATTTGTAATTTCCTTTCACTTTTAGGTGGTGGATGTAGAGGAAACTTTAGTTTGCATAACTTGTAAGGATTCTTGTGTTTACTAGATTCACCCTTTTCTCTAATTGAAGGAGGACTCAAAGTGATCATGTCATCCTTGTCATTATTATCAGTCAAGGGTTTCTCTCTAGGAAGGACATTCAGGTCAGGGGGATAATCAAAGATCACCATACCATCATCATGAAGTCATAGATATTATTTAGGAGGCTTGTTGTTATGAGGGGGATATTGGTAGCCTATCCCCTTTATGTTTTCATCATTTGATATTTGTTCTAGAAGTTGATGAATTTCATGTTCACTTGTTGTGTCACATCCTTATTTACTCAATATTGTGAAACCTTTTCCATATGTTTGTTCAAGGTGGATGTGAGTGTTGGCTACTTTATTATCATAAAATGGTTGAGTGCTTTCTTGTCTAGAGGAACTAGATTCCCCTGTTGTAGGAAACTCAAGTTCAACTTTTGTTTCAGGATGTAAGTAACCAAATGTCTCAAGAGGTGGTATTTTAGGAAGATCTTGTTTTTTCATGGATGGATCTAGAAGGATGCATTAACTTCAAGGTTGTCAAGACAATCGTTTAGGAAATTATTCATGTTGTCATCATATTGTCCAACAATGTCAACATCACAAGGACGATATGCATGAGGAGTTGAAGGAGCATGATTGAGTTCAATGTCATTAGGATCATTTCCAAAGGCACAACTTGACATATCTACTAAGGATTTTAGTGACATCCAAAGCTTATTAAGACACATATCCATGATGCAATTTTTAGATTCTTAACTATGCAATTTTGATTTTAAGCAATGCACAAGATGGATGAAATTAAACTAGATGCAAGGAATTGAATGAAACATAAAATATGCAAACTAAAATAGAGAGATAGCAATAGCAAACAAGAACTCAAAACAAAAAGATTAAATGCCAAAAGATGTTGTACAAAATGTGCAAAGGGACTGATTTTCCCAAGGTGGCGAATGAGTCTTGGTATTGATTTTTTTTGAAAATTTTCAAAATGTTTGAAATCAATTTTGTGCTTTTTGAGTTTTTTGATGCAAGTCTAAAATGCAAATGTAGAATTTTATTGATTATTAATGAAATTAAGTGCAATAATGCAAGCTAAATGAACTTTTCACTAATGCAAACTTTGAAAGCCTGGAATGCAAATTAAGTAATACAATGCAGTGTTAATGCAAGCTGAATCTAGGATGTAAATGCACTCCAAAGAAAAATTATGATGTTCAAAAGTTGGGTTCACCAAAATGTGGACAATGGAAATGAAATGCACAACTTCCTTATTCACACAAAAGGGGAATGAAGGAAGAGGGATCTGATTTCACAATGCTCACATTCAAGAATATCTTAGAGGCCTCAACCCAATGAAGGATGTGAGAGATCTAACTATAAGATATCCTTGGAGATAAATGAAAAAAAGAAATGGGTTCACCACCAAGTGTAAACTTGGAAAATGCAAGATGTTTGAAAGCACGGTGTGACATGCAAACTAACACTAAATGACCTAAGAATGCAAGTAAAATGTAATAGAAAGTTATGAAAATGGAAATGTGCACCTGTAAACTTGCTAGAGATATAACGGAGCTCTGGAATCCTAAAAAAATCACTGTTGATGTCAGCTAGGACTCATACACCAAGTTGGGCGACTTAGTCCAGTTTTCTGGAAAATGTGTCAAAACAGGTTTTGGGCAAAAGGGTTACTTAGATCTACAAAATTCTTGTTTTAGGCCTAAGAAGTGGGACTAATTTTTCAATAGTGGAAAATCAATACACCTTTGGATTTCTAGAAATTCAAAATAGGAAACTATAGCCCCCAATCTACTCTTATGCTCCTGATAGGTTTATGAGTCTAAAATTGCAAAATTTAGCCTGTAGATCTTTTCCAAGCTTCTCCTAGGAATTTGACACTTTGAATCACTTTGACAATTTGATGACAACTTTTTCAATTTTTTCTTTGATAAATCTGCAACCTATACTTGCAAATCACATGCAAAGAGAGGGAAAAATGTTGTGAGGTTAGTGAATAGGGGTTTGCCTCGGTCAAAACCCATGTTGGTAATTAAACCCTTGAAATGAAATTAAATATGGAAAGAGAATGATGAATGAACAAAAGGAAATGCTACAACTCACCAAAAACTTGAAGTAGAATGCTGCAAACATGTGAGTAATGGCTCCAAAGTGCTTGAATGCTCTTGTAAACAAAATGATTGAATGCTAGATCACTTGATTGCTTGTTAGATTGATTGGGGGTAAAATGAGTGAAAGAACCTTATATTTATACACAATTATGCAAAAAATCCCAAAAATACAACATCAAAGGCCGACCTTAGATCTTAGAAAATGAAACACTGGCATAAATTTGAATTAATTTTGAATTTTGTGCCAAAGGGGGCTCATTCACCACTCTAGGGAAATGGGTCCCACCTAAGGGGAATCATTCACCCAAAATGGAGAATGAGTCCCACCTTAGGAATTTGAAGTGGGTTTCAAGATTTAAGTGTTTTAAATGATGTTTATCAGGTTTACTTTAAAAAATACACATAAGAAGACCTATAGATGTAAAATAGGGCTAATTAAAGCATAAGGTCTGATTATTGATGAAAAACCCTTGAGATTTCAATGCGAAAAAGATTGAAAACTGACAAAGGGAAGGTTCTAGGGTTTGTATAATGTATAATGAGAGGTTTACCAAAATGTACACAATGGAAATGGAATGCACAACTTGTTCACACAAAAGAGGAATGAAGGAAGACGGATCCAATTTTGCAATGCTCACATTCAAAAATATCTTAGAGACCTTGACCCAATGAAGGATATGAGAGATCTGACTATAAGATATCCTTGGAGATGAATGAAAACAAGAAATGAGTTCACCACCAAGTGTAAATGTGGAAAATGCAAGATGTTTGAAAACACAGTGTGGTATGCAAACTAACACTAAATGACCTAAGAATGCAAGTAAAATGTAACAAAAAGTTATGAAATTGTAAATGTGCAACTAGAAACCTTCTAGAGATAGAATGGAGCTCTGGAATCCTGAAAAATTCATTGTCAATGTCAACTAGGAATCATACACCAAGTTGGGATACTTAGTCTAGTTTTTTGGAAAATATGCCAAAACAGGTTTTGGGCAAAAGGGTACTCAGATTTGAAAATTTCCTATTTTATGCCTAGGTAGTGGGACTCATTCACCAATAGTGGTGAATCAGTCCACCTCTGGATTTCTAGAAATTCAAAACAAGAAACTATAGCCCCGAGTCTGCTCTTTTGCTCTTGATAGGTTTCTAGGTCTGAAACTGTAGAATTCAACTTGTAGATCTTCTCCAAGATTCTCCTAGGACTTTGAAACCTTTGAATCACTTTTAAAATTTGATGACAACTTTTCCAATCTTTCTCTTTAATAAATTTGCAACCTAGACTTGCAAATCACATGCAAAGAGAGGGGAAAATGTTGTGGGGTTAGTGAATAGAGGTTTGCCTTGGTCAAATTTCGTGTTGGTAATTGAACCATTGAAATGAAATGAAAAATGGAAAGAGAATGATGAATGAAAAAAATTCAATGCTACAACTCACCAAACCCTTGAAGTAGAATGTTGCAAACATGCAAGTAATGGCTCCAAAGTGCTTGAATGCTCTTGTAAAAAAAATGCTTGAATGCTAGATCACTTGATTGCTTAGTAGATTGATTGGGGGTGAAATGAGAGAAAGAACCTTATATTTATACACAATTATGCAATAATTCCCAAAAATACATCACAGGCCAACCTTAGATCTTAGAAAATGAAAACCCGCCAGAAATTTGAATTAATTTTGAATTTTGTGTCAGAGGGGACTGATTCGCCACTCTGGGTGAATGGGTCCCACCTTAGGCATTTGAAGTGGGTTTTGGGATTTAAGTGTTTTAAATGATGTTTATCATGTTTATTTTAAAAAATACCCATAAGTAAGACCTGTAGATGTAAAATAGGGCCAATTAAAGCATAAGAAGGTCCAATTATTAATGAAAAATCTAGAAGTGTGAAAGTTTGTTACAACACTTTACAACACTTGAAATAAGGCTTGGTAAATGATGAAAAGGGGTTATTTAGGTGAAATACAATAACAAGACCCTAGAAAAGTGTGAAAGTGTGTTACAACACTTTACAACACTTAAGTAAGGTACCACTTGAGTTATTTTTTAGTTCATAAGGGCCCAAGGCCTAATGTGAATGTGTTATTCACATTACAACATTAAATCAAGGCACAATTAAGCCAAAATCACAAGAAGGGCCCAAACAAGACAAAAAAGTAGAAGGGTTACTTTTTCAGTGTCCATATTTAGCCCCCACTTTATTGAGAGGATGAACCTACATCAAACTCACACTAAAGTAGACCAACATTCATCAAGAGGGGTTCCCATGAACCAATGCTAGCAACATGGGACAACAATGATCAAGCCCCTAGGATAAAGATTTCATGACAAACCAAACATAGGCACAAGGGAAAACACATGAAAATGATAGATCAAGAAAAATGACAAGGCACAAGCATACAATGTCAAAGATGAAAGAGAGAAAAAGAAAAGAAAAAGAAAGAATCAGATCAAGCTTCAACCGTTTTTCTGACACAATGTAGATCAAATCTAGGTTGTTTGTCCAGAAAATGTATACTCACTTTGAGGTAATGGAACTCATGATATTTTCCGCTAGGTGAGATGGTCTTAAAGGTGAGAAACATACACTCATGGCTGGAATGCACTCACACTCACACAGGTGGTTATGGGGAAAGTCATTCCTTGGAATAGGCTTCCTGCTCAACCATACCAAAGTTATACCTCTTGATAACTTTAATAAGGCATCACAAAAAGAAAAATGGTCTTTTGATCTTCACAAGAAAAGAAAAACTTTGTATGCTTGGAGCTCATGAAGAAATGCGATGGATCCATAGGCATGCAAGCTTGTTATGCAAGGTGGCCATTTAACAAATGCAAAATATAACATGCAAAGGATGTTCAAAGGAATATTTCTTAGTTCATGTGAGGTATTTAACTTAGGGAACATTATGTCTAATGTCTCCTAGAGAGGACTGATCAAAGAATAGAAAATTTGCAACTTAGGGGATGCAGTGTGTTGCATAAAGCCACCAAGAGGAATGTAATATGCTAAGATATATCATGCTCATAAAGGACATCACACCCAATGTCATCCACAAAGTGACAAACACATCATATGAAGTAAGAAGACTACACTAAGAACCAAGAAGAGGAAAAATGAAAAAGAATAATGCCAATGTATGCCCTCACTTTAAATAAATTGCTAAACACCATGCTGTGAGCAATTAGTTTAAGGTAGAAAATGAAAAATGCTAACAAAAAAGAAGACATGAGAGCCAAATTGGAAAGCCCTATGCTAAGTCATATGTTTCCAAGTAAAGCTACATCATGCAAGATAAAAAGAAAAGGGAGGGGTTGCCCCCAAAATAAAAACACCAAACACATAGGGGATCTATGGATTTAGGGTCAGTATATTCTTTGCTACAATGTTTTTAGAGAGCTTGGAACTATCATCATCCCTCAAATGCACATAGAATTGGAAGAATGACACAAAGAGAGTGAAAACAAAGAAAAAACCTTTTGGGTCAACATGGAAGAGTCATAGGATGTCTCGATGCCTTGCATCATACCCAAAAGGAAAACACAAGACAAATAAAAAAAGAAAAAGGAAAAGCTTAAATTGGGTCAACATGAAGGAGACATGAATGTATCAATGCCTTGCATCATCCCCAAAGGGAAAAAATGAGTAAAAGACAAAAGAAAAGGCAAAGAAAAAGAAATCCTTTTAGGTCAACATGAAGGAGACATGAATGTCTCGATGCCTTGCATTATCCCAAAAAAGAAAGCACAAGAAAAAGATAAATGTAAAAATGTGAAAGCGATGCAAAACATAGAGAAGAGTAAATGTACAAATAGAAGAATGCCACAAAGAGAGAGGAAATCAAACAAAACATCGTGGGGGATCACATTACGCACATGTAATCAAAAAAAGGAAAATGAATGAAAATGAAAATGCAAAAGACTAGTTAGCTAAATGTGAGTCAACCATCGAGCAATTCATCCGCCTCCCAATCATGTTCATTGTATACCGAAGGCAGATAGCTATCCAAAGGGACAAGGGAAAGTGCCGAACTAGGAGAAGCATCAAGTTCATCACTCTGTATAAGAGATTTCTCATGTAAGCTCATTGCAGAGGAAAATAATGTGTTCAATTCGTTATGCACTTCATCAATTTTAGTGATCTCATAATTATCATTCAAATTAATCATAGCAGGAGGATGAATGATAATGTCCATCAAAGAGTTCACCTCTTGTTGTGATTCTTTTATTGGGTCATTTTGTTTTGGTTGGACAGGAGGGTCTTCATGCATTGCTTCGATCAAGTGTGGATTTTTATTTTCTTTGCTTAAATCTTCATGTAGCTTGTGAGAAAGGGAACGTCTACACATACACTCTCTAACACCTTTGTTTCTTCTGGTTTTGTTTTCAAGTTTCGTTTGTGAAGGAGTAGATTGATCAACCATAGGTTTCCTTTCTTCCCTAAGGGGAGGAATAGAAGGAACCATAGGAGGTTGTTCATCCACTTTTTCTTTTTCCTTGTAAACTTGTTTTACTCGAGGAGGCATGATGGAGTTGCTTTCATTGTCTCTTGGTCTTTTGGACGATGTAGGTGAAGTATATGTTGTTGGTTGGTCTTGTTTGTTTGGTTCCGTTTTAGGTTCATTCATAGTTTCATCAAGTATGGGAGGTGCTGAAATGGAAGGGGACATGCTTCTTAGGGATAATTTGGCTATTTTCTTTGCTTTCTATTTTTTGTAAGATATGAAAAAGAAGTCCTATTGTGGCATTATAGGTTCCATGGGCTCAGGCCAAAAGGCTTCTAAGGAAAAGTTTCCTTTGCAAGACAAGGGGTTAAAGCTGCTATGGTGAACGGTGAATATTTCATTGTCAAATGGAAACTTTAAGCATTTGTGCACAACTGAGGGGATGAATTTCATTGAGCAACGCCATGGATGGCCTAGTGCCAAACTAAATTGGTTCGATAGCAAGATGATGGAGAATGTGACATCTAATGTTTTTGGTCCTATTTGTAATGGTATGGTGATTTATCCTATCGTAGGGCATGCAAATCCATTGTGTGTCTTCATTCATGCTTTCGGTTTATCATAGTCATCTTGATAGAGGTCATGCAATACTAAGAAATCTTTGATGATCACATGCTCTCCACTGGCGAGATCTATTAGTATCCCATTACTGGGCTTGTCATAGATACGACCAGCTCTATAGAGAGGACCATCAAGTGCATTATTAATTATATCCTTTGAGGAGAAAGCAATATCAAGAGGACTCTTAGGTTGGCCCTTATGAGGGATAACGTCTCTCACCCCAAGAATTTCATCCATAGGATTAACAGTGATATCATGTAAGATGAAGCTATTATGTCTTTCATATGTATCAACATTCATCACATTATTCTGTGTAGTTTTTCTAGCTTTGACAAATCAAATATTATGCTAAGGCATTGGATTAGTGAAAATTTGTAAGTTTTGGTTAGAAGGGGCAACATAATTATTTCCTTGATCACTAACACCTACAATGGATAGACGACTGGAATCAATGAGGTCCTGCACAAGATGTTTAACATGCTTGCAATGTTCCTTGGCAAGTCCATTTTGTCGATGATAATGACAATAAGCATTTGATTTAAAGCTTGGGGGTAAAGGCTTAGTATGGTCGGGTGTTTTGACAGGAGGAAAGGTAATCATTTTTTGTTGTAAAAGTTGGGACATTATGTTGTGAGGGGTGTCAAATAAGGGTGTGAATTTTCTTTTTGAATCTCCATAACTAAAGGGCACCATGGTTTTAACAACTGCTATTTGGTTATTCCCATTTTGGGTTGTTGGATGAGGAGGATTAAATTGAAGGAACCCTTTATTTTTCTTTCTAAATGGAGCTGGTAATTGTTTTGGTTGGCAGACTCAGATTTCTCAATTTGGCTAGAAGTGGACCTTGTATCTCGACTACTAACCGAATTTTGATAATCACAAAGGGTAGTAAACAAGTGCATGAAGGATGGGAATTTCATCATAGTGAGCTTGTCCTGAATTTTAGTATGCAAGTTTTCTATAAAAATATTTTGAAGGTGTGGGTTAGGGATCTTGACATCGATTTTGGAATAAAGTGATTAATAGTGTGAGATAAAATTAGTTATTTTTCATCCTCATTTTACTTGCATCTCATCAAATTATCCAAGGTTTACTTGGGAGTCATATGCCCTTGGAAATGGTTTATAAATGAATCAACAAGTTCATCAAATGAATGAATTGAATTGTTTGGTAAAGAAGAAAACCATTCCAAGGTAGTATCTTTTAAAGACCTAGGGAAAAGTTTTGCTAACAATTTATCACCAACTACAAAGTCACTGCATAAGGCAGTATAGGCACTAACATGGTTAGAAGGATCTCCCTTCCCTTCATATTTCTCAAATCTAGGCACCTCTACTCGTGGCATCGGTGTTCACAATATTTCCAAAGACAATGGGCTGCTTCTGACATAATATGTGTGTGGGCCATTCTGATTTTGGTTTATGGTGGAGATTTGCAACCATAAACCAAAATGAGAATGACCCACCCACATATTATGTCAGAAGTAGCCCATTTTCTTTGGAAATATTGCGAACACCGATGCCACAAGGAGTAGAGGTGCCTAGATTTGATAAATATGGAGGGAAGGGAGATCCTAACCATGTTAATGCCTACACTGCCTTATGTAGTGAATTTTTCCTTGATGATAAACTATTAGAAAAACTTTTCCCTAGGTCTTTAAAAGATACTGCCTTGGAATGGTTTTCTTCTTTACCGAACAATTCAATTCATTCATTTAATTAACTTGTTGATGCATTTATAAACCATTTCCAAGTGCATATGACTCCCAAGAAAACCTTGGCTGATTTGATAAGATGCAAGTAAAATGAGGAAGAAAAGATAACTGATTTTTCTCATGCTATCAATCACTTTATTCCAAAATTGATGTCAAGATCCCTGACCCACACATTCAAAATATGTTTATAGAAAACTTGCAAACTAAAATTCAGGAAAAGCTCACTATGATGAAATTCCCATCCTTGATGCACTTGTGTACTGCCCTTTGCGATTATCAAAATTTAGTTAGTAGTCGAGATTCAAGGTCCACTTCTAGTCAAATTGAGAAATCTGAGTTCGCCAACCAAAAAAATTCCCAACCATTTAGAAAGGAAAATAAAGGGTTCCTTCAATTTAATCCTCCTCAGCCAACAACTCAAAATGTGAATAACCAAATAGCAGCTATTAAAAATGTAGTTCCCTTTAGTTATGGAGATTTGAAAAGATAATTCACACCCTTCCCCAACACCCTTCATAACACAATGTCCCAAATTTTATAACAACAAATGATTACCTTGGCTCCTGTCAAAACACCCAAACCTACTAAGCCTTTACACCCAAGCATTAAATCAAATGCTTGTTGCCATTATCATCGACCAAATGGACATGACACAAAACATTGCAGGTGTCTTAAACATCTTGTGCAAGAACTCATTGATTGTGGTCATCTATCCATTACAAGTGTTAGTGATTAAGGCAATAAGTTTGTTGCCCCTCCGAACCAAAACTTACAAATTTTCACTAATCCAATGCTTAAGCATAATATTTCATTTGTCAAAGCTAGCGAAACTACACAAAATGATGTGATGAATGTTGATATAGATGATGAACATAATGAATCTATCTTACATGATATCACTATTAATCCTATGGATGAAATGGTTGGGGCGATAGACATTATCCCTCATAAGGATCAACCTAAGAGTTCTCTTGATATTGATTTCTACTCTAAGGATATAATTAAAAATGCACCTGATGGTCCTCTCTACATAATCAAGCGTATCTATGACAAGCCCACTAATGGGATACTAATAGATCCCGCATGTGGAGTGAATGTGATCATCGAGGATTTCTTACTATTGCATGAGTTCTATCAAGATAACTATGATAAACCAAAAGCATGGATCAAGACACACAATGGATTTGCATTCCCTATGATAGGATCGATCACCCTACCATTACAAATAGGACCAAAAACATTAGATGACACATTCTCCAACATCCCACAATCAGACCAATTTCGTTTGAGGCTAGGCCATCCATGGCTTCACTCAATGAAATTCATCCCCTTGGTTGTGCACAAATGACTAAATTTTAATTTGATAATGAAACATTCACTATTCACCATAGTGGCTTTAACTGCTTATCTTCCAAAGGAAAATTTTCCTTAGAAGCATTTTGGCTTGATCCCATGGAACCTATAACACCATGACAATACTTCTTTTTCATATCTTACAAAAAATTCAAAGCAAAGAAAATAGCCAAATTATCCCTAAGAAACATGTCCCCTTCCATTTCAGCACCTCCCATACTTTATGAAACCATGAATGAACCTAAATAAGAACCAAACAACCAAGACCAAACAACAAAAAAAACTTCACCTACATCGTCCAAAAGACCAAGAGACAATGAAAGCAACTCTATCATGCCTCTTCAAGTAAAATAAGTTTACAAGGAAAAAGACAAAGTGGATGACCAACCTCCTATGGTTCCTTCTGTTCCTCCCCTTAGGGAAGAAATGCAACCTATCATTGCTCAATCTGATCCTTCACAAACAAAAAGTGAAAAAAAAATAAAAATAGAGGTGCTAGAGAGCGTAGGCATAGATGTTGTGCCCTTTCTTGCAAGCTACATGAAGAGTTAAGAAAAGAAAATCAAAATCCACACTTGACGAAAGCAATGCATGATGACCCTCCTCCCCAACCAAAACAAAATGACCCAATATAAGAATCACAACAAGAGATGAACTCTTTGATTGACATTATCATTTCTCCTCCTGTTGTGATTAATTTGGATGACAATGATGAGATTTCTAAAATTGATGAAGTGCATAACAAATTCAACACATTATTTTCCTCTTCGATGAGCTTAAACGAGAAATCTCCTAGATACATAGTGATGAACATGATACTTCTCCTAGTTTGACACTTTCCCTTGTCCCTTTGGCTAGTTGTCCACCTTTGGTATACAATGAACATGATTGGGAGGTGGATGACTTGCTCGATGGTTGACTCACATTTACCTTACTATTCTTTTACATTTTCATTTTCTTTTCTTTGATTGCATGTGTGTAATGTGATCCCCCCTGATGTTCTATTTGATGTCATCTCTCTTTGTGACATTCCTCTATTTGTACCTTCATTCTTCTCTATTTCATGTATCACTTTCACCTTTTTACCTTTATCTTTTTCTTGTGTTTTCCCTTTGGGGATGACACAAGGCATCAAGATATTCATGTATCCTTCATGTTGACCCAAAAGCCTTTCTTTTTATTTTCCTTTTCTTTTGTCTTTTTCTTGTGTTTTCCTTTTGGGGATGATGCAAGGCGTTGAGACATTCATGTCTCCCTCATGTTGACCCAAAATATTTTCCTTTTTCTTTCACCTTTTCTTTTTTCATTTTTCTTTTCTTTTCCTTTTCGGGATGATGCAAGGCGTCAAGACACCTTATGTCTCTTCCATGTTAACCCAAAAGGTTTTTCCTTTGTTTTCACTCTCTTTGTGTCATTCTTCCTATTCTATGTGTATTTGGGGGATGGTGATAGTTCTGAGCCCTCTAAAAACATTGTAGCAAAGAACATACTGACCCCAAATCCATAGATCCCTTATGTGTTTGGTGTTTTCATTTTGGGGTCAACCCATCCTTTTTCTTTTTATCTCGCATGGCATAACTCTACTTGGAAACATATGACTTGCCACAAGGCTTTCCAAGTTGGCTCTCATGTCTTCTTTTTTGTTAGCATTTTTCATTTGCTATTTTAAACTGATTTCTCACACCATGGTGTTTAGCAATTTCTTTAAAGTGGGGGCATACATTGGCATTATTCTTTTGTATTTTTCCTTTTCTTGGTTCTTAGTGTAGCCTTATTACTTCATACGATGTTTTTGTCACTTTGTGGATGACATTGGGTGTGATGTCCTTCATGAGCATGATATATATTAGGATATTACATTCCTCTTGGTGGCTTTATGCAACACATTGTATCCCCTAAGTTACGAATTTTCTATTCTTTGATCAATCCTCTCTTGGAGACATTAGACACAATGTTCCCTAAGTTAAATACCTCACATGAACTAAGAAATATTCCTTTGAACATCCTTTGCATGTTGAATTTTGCATTTTTTATATGGCCACCTTGCATAACACAACTTGCATTCCTATGGATCCATCACATTTGTTCATGAGCTCCAAGAATACAAATTTTTTCTTGTCTCATGAAGCTCGAAAGACCATTTTTCCTGTTGTGGCATCTTATTAAAGTTATCAGGAGGTATAACTTTGGTATGGTTGAGTGGGAATTCTATTCTGAGGCATGAATTTCCCCATAGCCACATGTGTGTGTGAGAGTGCATACTAGCCATGAGTGTATGTTTCTCACCTTTTAGGCCTTCTCACCTGATGGACAACCATGAGTTTCATAGCCTCAGAGTGAGTATGCATTTTTTGAAAAAATAGCATAGATTTGATCTACATCGTGTTAGACAAATAGTCAAAGCTTGATCCATTTGTTTCTTTTTCTTTTCTTTTTCTCTCTTTCATCTTTGGCATTGTATGCTTGTGCCTTGTCATTGTTCTTGATATCATTTTCATGTGTTTTCCCTTGTGCCTATGTCTGGTTTGTCATTAGATCTTGATCTTGGGGGCTTGATCACCCCTCTTGATCGTTGTTGTCCCATCTTGCTAGCATTGGTTTATGGGAACCCCTCTTGATGTGTGTTGGTCTACTTTAGTGTGAGTTTGAATCAAGTTCATCCTCTCACTAAAGTGGGGGCTAAATGTGGACATCGAAAAAGTAACCCTTCTACCTTTTATATCTCGTTTGGGCCCTCCTTGTGATTTGGCTTAATTGTGCCTTGATTTAATGTTGTGCCTTGATTTAATGTTGTAATGTGGATAACACATTCACAGTAGGTATTGATCCCTTGTGAACTAAAAAAGAACTCAAGTGGTACCTTACTTAAGTGTTGTAAACTGTTGTTACACACTTTCACACTTTTCTAGGGTCTTGTTATTGTATTTCACCTAAATAACCCCTTTTCATCATTTACCAAGCCTTTTTTCGAAGTGTTGTAACAAAATTTCACACTTTTCTAGGTTTATCATTAATAATTGGACCTTCTTATACCTTAATTGGCCCTATTTTACATCTGCAGGCCTTACTTATGTGTATTTTTTATTATAAACCCGATAAACATCATTTAAAATACTTAAATCCTGAAACCCACTTCAAATGTGTAAGGTGGGACCCATTCAACATTTTGGGTGACTGAGTCCCCTTAGGTGGGACCCATTCACCCAGAGTGGCAAATGAGTCCCCTTTGGCACAAAATTCAAAATTAATTTAAATTTTTGATGGGTTTTCATTTTCTAAGATCTAAGGTCGACCCGTGATGTTGTATTTATGACAATGCAATGATGATGATGATGATAGGTCTCAGCTATATGGCCATTCTAGGTAGTACCCATGTACAAATGAATGTAACTAATCTCTTACAAATGAAGCAAAGGATTAAACCTAATGGGAAGAAATCCCCCCTCCAAAAATGAGATGAAATGAAAATACAAAAAAGATCAAATGATAGAAATGATATGTGGAGGTCTCAATATCAATAGCCCCCAAGAGCTACAACCATCACAAGATATTATACAAGATAAAAAATGCAGACTATATAGCCCCCCCATAATCAAGGGAGATCCTCTCAAGTATATCCTTAAGACTTGTGGGAGAATGGAGAGCCAAAGCTACAAGACCTAGATCACAAAGCCATCTGGATACCACAAATATGAAGAGTTGAATGCATCTTGTTGTGTTGAAACAACTCGCAACTGTGAAGAAGCAGGAGATGAAGTTGAACCCATACAAAGAAGAGCCAAATCTAACCAACCACCGCAACCATGGTGAGAATTACTACCCACTCTAGAATTAGGAGAATCAGGAACATGCGGATTATCATCATTGTAAAAGTGGGAGAAGGTATATACCCTTGACTGATGATCAACCATACCTACAACAATGAGCTCATTGAATTCATTTTGAATGAGTACTGGCTCACATGTGAACTCAAGTGTATTGCCTCCCTATGCAATCTAATAAAATGAAAGGATATTGTGTGCCATCTCAAGAACATATACTACATCATGAAAATGCCTTGTACCCAAATCAAAATCACACATACCAGCTACATGAACCATAGCAGCATTAGTAGTAAACATCTTGTCAAACTCAAGTTCTCTAAGTGATCCTGGAATTATGTGATCAAAAGAGCTAATAACATGTCATGAGGCTCTTGAATCAATGATCCATCCTTCTTGTCTATTAAAAAAAGTAGTGATCAATGGATGTCTTGTCCCCTGTATATCAACTATGGCAATGCCAGCTATACCAGTATGAGATGACTCCTCATGAGTGGAAGAAGAATAGTGTGATTTGGTGGAAGTAGAAGGGATAGTAATATTATTATCTTGAAGTAACTGCCTCAATTCATGTATTTCCTTCTTATAGCACACATCCTCACAATCCCTAGCCCATTACAAAAAGTGCATTTAGGTCTCTCCTTCTTGGGCTTATCTTCTTTTGGATGTGAGGCATCACTAGACCCTATCTTGGACTTTCCTTTATGCTTTACCTGAACCCCTTGGGTGGATTTTCCATCAAGGCATGAGACTGAGTGGATGTATCGACATTATTGAGCTTTGTTTGCTCTCTAGTTAACCTTTCACAAAATGTCTCAAAGGAGGGCATGAAAAACCCATCTCCTAACCCATCCATAGTAGAGTAGAAAGATGTAGCAAAGTATAAATAGGAACCTTTCAATTTTGAAAAGATCATAAAGATACATTCCTTGTCAGACTTAGAGAACCTGATATACAAGGGATATGACTTGCATCAAGATCACTACTTTTGTTAATAGATGGGAAGGATATATAATTGATTCAGGAGCCTCATGACATGTTACTAGCTCTTTTGATGACATAACTCCAGGATCACTTAGAGAACTTGAGTTTGACATGATGTTTACTGCTAATGCTATTATGGTTCATGTAGCTGGTATGTGTGGTGTCAATTTGGGTACAAGGTATGTTTGTGATGTAGTATATATTCATGAGATGACACACAATCTCCTTTTAGTTTAATATTAGATTGCATAGGGGGCAATACACTTGAGTTCACATGTGATTCAATACTCATTTGAAATGAATTTGATGAGCTCATTGCTATAGGTATTGTTGATCATCATTCAAGGGTATACACCTTCTCCCACTTTTACAATGATGATAATCCACATGTTTGTGATTCTCCTAACTCTAGAATGGGTAGTAATTCTCACCATGGCTGTGATGGCTAGTTAGATTTGGCTCTTCTTTGTATGGTTTAGCCTTCATCTCCTACTTATTCATTGTTGAGAGTAGTTTCAACATAGGAGGATACATTCAACGCTTCAAATTTGTGGTATCTAGATGGCTTTATGATAGGTCTTGCAGATTTGTCTCTCCATTCTCCAATAAGTCTTGAGGATATACTTGAGGGGATCTCCCTTCATTATGGGGGGCCTATATAGTCTCCATTTATGATCTTGTATTGTACCTTGTGATGGTTGTAGCTCTTGGGGGTATTGATGTTGAGATCTCCACACATCACTTCCATCATTTGATCTTTTTTGTATTTGTATTTCATCTCTTTTTTGGAGAGGGGTTTTCTTCCCATGGGGTTCTCTCCTTTGCTCTGTTTGTAAGAGATTAGTTGCATTGATTTGTACATGGGTACCTAAAATAGCCATGTAGTCGGGACCCATCATCATTTGCATTATCATTTCCTCCCTAAGTTACACTTATGGGGGGGTGTTGGTGTAATTAATATTTAATTACACTTGCATAAGTTTACTTAGGCATTTTATTAGATTATTCCTAGGTTGCATTCACTTGGTAAGTAGTTATAATGGGGTCATCCCCCTTCACATGTACTTATCAAATAAAATTCCTTCTAGAAGACTTATCCAAGACTTCACATTATCCTAGGTAGTTAGTTAGTTGTCACATGTCATAAGATCATGACACATGTCAACATCATATTGCATACTACATTGCTTTATTACCTATTTATACAAGGCATTTGCACATTGTTTTTTATCATCTTATGAATAGAATCTCATTGCATGCTCAAGTTACAACACTTTCTCGTGTGGGTGATATTCTTATTGGTTAAGGTCCTTTGAGGGTTTTAGCTTCATAGGGTAAATATGCATCCATAATTTCTACACGACCAAGACATTTTTGATTGAAACCACACAACAATGACATGGTATCAATGTGGTTGTACATATTCAGTCGATAGTGTTTCAGCCGAAACCATTCTAAGCAAATACTATCTGCCCAAAACCAAGAATTATAAAATTATAAAAAGGGGCCCGCCCCATTTTTGCATGTTCAGGGGGAAGTGTTGAGGGTGAGATGAGGTTGTCTGAGCTAGGGTTCCAACATCCATAAAACTCAAAGCAACAATAGGTTTCATTGCAATTGCTCTCCTCTTCTTTGGAATTTTTTCTCTATGGTTTCAATGGGTTGCATGTGGAAGTTTGGTGTTATTTGCGAGTTTGTTAGAGGTGCAACCTTTTTTTGACAGATGTGGCAATTGTAGGGGCATACAACAGTGTGGCCATATGTTTTTTTTTTCATTTTTTATGATTCAAATTTCTTGAATTTTGAATGGAAATGTTTATTTTGTTTATGACAATGAATAGTGAATATCTTATATATATTGTTACATTAAACAATTTCAATAAACCCTTGAAATGGAAATGAGATATTCATTTTTGGTAATGAATATTGAATATCTCATGTATTCTGTTATATTATTTACATTTTCAATAAACCCTTGTAATGGTGATGATATTATCAAGCATTTACTATTACATGAAACCCTCACAGAACTACAATACCCTCGAAAAGCATACCCACATTTTTTGTTTGCAAAGTTTCATTGCAAATTTACTTGTTTTCTTAGATTGAAAGAATGGTCGATCTATATTAAAATTACAATGTAAACTAATTTCCAAAAGACTATCTATTCTTTGAATGCAAAAAAATAATAAGTTTGCAATGAAACTATTACAAATAAAAATGAGGGTATTGCTACATTAAGATTGGCTATTCTTCGAATGCAACAAAATAATAAGTTTGGAATGAAACCATTACAAATTAAAAATGAGGGTATTGCTATATTATTTGCCATTAATTTTTAAACAAGATATCACCCCTACTTTTTAAACATTGCCTAGAGGACAACATAAAATTTTCCAAGCCTAAATAAATCTTTGTTCAAGACCTATTTTCCATTTCCATTAGCAACTCTACCATGCATTGTCCTTTTGTAATATGATATTTTCCCTTCTAAATAGTATGAATTGCTTTTATAGTGACTGCAAATCTATCTATTGATCTATGTGTCTTTCTAAATTGTATTGACCTTTTCCCCATGCATGTTTTTCTAGAACTACTGCCAACATCAAAACTTTTCCAACAAACCTCTTTCATTGGAAGGTGTGAAAAAGTGATGTATCAAAGCTTCTACCAGTGTATGTTTTCCTTGGGTAATGAATATACCACTGTATTCTTTGATAATCCTTGAAAATGAGAAAACAAAAACCTTTATCATTACCTAAATAAATATTTATCACTTTCATACCCCTTCAATGAACCTTCATATGGTGCTTAACAAAGACTTCTATCACTTGAATCTCCATGTATCTCTCATGAAACCTCTTTAATAATTTTAATACCTTTGAGCATGAAGAAGAAGTGGATACCTATTATGGTCGTGGATCAGCCTTCCTCCCACTGAGGCTACATCTACTACTTATGATTATTTTAGTCGTGTTGATCTACCATCGCCATCAGATGTGGCCCATATGAGTGAGATGATTGTGTGTAATGTGTGTGCAGTCTCCATTACTAATTACTAGTAGCTTACTAGCTCATCAGTGAGGAGCATGGGATTCCTCTTGATCATGTACCGACCCTTATTAGACATTGACATCCTACTACACATACAAGATACATGGTAGCAACTTCACAAGATATTCCACACCATTCTACAGTCTCCCATGTGCAACATGTTTCTATTGATCCTACAACTTGTCCGAGTTCTTAGCATGTTCCAAATCTAGTTGAGGTTACTATGCCACATGATATTGTTTTTGGCACCAATATTGTGCCACCTACAAATTTCCTTAAGGTGTATTTGTGTTCAAGTGTGATATCAGTGGGATTGGAAGAGCCCTCAATGATGCACGATAGGTACTTGAATAATTTATATATAAATTGCATTCTAAAAATTTACAAGTACATATATTTTAAATAAAATTGATTTTAAAAAAGTTCTAACTACTTATTGAAATCGTGTGTATTTGAAAATTTCCAACAATATGGTGATTTTCCAAACTTTGGAGATTTGGAGCATGCTAGCGATCTCATGCATTATTCACCTGAGGTACATTTAAATAATAAATTTAAATTACTTGATACATTTGAACACATTAACTTGTACATTGTAAGTTTTAGATAATTTTACATATCTACACATGTATATTAAATTAAATTACATGTACTTGAACTTGTGCAAGGCTTGGGACAAGGATCAAGATAGGTTGGATCAGGACAAGGATCAAGACAACTTGGATTAGGAGAGGGATCGAGACAACATAGATCAGGTTATGGATCAAGACAGGGATCGAGGCAGGGATCAAATTCATCTATCCATACTAGATATCCTTCTTTTCAAATTGTTTTACATGTCACATTATATATACATTTTACATTATGGTTTATACATCACATTATGGTTTGTCATGTCATGAACTATACAGTCTTATATGGTTTGAACTCTTATTATGGTTTGGACCATATTACATACATTTTACATTATGGTTTATATCACATTATAGTTTGTCATGTCATGTTATATGCACGTACACATTATTATGGTTTGAACACTTGTTATGATTTACATATTAATTTTTTAGTCAATCTTGATTAATGTTCAAATCATCCTTTGAGGTTTAGATTATATATATTGTAAGCATTGAACCTTTTGCAACCTAGTTTAAGTTATGATCTTCAAGGTGCATTTTCAAGATCACCCTTATGTATTTTCAAATGTACCTTGAAGATCATAGCTTAAACTAGGTTGCAAAAGGTTCAATGCTTACAATATATATAATCTAAACCTCAAGGATGATTTGAATATTAATCAAGATTGACTATAAATTAATGTGTAAATCTAATTTTGATTGAACATATTTAAGGAAAAAAAATTAAGGTACAAGGGCTAAATAAATAAAACCATAATGTTTTTAATTTGTATATATAATGTGACATGACAAACCATGTAATGTGATGTACATGTATACCATAATGCGAAATGTATGTAATGTGATGTAAATCATAACAAGTGTTCAAACCATGATAATGTGTATGTGCATATAACATGACATGACAAACCATAATGTGGCATAAACCATAATGTAAAATGTATGTAATATATTCCAAATCATGATAAGAGTTCAAACCATATAAAACTGTATAGTTCATGACATGACAAACAATTATGTGATGTATAAGCCATAATGTAAAATGTATATATGATGTGACATGTAAAACAACTCAAAGAGAAGGATATCTAGTATGGATGGATGAAATAGTTCCTTGTCCAGATCCCTCTCTCAATCCATGTCCTGATCTAGGCTGTCTCAATCCCTCTCATGATCCAAGTTGTCTCGATCCCTATCCTAATCCAACCTATCTTGATCCCTATCTTGTGCCATGTCCCAAGCCCTACACAAGTTCAAGTACATGTAATTTAATTTAATGCACATGTGTATATATGTAAAATTATCTAAAACTTACAATGTACAAGTTCAATGTGTTCAAATATATCAAGTAATTTAAATTTATTATTTAAATGTATCTCAGGTGAATAATGCATGGGATCGCGAACATCCTCCAAATCTCCAAAGTCTGGAAAATCACCATATTGCTAGAAATTTTCAAATATATGATTTCAATCAAGACTTAGAACTAATTTAAAATTAATTTTATTTAAAATATATGTACATGTAAATTTTAGAATGCAATTTATATATAAATTATTCAAGTACCTATCGTGCATCATTGAGGGCTCTACCATTACCATTGATATCACAAGATTGCAAAAAGACCTCAAGGAAATTTATAGGTGGTACAATGTCAGTGCCAAAAATAAGTGCACTATATGTGCCACAAACAAGATCATGTGGCGTAGAAACCTCAATGTGATCTGGAACATGTTGAGAACATGGACAAGCTACAAGATCAATAGAAACATGCTACACATGGGAGCCTATAGGATGGTGTGGAATATCTTGTGAAGCTACAACCACCTAGATTGTATGTGTTGTAGGATGTCAACATCTAATAAGGGCCAATACATGATCAAGAGGGATCCCATGCTCATTATTGATTAACTGGTAAGCAACTAGTAAATTAGTCAAGAAGATTGCACACACATTATGCACAGTCATCTCACTCATATGGGCCACATCTGATGGTGATGGTAGATCATCATGAATAAATGGATTATAAGTAGTAGATGTAGCCTTAGTAGGAGGAAGGCTAATCTGCAGCCATAATAAGTATCTACTAGTGTGATCAGATGACACCTAATCAATCTATGTGGTAATTGTGGAAGTACTATAAAAAATATAAGATCTAGTGGGGCATGTTGTTGTATCCCTTGCTATTGCTAATTCCAAACGGTTTGGAAGAACCAAACGGTTTGGACCAACTAATGCCCTCTTGTTGATAGGTGATGGAAAATTTGGGTGTCTATACTCAAGTTTGTTAGAAAACTTGCCTCTACCTTGTCCAACATACTTAGGAAAAATTGTGTAGTCCACATCTATTTGTAAATAAAACTATGCATATAATTGTTTGCAAAAATAAAGCGGCGACTCATCATTATGAGGCCATCTATGATGAGGTGCCAACCATCTAGGATATATGAATGGAGCAACAAGCTCATTTGTACACCTAGTAACTATATATCCTCTAATTCTATCTTTTCCCTTATAAAAATGAAACATGTTATGCACATTATCTTGTGAAACTAACTTACTAAAAGCTATCCATTTCTATGTGTCAGTAACACTCTTGGCAAGAGATAAATAAAACTACTCAATGCTAACACCATCATAAGGATTGTATGATCAAATGGTCCCAATCATACATAAAATCTCATCTCTAATATTAAATAATCATTCTATTAGCTAGATTAGGGGAGTTATTAATGGTTTGATCTAAACATCTCAATGCATTTTCTAATCTCCCAATACTCTCCTCATAACAAAATGTTCTAGTATGAGCATTCTGCTCAAACTTAGGGGAATGGTGAGATCCCTAATCATCATCATACCATTAAAACAAAATGTTTAAATTACAAATTTATCAAGTTTCAAAACTAAAATATTTTTTTAACTTTCTATCTAATGAGAGAAAGTTATCTATATGAAATAGAACCTTCTACAAAGAACAACATAAGAAATGACTACTCCAAAGAGACAATGAGAAAACAATGTGAAGGTGCAATATAGATAATATTGAAGAAGGTTATGACCAACCCATATGATTCTTTAGTGACCAAAATGAATGCCTATTACAACAAAAAAATATAGGGGTTAGAGAAGGAAACATTTAGAAGTTACAAGGTGAACTAATTTTAGTCCAAACCTTTAAAAGTTAAATTGACATTTTGTGTCAATTATGACACAAGAGGATGGGGTTTTTGCATCACACAACATTTCCTAATATGAGGGATATTGCCACAAGACTTCCAAAGTTCAATATTGAACAACATGGAGTTTGTAGAGGATGCATGCTTTGAAAGCATGTCAAGGCTACTTTCTCAAGCAAGGAGCATAGGTCTAAGCAGATCCTAGAGTTAGTACATTTGGATGTGTGTGGACTAATTTCAATAGGATCAATTGTAGGAAACATGTTCTATGTTTCTTTCGTTGATGATTTTTCTTGCAAGATGTGGATCTACTTCTTAAAGACCAAGGATGAGATATTTAGTAGGTTTTAAGTGTTCAAAGCTTTAGTGTTTATCATGTACATCCATCTAATAATTAGCTCATGTTCTCTAACTGAATCAATTTTAAAATTTAAACATAGGTAAACAAAATCATGTTTTGGATGTTGACACACAACTATACTAGTTGCAAACAAGCTCTTGTTTAATCACAAATCTGGACCTAATAGGATCCTAGCAACAAACATTACCATTATAATCAGCAAATTTGTTTTTAAGACAAGGTGCCATTTTCTTATATGCTTTATTAGCAAATCATAATAAATCTCATTGTCCTATATCCACATAGGTAAAGATTTTACAAGTTTAAGATGATTGAGGGTATTGGAAAAGAAGTTGATATGGGAATTAGTGTTGCCAATGCCAGTCAACCCATACTGAGGGTGTAGGATAAGCTAATGGGGACAACTCACATTGCCTTACCCAACATGTATCAACCTATACATTCATCATTAGGAACACTGTTGCAAAATGCAGTGACAATGTTGTCCCATTCAAACAATTTTAGTTTTATGTCATTGGTATATTAATCCAAGTATATAGATCTTGAATAAATTATGAAAATTTGTTTCATCTTCAAGAGATTCAAAAGGTTTTAATAGCTTTCATGTGCTCAGTCAATCTTGGTAAATAGCAGATGGTTCATGAAATGATTCAAGAGCAATAATCTAGTACTCATTATTATCAGAGGATGGTGAGGTGGAACTTGAAGAAGGCACTCATTGAAAAATTCAAAGGGGAGAGACATTTTTCACAATATAATGATGAGATGAGACTATCAAAAGATCATGCGAAAGACAATCCTGAGATCAAATGTGCAGGGGTTGTAGACCTATTTATGGTGTTTCCATGGCAGTACATAGTAGCAATGGGTGTTGGTGCTAATCACAAAGTCTATAATAGGTAGGTACCTTTTCTTCATGCCCAGAGGTATTAAAAGTATTGAAGTGGAGCTTCAAGTGATAGAATTCTTTGTTAAGCACCATATGGAGGTTCATTGAAGGGGTATGACAGTGATAAAGATTTATTTATGCAATGAGAAAGGCTTTTGTTTGCTTGTTGTCAAGGATTATCAAAGAACACAGTGGTATATTCATTGCCCAAAGCAAACATACATTGGTAGAAGCTTTGAAACATCACTTTTTTACCTCTACCAATGAAATGTTTTTTGGAAAAGTTTTGATGATGGCAGTAGTTCTGGAAAAGAATTCATGGGGAAAAGGTCAATACAGTTTAGAAAGACACGTAGATCAAGAGATAGATTTGCAGCCACTCTAAGAGCAAGTCATACAGTTTAGAAGGGAAAATATCATATTACAAAAGGACTGTGCATGGTAAAGTTGCTAATGGAAATGGAAAATAGGCCTTGAGCAAAGATGTATTTAGGCTTGGACAGCTTTATGTTGTCATCTAGGCAGTGTTTAAAAAGTAGCGGTGATATCTTGTTTAAAAATGAATGGCAGATAATGTAGCAATCCCCTCATTTTTTATTTGTAATAGTTTTATTGCAAACTTATTATTTTGTTGCATTCAAAGAATAGCCAGGCTTAATGTAGCAATACCCTCATTTTTTATTTGTAATAGTTTCATTGCAAACTTATTATTTTGTTGGATTCAAAAAGTAGTTTACATTGTAATTTTAATAGACTGACCATTCTTTCAGTGTAAGAAAACAAGTAACTTTGACGTGAAATTTTGCAAACAAAAATGAGGGTATTGCTTTTCCAGGAAGAAACACTATAACTATAGACCTGCCCATGCTTGAAATGGAGAGCCTGCATGATTTTGTTTCTAATAACTTGGTTGTAAAAACAAAAAAATGAATCTGCTCCATCACATGAAGAGCCTTAAGTTCAACATGAAATCTATTTTGAAAAGAAAATTGTGCTTCTTGCATTTGGCTGCGTACAACTTCTCTGCTAGTGCTACTAGGGAACTTAAAAGGCAAGGCCTTCAACTCATCACTTCTAAAATGCATTACTGGCTCTGAAGGCATTATAAAGGTGAAGTGGAGTGAATTTTGCTTAATACATGAAATCTAAAGACAAGGAAATCATACAAAGCTTGGAGAAATAATTCTAAAATTAGATACCCATAGATATATCTTTTAAAAAAGCAAATATATTTTTATAGTTCTTACAGACTATTTTGGCCTAAAGACTGTCAAGATTCATCTCATCCTGGTAAACATCACATTTTCACAGTTCATGAGTATTGAGTTCATTTGTCTCATAATATAATTATATTTAGCATTAATATTTCAGGTCACATCCTCTGATTCATCATCTTTTTCCTCTCATTCTAATGATAGATCATGAAATATGATCCAAAATATTAATACAAACAAAATAAACATAATTATTTTCAAAAACAATTATGTTCATATGATCCCCTCATTACCTCAAGCATGTCCCCAGTATTGATAACGAGGGTGCCTGGGATGAGTTGAACAGGAATCCATTCACCATTCTTACAGATCTGTAGTCCCACTATTTCATCATCCTGCAATAAAACTGTTAAAGTACCTCCATCTGAATGAGGAGACAAGCCAAAAACCAGATCTGGTCTTTGGCAGGGTGGATAGTAGTTGCATCTCATTGACAGGCTAATTTCCCATTCATGTTAACGAAACAATCTAATTTTAGGCCAACATTCTCTGACAGAGAGACGCAAAGTTGTATTGCAAAGCTTCTGAATTTCAGTAGCATACTGATCGAGGGTCTCTCTGCAAGAATGGGCAGAGCAATCAGCTGTAAAATGAATATGACATAAAGTAGATGGAAAGGAACAGGCTATCATGGCAAGCAAATACTTCAATATAAGACAAGATATCATGACAGATTTGAGTGAACCGACTGATAAAAGGAAATTGAAGAGGTAGATTTTCCTTACAAATGGATAGGCATTACAGACTTGGTATAACAGAAGAGGGTTATAAAATTGAAATGAAATTATTATTGATGTCCACTGTAATGAAATTGAAAATAAAGTCCACTACAATAAGCCAAGAGAAATCATTCAAAAATCTGTTAAGAAAACAAGAACTTTTTAACATGAGTTCAATCGTATGGCATTTGATAATTTCCATCAAAATTGGATGCAAATTTTTGAAAAATATGGTATTGTAAGGTGAAATTTTCATGTTACACAGAACCAGTGAACTATTTATGACTTTAAATTTCCATTGCGCCAGTAGTTTCAAAGTGAAAAGGTAAAGGTAGTTTTTAGTTGACCTAAGTGAACTATGATTTCCATTATGGGGTGTATACTATTACATGACTTCACCACTGGACTAACTCAGGCTGTATTGAGGCCAACTAAAACCCCCTAAATGCGAACTTTGTTTAAGTTTACCTTTTAAACCGTATAGCATAGGAGTTTACATGGATATAAAATAGGATTGGCATAAGTGGCTTTTGAACAGGGTATCATATATAATTTGCAGTAATCTGATTATAAGCATTCTTAGAAATATATTGTACATGATTTAAAAGGATTCACAGCCATCTGAATTATCATTTAGGTAACTGAAGTCCACAGGCTTTGTTGGCCAAATTTTTTTTTCCTATTCTCTTGAGGTAATATGGCCAAGAACATTTTATCTGCCCAATCCAGTTTTTGGTCATCTGAGGCTATGAAGGCCTGGCCATAACCGTCATGCTCTTGCACTTCGTACTTGAGCTTTTCTTGTAATGGTAATTGAATGAATTCCCTCATAATTTCCTTCATCCTGTTCAACAGAGACTAAGGGATCCCGTGATTCACAGCCTGTCACAGAGACATGCATACCATATTAGCAAGTAATCAAGTTAGTGCCATTATGATAAAGAGCTTTTTAGTTACTGATGTATCACATCACGTAGGCAACAACCACAATTTAGTTTCTATTTGCTCTCTAAAATTTTCCACATACTATGCACTGATATGAATCTTTATCATCACTACTATGCCTTTCTTAAGGAGAGACATCCCACTTACACCTGGTGTATGATTAATGTAACTTTTCTCTAACTATAAAATAAAATAAGATATTTTCTTTAAAAATGCCCACAAGACATGACACTGAAGCTGCTGTTAGTAGAGGGCACTAAAATGGAGTCAAACTAACATATCAACAGAGATAGTTGAATTCCAAGCCTGTTTCAAATTGACAAATAAATTGTTATGTACTGTAGTCCACCTTTTTCTCATAACCATCAAGTCTATTATATAATTCACAATCAATTTCGTCCTACCCACCTGAAAAAACCCTCATTGTTGGCATGCAATTCCAAGCTCTTCAATTTTCTTTTGCCTGCAGAAATCTGATTCCCTAAAAAATATGTCCATATCAATTATAGGGATATTCAAATGACTAGTAGGACATGCACTTGGGCGCTCTTTCACTGATCTGATATACCTTTGAGGAAGGCTGTGAAGATGCTGAGATGCCAATTCCTGAACAACAAGAATTGAAAACCTTTTTGAAGTACCCTCAGATAGATCCAATATGATGGTTGAATTAAACATGATGGTTACAAATCTAAACAAACGCTTGCTTGCTTCTACACCCCTGTAAAGAAAATCTATAATGGGCTAGCCTCTAGGTATGTTAGGGATCCTACCACAGTATTCTTGAATGAAGTGCATCCACATTTTATATTTTATAAAAATGTTTTTAGACATTTATTTCTCTTGTCTATATAGAAAACACTTAACAGGAGATGTCCATTGAATCAATCTCTCTCTCTCTCTCACACACATATATATATAGAAAAGCTATGCTCCACGGGGTTTCGGGGACGGGGAGTACCCGGTATGACGGGATGAGTTTCTGGTACGGGGGTACTTTTGGGTCATTTTTTAGGGGACAGCAGGGGACGGTTGACAAAAAAAAGGGAAATTTTTAAAAATATAGAAAATTTTCAAAAGTTCATAGCATAACATTGATAAAGCATTCATTCTAGACATTGTATAAGCTTAATACATATCATTAGACTTGAATTGAGATTTCACATGAGAATTGACAAACAAATTAACAAAGTTTAAATGCTTTTCATTATAAATGTGCATACATATCATATAAAAGTCCGATAATTATAACCAAAATGCCCAAAGGCTCCAAGTCTCAACTATGAAATGACATGATAAACATAAAACTAAGAAAATATATTGCTGTCCAAGGTTCCTAATCAGCAAAAGGTAGGTCTAAATCAGCATCGCCCTTGCCATCAAAGCTCGAATCTAAGTCAGTGTCAGTGTCCATGCCAATAGAAGGATCTACCTCAACCAATGGAACCCCAACTAATCCCTCATGTGTATCCTCCTCCTAAATCTGCATAGCATCTTTGGGATTAACATCCCAACGTAAGGCTGGAGTTTGACGATACTCACTAGACTGGCGATCCTGTAAGTGCAAAGCATTGTGTACTGCTACCAACTTCTCCGATCGTCTAGAGGTAAGGTAGTTCCTCTTGACTGATTGGATGAAGCTATATGTAGACCAATTCCTCTCTGCAATAGAGGAACTAGCAACTTGTGAAAGAAGGCGAATGGCAAGTAATCTCAACTCTGGTGCATCCTTCCCATGCCACGTGCACCATCCAATAGGGTGTGTTTGAGCCAATGTAGCTCTATCCATCCTCGCCTCTGGTTTGCCGAAGGTTGGACCACGAAGATTGGCAAATGCAAGCCATTGTGTGCGAAGTATGGTAGATTCCTCTGAAGTATACATTTTTGTAAGGGCCCTCATGAAGCCTTCTTTCACCTCTTCATCATGAGATGGAGCCACTCTCCTAGGCCTAGGTGCATACCATTTCGGATTGAGAGCATAGGCTTCCATATGAAGTGGGGTGTTCATAATGTCCCACCGTCGTGTCATAATGGCCCTAAGATGCTCCTCATAAAATGCCAAAGAAGGGTCCTTGCTATAAATTGCTTGCTTGACCTGTCCAAGCATACTATCGAAGGTCTCATAAATCTCTCCAAGGCTAGGAGAGTCAGTATCAGCATATCTAATCACTTGCACAATAAGATGGATGAAGGAGCATACATATTTGCAAGTGCAAACAAGTTACAAAAATTAAAATCAGCTAGGCTACTAGCCTATAAATATTAAATAATAAAATGAAAATCAGCAATAATAAAATTTAATAATTGAATTCAAATAAATAATAAAATCAGCAATGCCAATTTTCTTACCTCATTGTGGACCACCAGTCATCATCAAGGATTTTTTGTTTCACCCTTTTTCCCTCCGCTGTGCTTTACTCTTGCCATCTACTCCATTCTGCATTGACCATCATTAATTGTAGAGCCTCTTGGACCTCAAGCATCCTCTCCAATAAAATGAAGTAGCTGGCATATCTAGTCTCCACGGGCTTGAGGAATTCCTTCCTCAAAAATGTTCTAAACAAAGCAAGTGAAGTCTGATGGTTGCAAATGAACATTTGCACCTCTCTAGCCTCTGCAACCACTGCCTTCACCCAATCTATCTTCCCAATGTCCTTCAAGGTATTGTTCAATGCATGCACGCAACAAGGGGTCCAAAAAATGTGCTTAAAAGCACTCTCCACCATCAATCTAGCTAATTTACACACATGGGTTGAATCGGTCACTACCTGGCAATGGCATATCATCAAGTTGATATGAGATTACTAGATTAGTATAGAATATAGATATCAAAATTTTAAATAACTAATAAGAAAATCAAAATCAAAAATAAGAAAGAATGAAAATCAAATTAAATGATACCTGCACAACATTAGAGGCTCCAACCTCCTCTATAGCATCTCTCAAAATCTGAAATTGGAAGGTTGCATCCTTCCTTTTGCTTGAACAATCTATAGCTCTAAGAAAATAAGATCCTGCTATACTAGTGACAATAAGATTGATGAGTGGCCGATGTTTGATATCGGTCCACCCATCTATGATTATGGAGCAGCCATCTGTCAACCATGTTTGTCTCATATCCTCCATCAAAATACTCACCTTGGAGTACTCTTTATCAAGAAGGGTGGTGCGTAACTTAGTTTCTCTAGGTGGAACATAT
Source organism: Sequoia sempervirens (assembly GCA_007258455.2). Taxonomy (NCBI): domain Eukaryota; kingdom Viridiplantae; phylum Streptophyta; class Pinopsida; order Cupressales; family Cupressaceae; genus Sequoia; species Sequoia sempervirens. The sequence goes on along the minus strand of VDFB02000015.1, from coordinate 370,901,423 downwards.
GAGGGACCAGCAACTACAATATCTTTGCATATTTTTTTAAAATATGGTGAATGTGAGACATGAAATGGTATGGCATTAGCATAAAAAAGCTTGGCAATAGAGGAATCAGCCCCATCTCTTACTGTAACATTAAACATATCAGCAACATTCATACTCCTTTTCTTTCCTCTAGTAGAATCCCCCCCCACATGAGAGTGAGAAGCTGAAGCAACATCTACTGATGGTGTAGGCATTCCCATACTAGGTTGCAAACTCTCAATTGAAACCCTTTTACTTGATGCCTCCCCCTCCATATGCAATCTAGTTGCCTCAATTTTTTGTTGTTGGGTTATTTTTCTACACCCTTTCACCCCTTGACCACCAATCCACAAAAGATGGCAATAAACTCTCGTATAGCTGCCCCTATATTGTTTGTGGCACAAATGACACTCCCATACTCTACTACCCCCCAAATTTTTTTCTTCTCTTTATCAACTCTTGTTGCAAATTGTAGTAGAGGTTTTTTGGGGTTAAATGGGCCTTTTGCCCATTTTTTGAGGATTTCATATGGGAATTCAAATGAGTTTGAACTTGCTGACCCTACTCCACTCCCACTCTCTGAACACCCCCCAATGTTTGCAGTTGCACTACCTCTATGTCTATTTCTTGTTCTTTGAGTTTGAGTTCTTTCTTGCATTTGAATTTCAATATCCTCACTTTCACTATCACTGCTGCTACTCATGATTGTTTTCTAAATTTTTATGAAGTTTTTGATTTCAAAGAGCTGCAAGTTCAAAAAAAAAAGAAGTAAACACTAAATGCCCTTCCTATGTGTTGAAAAACTTAAAAAAATCTTGCAAAAATTAAAAACAAATAGCAAATACAAAACAAAGATGAAAAACATACCTCTAATATGCTGGAAATGATGCCCTAAGCTCCTCTTCAAACTATTGTTCTATCCTTCACTCAGTTGCTCTCCTTTTGCTATGCTTCACTTCACAAGGAAAGAAGTAAAACTGAGTTGCTTTTCTCATTTTAGGCCACATATAAGGCACAAATTAGGTTAAGTGGCATGGGGCGTCCCTTGTGGGCCCCCCATACCTTTTTTTTAATTTAAAAAACTTTATTTTTTTTTTAAAATGCGTTCGATTTTTTGTTGGGCCATAGGGTATGGCTAGCCATACCTGATACTAACGAGGGACGGATGGGCTGTTTCGAGTACACCTAGCCGTACCCTACGTCCCCTGCCAGTGAGCAAAAAGTACCCGGTAAGTACCGGGTACTTGGAGGCCAAAAGGGGACTGCCAGGGAACATTTCCTAGCCATTTCCGCGTCCCCGTTTCGTACCCGATACGGGAAACAGGCAAAAAAGCTAGGGGACGCGTCCCCATGGAGCATAGTAGAAAAGATATAAATAGAATAAACTAGCAATCGCACCTTGGTGTGCAATGGGTACACCGAAGAGGTGTGGAAGGTCAATTTGGAGAATAATGGTCAATTTTTTTGGGTACATTTGTTCAATATATGAGGTCAACTGGTAGTGCACTTAGCAAATGATGGTGTTTGTGTAATAAAGGTCTCAGCGAAGAAATGATAGCTTCAAATCAACTATGCATACATTTGCAAGGATCCAAACACAATTGAAATAAAACCTATGAATCCGGAAAATAATCAGGCTGCTTTACCAATAGGCTCATGTTATAACTACAATAGGGAGAGAGCGAAACAAAGGGATAGGCAGATATAGAAAGAGGGAGAGACAAAGGGGGGAAGAGTGAGAGACAGAGAAAGAAGTAAGAAGATAAAGATAGGGATATAGATAGAGAGGGATAAGGAGAGAAGGAGAAGAATGGAGATGGAGATGGAGATGTTGATGGAGATGGAGATGGTGAAGGAGAGGGATATCGAGAGAAAGAGAGAGTGAGAGATAAAAATGAAAGAGATAAATATATAGAGAGGAAGGCTGAGGGAAAGAATGAAAGAGGGAGAGATAAGAAGATAAAGATAAAGGTAGGAAGTGATAAATACAAAGGAGAGTCAAAGATAAATAGAGAGGGATAGAGATAGAGAGGCAAAAATAATTAGATATAGAGGTCTAGGAAGAGGGAGAGGGAGAGAGATGGATGGATAGAGAAATGGAGACATGTTGAGAGATAGAGGGAGAGAGAGGAGGTAGAGAGGAAGATAAAGGGAGAGAGGGAGAGATAAAGATAGAGAGATAGGAAGATATTGGTATTTATATCAATTAACCTAGAGGATTTGAGGTGCATGAGAAAGAGACCCATGTATGCAAGTTGAAGAAGGCTTTGTATAGGTTGAAGTAAGCACCACATGCTTGCTACTCACATATTTATGACTACCTATTGAATTTGGGGTTCACCAATAGTATTGTAAATCCTAATCTTTACCATTTGTTTGATAAATTTGATCTACTAGTTGTGGTCATGTACATTCATGACCCTATCCTTATAGGTGGTATTGAGAAGCCTATAGCATAGTGCAAGAGGGAGTTAGCCTCCTTGTTTAATCTGAATGACCTCCGCCTTGTGAACTGTTTTTTGGGTCTTGAGGTGTGGCAAGGTACAGGTTAGGTATTCCTTGGTCAAAATAAGTACATGACAGAGATTCTAAAGAGATTTTGGATGATGGATTGTAAGCCCATATCTGCTTGCATGGTTATGAACCCAAAGTTGACTATGGATCCAAATTCAGATTTGATGGATTCTTTGGTGTACAGCAAGTTGATAGACTCCCTCATGTATTTGGTGAATACCCAGCATAATATTGCTTTGCAATGGATACATTGAACCAGTTCATGGTTAAGCCAAGGAAAATCCACTAGACTATTGCAGAGCATGTGCTTTGATACTTGAAGGACACACTTCAATATTGGTTGAGGTATGTTGTATATAGAGAGTTAATGCTGCATGGCTTTGTGGATTCATAATAGATAGGTGATGCTAGCGCAAGCGAGAGGACTTCAGGATCTTGTTTCAACTTGGGATAAAGTATGATATCTTGGTTCAACAGTAAGCAAGCAGCAGTAGCACTGAGTTCAGTAGAGGTGGAATCAATGGCAACATCGTCTACTAGTTGCGAGGTTATTTATCTTTACAAGAGGATAGCAAAAGTAACCAATTAGAGGTTGAAGCTGACAATTGTGTATCATGACAGTTAGAGTAGTATCAGGCTCTTCGAGAATCCATGTTTCACAATTGCTCTAAGCATATAGACATTTGATAACATTCCCTCAGGGACAAAATTCAGTAGGGAGTGGTGGTACTTAAGTATGTACCCTCAAATTCACAGGTTGTTGACATTTTATTATTTTAACAAAGCCCCTGGCCAAGGGGAAATTTGAGATGTTAAGAGAGAAACTTGGATTGGTGGAGAACACTTTCCTCGCAGACAGGAAATATTAGAGTTTTCACCTTGAGATGTTTGGCAAGTGTTCTCGCAGTGATGGCACAATAGTGAAAGTATCAAACCCAAACCTGTATGCAACAAGAGATCAGCATGGAGAGGACATAATTATATAGGAGAATAAGGCCCAACTATGTAGTGAGTCTTCTTTGAGATGAGTGTCCGGTTAACTATGTGAGAATTGACTGATTCACTAGGTGTAACTTAGTCTCATCTACTTTGATCAGATGTTATTAGTTGTTAGACTAGGTTGATAGATTAGTCAGATTAATTGATTGCTCAGTTAAAATTGAGTGTCACTCCAGTAGTTGTACAATTAATGTGACACCTCATCTAGTTTCTCTTAGATTCATAGTGCAATTATCTATTTATGTTTAAAGGGCATTAATTTAGTTTTAATCATGACGCAAATAGGCACTATTTTCTAAAATTATATTCCAATGCGGTCTATTTCTTCTCAATTTTAAAAGAAGACAGATGCGGTATCTAGAGTTCAGATCTGTGAATACTATCGGTCTTCATGTTTGTGTTTGTAGATTAACATACTCAGATCTTATGTTTTGATTGGAGTTTTTCATTTTAAGATCTTTGCAGTTAGGATTAGATTTTCTGAGGTGCAGAATCTGCTTGCCATGGTCTGAAAACAAACAGGTATGTTCCCTCCAAAGCCCCAAGTTCTATGGTTCATCACTCAGATATAGGGGACATGTCCCCATGGAACACTATTATTTACTCCATGTAAATCCATTGTTGAAGCAAAGTGACATTAAAAGATGCAGATTGTGTCTGGCATTCTGTGTTGGCAATCTGAGAGGTAACAGAGTGCTTGGATTTTACATATGTTTGCTAAGGTCGATTTATTTTATTAAGAAATACCTTTTATGTTTTACATTGGAAAGAATATTCTATTCAATTTACAAAATATATCCACAATATAGCAGAGCATCTGCGAGGTTAGGGCTCTTTTTTTGCTAAGAGAATTCATTCATGACATCAGCAAGTAAAGAAAGGCATTTGCTATGGGAGGATATGCAGCTATGGGAGGAAATACTCGAGATCAGCTGCATCTAAGTCTTGCTAATGTGCCAGGATGAAACCACACAAAAAGTAGAATACTGTTGCGCGCTCTTTTCCGATTACCACTACAGAATACAATTCTCATATATTGAGGATGTCGATATAGTTTTGTACACCTCAAAATTGATATAGGAAAAAAATGAGTTTCAACTCAACCACTAGTTTAATGTCAAGCAAAAAGACAAACAATAGATTCCTAGAAAAATCCTTAAAATGATGAAGGAATCAACATTCCAAAGGGATGCATCCCCAGACGTCCAGGTAATGTCCCCAACGAAGACTTGGAATACACATACCCTTTTTCTCAGGGATGGACAGCCTACTCCATTTGGTGCATAATTTTAAGAAAAAGGTGATTTTTGAAAGAAAACAACGCTAAAAATGCCTAAAAACCTAAAAGGGGAGGATTGTAGTTGCAAATTCAGCACAATGTATTTATTTTTCTGAATTTCTGCTGCTTTTAGTTTGTTTAAGTGATTTTAATATCCATGTCCCACTGTCCCAAAAATTTGGAAAATTTTGGGCAACACTGAAATCACTTCCCCACTGCCCCAAATCTCCCTGTCCTGGAAACTCAGAGAAACAAAATAACAAATTGGAACAACACATAGTGAAAATTGAAAAATAAAATTAAAGAGCATAAAAGTAATAGAGACATAATTCAAGAGTAAGGGCAATAAAAAATTGAGTGCTTAGTTAGCAGAAGAAAAGAGGACGATGATTGCTTTTGAGGGCTTTGAATATCTTCACTGCACCATTAAAGGCAAAGAAGAGGCACAAGATAAAGAATCAGTAGGCAACACCAAGAAAAATGGAAGTTGAAGGAAAAGACAAACTTGTACAATATGTTTGATTTCAATATTGACACTAGAAAATTTAGAAAGTTGACAATTTAGATAAAGAAGATTAATAAAGGCTGCTATAATGTCACAAAACCCTGTGTGTTCGTGTTCTTAATAAACTGGTTTTGAAAACCCAATCTTCAGCAACTGGTTTGTAGTTCAAAACCAACAGAGACATCCATAACACTGACAACTATTGCAGTAAGAGACAACCATCACAATATTCTCTGCGACATTACTTGTAGTCCTAAACCTTTGGAAAACCTAAAAAAGAAAAAAATAGATGTTTTGGCTTTTAGTGAAAGGACACACAATCATGAAGGGAAAAGCATCGGGCATGTCCAGGATTTGGATCCAGCTTTCAATGAACCAGCTTTTCCCCCATGCAGAAAGAAGGAAGAGTGCTCGCTAAAGCTTTGTTGGAAAATGCCCATATTCCAATTATTGCAGTGGCTGGAATGGGAGGGATAGGCAAAACCTATCTTCTTCAGAATGTCTGCAACATTAAAAAAGAAAGTTATGAGATCTCTACATGGCTTTCAAAGTTCTATTCAGTTTCCAAATTGTAGTGTGATTTATCCTCTCGCTTAGGTGGTTTAAGCGCTCAAATTAAGGAGGGTGGAGCAAGTGAAGAGAAAGCAACAAAATTCATTCGTGACTTTTTGCGACAAAGAAGATCATAAGCCAAAATGACACACAGTTTCCCCATGGCAGATTCATCAATTTTTTTTGGAAGAAATTAGCAGAAAAATGGGTCTCCATTGTCCTCTCCAGGCAGAATCCCTCCTCCTAATAGTTTGTTTGGTTTTGGATGTACACCGTATATTTTAAACTCAGCTATATTTTTACAAAATTAAAATGTAATTTTAAAAAAAATGCATGAAATGAGTGAACATTGGGGTATCATTATTGTATTTCGATTGGGATCATCATCTAGCATCATATGTTCACATAGAGTGTAACAATGATTGCACTTTTCATGTATAATGGTCCTTCGTGTTTTCAAATAATTACGCCGAGAGGCGTTATACACTGAAAGCATTCAAGGAATATTCTCTGTTAAGTTTTTGAAGCGGCATTAAAAATGACAGCCAGGTGGAAGTTATGGGCTCAACAATATATCACATTTGACTATTTGTTTAAATAAAATTTGAAGTTAATTGCGCACAGGACAATTAATTTACTAATAAGCAACAATTAATGATAAATTTACCACGTATTTGTGAAGAATTTCAATATTTTATGCAAATTTAAATAGCGATTTTATACTTGATTCTCTTCAAGCTCTTCATTTAGCTGGCCACAAAGCTTTCTAAACTTTCAATTTGATTCTCCTGCATGTTGCATGGAAGTTTGTGTTTGAAGCTGTAGAAACATTCTTATAAACTTTAATTTTTCTGAAATCCACTCATTTTGAAATTTTCCTCTTTATGAGGGCTTGAGCAAGCCAAAATCTATTAATGTCTTCAAAGCTTTAGCGGTTTGTTTAACAAAAATGTTGAAGCTTTTCACCTTGTATTGACAGAAATAGTATGTTAAACAAAAAATTACTGTATAGAAATTCAACGAATTAAGTTCAATGAATTTTAAAATTCAACTAAAATTAAATTAAAAAAGCATAGATTAAAAATGACAGCCACGTGGAAGTTATGTACTCATAAATAAAAGAGGATTTTGCCAGAAGAAGGTAACAACTGTAAAATGCTTTGTTGGAGGCAAATTTTTCGTCCAGGAAGAGACATTTGGAAGCCACATTAGAAGCACATCACAACACGTTTCAAATAAAAGACGAGTTTGTTGTGGCCGTCTTTTGTGGCATAAATATTGAGTCAAAAAGATTTTTCTTAATTCAAATAGATTGATAGAAGGTGGTTCCTAAGCCGTCGACAGTTGGAGAAGGATGGAGGAGATCGTGTTTCCAATAACTACCTGGGGCAACCAATCATTGAAGAAAGTTAGTTTTCGGGGAGTGAATAGGAAGGAGGGAGACATATCTCAAAGTTAGAGAAGTGAGAGTTGACGATTGTAGACAGATCTCAAAGTTAGAGAAGTGAGAGTTGACGGTTGTAGAGGAGAGAAAGTCTTGGACGAAGGCGGACTGTGTGGAGGAAAGTGATGGAGAATGTTGGAGGAGCAGTTAGAAATGTGTGAAGATGAGTGACAGAAACGTTGGCAATAGAGAATTGTTGTGTGGGAGCTCTGTATAAAGAGAAGAGCTTGGCATTAGTAGAAGCAGAGTGAAGTTGAAGAACTCGAGCTGCGCATCCCGTGATTCAGATTTCATCTTCAGGCATGTATACTGAGAAACTCAAGAGTTGTAGTCGTCTACCTATTCAACTATTATAAGAAAACTTGTAAAATTGTAGCCATCCGCTACAATTTTACAACTTTTCTTTTGCGATTTGGGAAAGAAAAGTTTTACTTTTAGGTTTGAGAAAGGAGGACTGTTTTAAGCTGATTTTTTTCAATCCTATAGCATTATTTTAGCCATCAACTTCAATTTTACAAGTTTTCATTTGAGATTTGGGAAAGAAAGATACGTTTTAAGCTGCATTTTTGCAGGATTCTGTATCTGTATGTTTGAATCACAACTGAAAAAATATTTAGAAGGAAAATTCACATTTGCAGTGAGTGTTCGGTGCTTCCTTTTTTAACAAACTATTTATCATTCTTAATCGCTTTGTTTTGATAAAACTAAATAAAGTCGGTAAAGTTTTTGAGAAGTTTTCCCTCGCAGGAGTAAGTTTTCTTTTCTAGAGAAAAAAATTTATGAAAAAAAAAACTCATTGAAAGTACTTTTCAATTTTCGGCTTCAACTGGTTTTCTTGCAATGTTTCCATTTGGGAGCAGAAATTTATGTTTTTGTTCGATGCCAGTTAGTTTTGTGTGTCTTGCAAGGAAATATGATATCAATACATTTTTTATTTTTAATTAATCATATATTTGGCATTCTTGGATTATGTTGTTTCTGGTTTTACCTGGTCATTCTTTCAGGATATCTGGATGACTTTTCAGTTTATTTTTGTTGTTTGTTGTTTTCTAGATTCTCGTGGGAGCATGGACTTATTCAAGAGAGTTGCATCAGGGATTTGATAGCAACATTAATTCAGTGTGCAGGCAATAGCTTTAAGGTTCACCCAGTTAAACGACATTTCATTTGTTCACCATTAAAAATAGGTTGGCCAAAATAGGGTGACGCGTAGAATAAATGGAAGAGCCATTGAGCATCTCTCTATCGCATTAAATGTGATAAAATGTTCGCTGTATTGTTGTCTTTCCTCCAAACTTGTACAAGGTGAATTTTTTCCATAGGTGATTTGATTTTTCCTTGCAATAGGTTTTATTTTTAAAACATTTCTAATTAGTTTTGGATAAGTATCATGCATACAGCTACCTATGGACGTGGCCTTCAGATAAGCTCTTTTTAATTTACTGTAAGACCCTTAAGTTTAACAATGATAAATAGTTTTCAAAATCATATTGTATGAGAAAGGCAAAAAAACTGTTTACTCTGTCAAAATAAATTCAGCTGATTGCTCTTTTGAATTTTTATTTATTTTTGTTTCTTTTTATTTACATACATATAGTAAACTGTATAGATTTATATACCATAATCGTATTATTATATTATGAGTGTATGAATTCTTCTATGATATATGTTGATAATAATTGTGTTGAATTGTTATTTTGTGTACAATTGATGGTAAATTGGAGTACATTCACAATTTTGATATTCTAATTGTCTTAAGATTTATATTATGATGGTTGTTTATTGATAAAAAAATTAATTTTTGATTATACAGATTTAATAAAAAATTAGAAAATAAAATGTAAGGTAGCACTCTTTGTATAGGTTAATTGGTGCATTTAAGTTGTAACTATGAGGGGCATCTAATTACCAAAAGAGGCAGCTTTGAAAAATGTTTATCAATTCAATTAGGATTAGAATTCAATTAAGATTAAGGATAGATTAAGATTAAGATTAATGTTTATATTACATATTTGGTTACAATCAATTATGTTTGAATTGCAATTGACAATTTACATTGCTTTCAACCAGTCTACCTATTTCCAGGGATCTATAGAAAGCATATTTTGCACTCTTTCGGTTGGCATTTCAGTGAGGCTCTCCGCACAGGTATTTATGCCCAAATCCAGATCAAAAAATTACATGTATCTTCAATTAGAATTAGAATTCACTTAGGGTTATAAGATGAATAGATCAATTAGAATTAGGCTCATCATTAGAATTAATATTAGTATGAAAATTATAATCATTAATAGCGTTTGAATTAAGGCTAGGGTTAGAATTAGAATTAGAATTAGGGGTAGATTTCACGATAAGATTAAAAGTCAATTAGGGTTATGATTACAATATAGCAACTTAAAGACAAATTTTTTTAATAATAAATGCACATCTAAAATCAATTTAAAATTATTAAAAAAATACAAAAAAAATATAATAAATATTTAGAATTAGGCTCATCATTAGAATTAAGGTTACTATTAAAATTATCATCATGAATAGAGTTAGAATTAAGTCTAGGGTTAGAATTAGAATGAGGGTTACATTTAAGGCTAAGATTAAAAGTCAATTAGAGTTATGATTCAATTAGAATTAGAGTTCAATTAGGTTTGGAAGATAAATAGATCAATTAGGGTTATAGTGAGTGTTCAATTAAGTTTAGGGTTCAATTAAGATTATGATTATAATTGGGTTGTGATTATGGTTATGGCTTAGTTAGGATTAGGGTTGACATCAATTAGGATTAGAATTCAATTAAGATTGAGGATAGATTAAGATTATGGTTAAGGTTAGGGTTATAGGAGAAAGCTTTGGGTAAAGGTTAGGGTTACATTTCAATTAGGGTTAGAGACAATTAGGATAAGGGGTAGTATTAATTTTAGGATACGGTAAGGGTTCAATAAGGGTTGTGTTTTAATAAGGGCTCGGGTTAGTGTTCAATTCTTATTAAAAGTCAATGAGAATTTGGCTCATCATTAGCATTAAGGTTTGAATTAAAATGATAATCATGAATAGAGTTTGAGTTAAGGCTAGGATTAGAATTAGAATTAGGGGTAGATTTCAAGCTAATGTGAAAATTCAATTAGGGTTATGGCTCAATTAGAATTATGGTTCAATTAGGGTTATGGTTCAATTAGAATTAGAGTTCACTTATGGTTGTCAGATAAATAGATCAATTAGAATTAGGCTCATCATTAGAATAAACGTTAGTATGAAAATTATAATCATTAATAGAGTTTGAATTAAGGCAAGGGTTAGAATTAGAATTAGGGGTAGATTTCAGATAAGATAAAAATTCAATTAGGGTTATGATTAAATTATTTTTTTACATTAATATATTTAGAACTACCATATCTATAATGAAAAGAAAATAATATTAGGGATAGGGTTCAATTAGTATTACAGTTAGCATGAGGTTTGTCATTAGCATTAAGGTTAGTATTAAAATTAGAATCATGAATAAAGTTAGAATTACGGCTAGGGTGAGAATCAAAATTAGGATTAGATTTAAGGCTAAGATGAAAAGTCAATTAGGGTTATGGTTCAATTAGAATTAGGGTTCAATAGGCTAGGGTTAAAATTAGAATTAGGGGTAGATTTTAGGATAAGATTAAAATTCAATTAGGGTTATGATTAAAATATAGCAACTTAAAGACAAAATTTTTAAATAAGAAATGCACATCTCAAATCAATTTAAAATTATAAAAACAAATAGAAAAAAATATAATAAATTTATTATTACACATAAAATAATGTTTTACATTAATATATTTAGAACTACCATATCTATCATGAATAGAGTTAGAATTAAGGCTAGGGTGAGAATCAGAATTAGGATTAGATTTAAGGCTAAGATGAAAAGTTAATTAGGATTATGGTTCAATTAGAATTAGGGTTCAATTAGGGTTATGATTAAAATATAATGACTTAAATAGATAAATTTTTACTAATAAATGCACATCTAAAATTAATTTAAAATTATCAAATTAAATACAAAAAAATATAATAAATTTATCATAAGATAACCACATGTGTGGTATTTAAGTTGTAACCATGAGGAGCATCTAATTGCCAAAAGAGGTAGCTTTGAAAAATGTTTATCAATTCAATTAGGATTAGAATTCAATTAAGATTAAGGATAGATTAAGATTAAGATTAAGGTTTATATTACATATTTGGTTACAATCAATTATGTTTGAATTGAAAAGTGCAAGACCATACTTCATTCACTTGGATTACAACTTTTGAAGAAGCGACAAAAGAAATTATGGGTGTTACACAAAAGAATTGAACATTTTGAAGGATAAAAAACAAGATGATGCTAAGTTTTCACACATTATACAAAAGGTCCTTTTCAACATATACATATTTAAACTTCAAGTGAAAAAAGAGACTTATAATGATGAAAAAAGGATTAAATGCACAGTCATAAAAACAAAAAAGTTTGATTATTCATCTGAGAGCAAAGCTTTATTAAACTCAATTGAAAATCTATAGGTTTCATAACATTCAAATGCTTGAATGCATATAATGTTAACAATGTATTCAAACATTTGAAAAAAAAACTAGTGGTTCTCGTGATATACTTCTTTGATGGTGTCAATACTAAATCTAATGATTGATGAACATTTTTGCTTTTAAATTTATTATTCTTGGTTGATTGTTGTTATAGACAAGTTGGTATGATTTCAAATTTGAATGTGTACCCTTATATATGGGAATTGAGATAAACAATGACACAAACAATAATGAAATCAAATCGATTGCTTTCCAAATTCATATTCATGAAAATGTAAGCATTTTTTCAAGTCAATAGGTGTCTCGATAAGGATAAATCTCGGCGTGTTTTAAATATATTATTAATTAATATAGGTATGCTAGTAAATATTTTCATATGTAGAATATGAAAAATCCAAGTTAAAGGTATAAAACAATAAAATTAAAATCTAAAGGCTCTAAATCAATAATGAAGCACAATTCAACATAGAAACATAAACATAAAGTAATATTACCTATATCATAGGTACCTCTATTGTCCTTTTCCATTTTGTTGAATATGCTCGAATGCCTTCATATTTGAGTGTGCAATAATAGCTTAATTAAAATGATAGCAAAATATTGAAGCTTTTAGTTGTCTCCTTATGAGCATGTGCTTGTACATAGACTAGGTAGATTGAAATGACAATGATAGGTGTCTTTTATAGAAAGGAAAATTGGAATAAAGTGTTGAGATTAAAAGCTAATAAGATATGACAATCAACAGCTAAGAATGAAAGTTGTAGCATGAAATAGGGTTAGCAACTTTCATGAAATAGGGTTAGGGCTAAATTAGGGCAAAGATAAGGATGAATGGTCAAGATTGAATTATAAATCAAGGGTGAAAATTGAATAAGACAAGAGATAGGATTGACATGAGGGAGGTTGGCAAGGTTATTGGAAGAATTCAAATAATTATAAAATTATTTAATTAAGGAGGGAAAAGGAATAATTAAATAATAAAACATTATTTAATTATAAAGACATGTAATAGGTTGATTTTTTGATTAAATAATGACTTAATTGGAAGAAAATGACAAATTAGAGGACAATTAAATAAATAAAATTTATTTAATTTGTGGTAGAAAATGCTAATGAATAATTAAATAATTGAAATAATTATTTAATTATAGTAGAAAGAAGATAATAATTAAATAAGTAAAATTTAAAGTTATTTAATCATAGAGGAAAAGACGTTAGTGACCTAATTATATAAATGACATTTATTTAATTAATTGGAAAAGAAATAAAACACAAGAAATGAATTAATTTAATAATTAAAATAATTACTAGAAGAATTATGGCATCACAACTCTTGACATTCAAACAACCTCCACCATGATTCTCCATTCCCTTAATCTTAGAAAAGTCTTCTAATCCATCACCCATCTTCCATTGTTGGTTTTTTCATCATAATTCCACTGCCCATTATCCTTTCCAAAAATATATAAATTGAGACTCCATCTTATATATTTCATCTATTTTATTTAAACTAATTATGTGTTGTTAAAATAAGTAACATTTGTGTACAAGAGCATCTACATCTCAAATCACTTGAAGCAAATCACACTTCAATAGAGTTTCATGATAATTTTACTTTCAATACTTGTTTTGTTGTTATGTTTTGAAATTCATTTTATTATCGAAGGTTTGATTTGGTTTGGAATAGGGTTTTTTAACTTGTATATGTCTCCTACTTGCATTTTTATACTAGAGCTTACATTCTTATGACTTTGTTAAAAAGTTCATTTTTAAAAATTTTATTATTTGTTTTATGTTTTGTAGTGGTTTTTGACTAACTCATATTGTAAATTCTTGCTTCACTTAAACTGATTTTAAATACCAAGTTTTTATAAAGACTTCCAAGACAGAAGTCATAATTATATGAAAAAAATCACGAGATAATTTTTGACATATAATTTGATTGCAGAAAGAAAATATGACATTTTGGGAAAGTTTATTTCTCACTATAAAATTATGTATGACCGTACCATCCATATTGTACAAATAGCACTATACTCTGTGTAGGTTCAACGTTACTAGTTCCAATTTTTTTTTATGTATACACGGACAGTTTTAACATATATCTTGGATTTCTTGCATATATCTCTATATTTAGGTATATGCATACTAATTTCAGACTCACACGATGGTTTTTAACATATAGGTAGGGTTCGTTCAAAGATACGGGCCGATATATGTGTATATTTGCAATTCACATATAAGCTACTGCAAGAACTTTGTACACACAAAGCTCTTGTTTTAAAATTTACAATTAGGGTATTAATTTTAGTTAAAATACATATAAACCATTTTGTATACTCTTTAAAAGCCACCATCACATCCCACGCATCAGCTCCTTCCACAGTGGCTGACTGTAGGACTAATAAATTAAAATAGAATTTTGAAATGTGAAAAGAGTGTCGATAGGTAGGTATGTAGGAGTGAGGTTTAAGTTTTCTTTCGCGACCATTTGGCGCAATATTTTTAGAACAAATATGATAAAAAAAATATTCAACTCAGTATGGAGGAAAGCCAGAAAGAAAATGCAAGAGACAAACACCATTAAATGAGATATGACGTAGCAGGAAAGAAGGGAATGCGGGTCAAAAGAAGAGCATTCGTGCCATTAAGAAGGCATGGTGACCCATTTGTTGGCATGGACATGATTGGTAGAGTGGAAAACTAGCACAAACGGCAGTCTTTAAACCCCCGTGACCCGCCTTCTCTAGCCATTCACATGATATTTGGAGGGAAAAACGTGAGCAGTAGAGGAAGAAATTGCGGAGGAAGGACGTGCACAATTTGGGAGAAAAACTTGGTCTCATGGAAAGCACAGATTGCAGGATATGAGTGAAATGGATATTTGAAAAGGCTAAAGAAATTCTGAGGCAAAAGTAATTGGTAAATGAAAAGCTAAATAGCACAACTATCGCTAGTACCTCCTCGCCTATGTATGTGTAGCAACTAGAGCAACGAGCAAGTTATGGGTACCTATCAATCGTGAAGTATAGAACAATTTCATGAGGAGCATGTACAAAGAGGAGACAAGTGGAGGAGTTAGTTTTTGAAAGTCTAGACCTATGAATTAGAGGATAGAGGCAAGAAAGAGTTGAGTATCTTCTTCTCAAGTTAGTTTCACATAGGTTTGGGTGTTAATTATTAATTTTGATGGATGAGAATAAATAAATAATAATAACAATAATAAAAATGAAGCTTATTTCTTTTCGGAAAGACATCTTGCAATTTGTTGGTGTAATTAAATGTGTTGTACCTTGTCTTAGGTCGTGATTATACCTTAGTTAAGTTTACTTAAGGACCACATAGGAGGTTGTTGGAGAATTTCCACTTTTGGTGGATTTAACATATCATTACTTTATCACTTCCACCTTTTGTGGAGTGATAGGTTTTCTTAGTTGTCTCATGTCATAAGATTACGACACTTGTCATAATCTTATGCCCTTCTATGTTCTCACCTTGACTATATAATCAAGGGGTCTCTCTCATTTGTAATCAATCAGAATCATCTCATATTAATGACATTGAATGCAGTCTATTCTTGTCATATTCTATTATCTTTTTTTTTTGTGTTTTCCATTTGGTCCATAGATCTTGACAGCCATAGCCAATTCTAACATGGTATCAGAACGGGTTGGGTGCTATTGGAGAGTATTTTTTTGAAGAGAGATTCCAGGTTTGGGGAGGTTCCATTTTTGGCTCTTTGTTGCAGGTTCATATCCGAGCTTGTTGATGCAAATCTAAGCTCACCATTGCGTTTGGAAGGTTAGAGATAGTCGATTTTTCTTTTTGTTTCATTCAAATTGGGCATACGAGGCCAAATCTATGAGGGTTTGAAGCTAAAGTGTGGTTGCCAGATCCAGAAGGTAGCTGCAATTTTGGAGCATTTTGGGTCAAATTCGACTCTACCATCGCATCCAGAAGGGTCAAAAACCGTAAGATCGACTGTCAAATCGTCTGATTCGAAGCAGTTGTCCGGTGAGACAAAAGAAATTTGTCTGGAGAGTCGTATGGCCCCCCAGGTCGCCATAATTACGTCGACGGTACGATTTTAAAAAAATAAAAATTATTTTTTTGCGAAATATTTGCAAATTATTTGGTTTAATAATTTCGCAGTTTTTTATAAAGTTTCATTCAAAATTTTTGTTTAAAAATTAAAAAAGCAGAAAAGAATTTTTTTGCATACCTAGTTGCAGGGTACTCTATACCTGCAAGGTGCGCAGGTCCCATGTGGCCTGCGGCCCATGGCACATGCTGGCCCCATATTCCTGACCACTGGGCATTTCATTTCTACTGAGTGACTTTTCTTCTAATTAGCGGACTGTATTTTAAAATTATGACAAATTTTTTTATATCCAAAGCAGGAATATTCTGGCAATTAGGTAGACCGGTGAGTGCTGAGAAAAATCTGACGTAGAAAAGAATATTTCATCGACATAGAATACTGGCGAATATTCCAGGCAAGGGTCGAGTTTTTTTTTTACGGCCGCCAGCAAGTCAAATTTAATCGCTTCAAATGCTGACATCATCCTGCGTCAACAGTGATGTCAGTGACTGGTTTGAATTTTTTTACCCCTCATAGATGAGCTTTTCAATTTTGGAGGTGAACTTTGAAGGCTAATATCTCAGTCATTTTGGCTCCTTTTTTTGAGCAATTTTTTTTTATTTGGGCTAATTTTTCGTGCTCTACATACTGGTGCAATTAGTTTTTAGTTTTGGTGTCTGGTTTTTCTAAAATTTATAGATTCTCACAGGTGTTGCTGCTTCGTCCTCATTTTGGGAACTTCAGGAGCTCATATCTTGCTCCTACGGTAACATTTTTGGGTGCAGTTTTTTTTTAAAGTGCATAATTTTTCATGTAATTCTTAGTGGTATGATAAGATTGATTTCATTTTGTACCAAAAATTATATTTGATACTATGGCCTATTTTAAAATCTATAAGCACTAAGATCAAGTCTAGTTTGTTGGTTTTGGCATCTAGCAATTGTAAACATACTAAATATAAAGTGTCAAATCAGATATTGCTTGGGGGTTTCTTGATTGAGTGATTTGGGGGGGGGGTCTCTTGGTGCATTGCCTTGATCTATTTACTTTTTCTCTCTCATTCTCATGGATTATTCTAAGGTTCCTTTGCTCACATCATATAATTATTCAACATGGCATCAAAATGTATGGAATATTCTAATGACAGAAGGTCACTCTCTATATGTTGAAAATAAGGTACCTAAACCTATTGATGCTGAGAAAAAGTTAAAATGGATGATCAAACATGCTAAAGCTCTTGGGTGTCTTCGTAGACTAGTTTATCAAGATTTGTTATTCCAAATTGAATCATGTAAAAATTCTCATGAAGCTTGGAAAAAATTGAAAACATTTTATGGTACTACAGATGAAGTAAGAGGCTATCAAATTGATAATGATTTGATGAATCTTGATCCTAAGAACTTTGACAACATACAGGACTACATCACTAAGGTTAATGATCTAAAAGAGCAATGCAAAGCATGTGGAATTGATAAGAAGGACATCCAGTTGGTGTACAATACAATGAACAAACTTGGTCCTAATTATGCTTCTTTTGTTTTTAGCTTTCATACTCATAGATTGACTATGGGGTCTGCATACACTGCACCTTCATTTGCATCATTTTTTGAGATGTTGATACATAAGCAACAAAAGCTTAGCTCAATGGGTCTCATCAAGACTTCCAAACCTTAGAAATTGTTGGTTAGTCAGGTGAAAGAATCAAAATCAGATAAGAAACAGAAGAAAGCAAAGAATAATCAACATTCAGATCAAGTAAATCCACATTCAGATCAATCAAAGAAAAAATATTCTTCAAAAGGAGAATCATCTAAGAAGGAGAGGCCTTTTTGTGCATATTGCAAGAAGGATGGACATGAAGAACATTATTTTTATAAGAATATTGATGAGTTGAAAAATCTTCTCAAAAAGAATCACATTGATTTTCCTTCTAGAATGTCTCAATCCTCTTCTCCTTCTACTTCAAAACAGTCTAAAAAGGACAAAGGTCAAGCATCTACATCAGGATATAAAGGAAAAGCTCTTTGTGCTCTTTTAGGTCCAGGATCAAGGAGATGGCTTCTAGATTCAGGAGCATCACATCATATGGAATCTTCACATACTATCTTCTCTTCATTTCAGCCTTGTTCTATGTCTCATATCTTGATGGGAAACAATACATACATGAGTGTAACAGGGAAGGGATCTATTAGCATTGGGGACAACACTTTTCAGGATGTCTTGTGTGTTCCTCATTTGACGAAAAATCTACTTTCCATTTATCAGATTACATATGGTGGAGATGGGAGAACTGTGGAGTTCACACATAATTATGTCATCATTTGATATTTGGAGACTAGAGATATCATTGATACTGGGGTGGTTGATCATTCATTTTGGTTGTACACCTTTGCACAGTTTGCTTCTAATGGTGACATTGTTCCTTTGACTGTTGATCACAACTATGATTTAGAGGAGACATCTGGATTTTTGAACTTGGGCATACTCACATCAGATCCAATTCTTGAGCCATGCATTTCATCTCCTCCATCTACTATTTTACTTGATGATGCTTGTGTTGCTACAGTTTTAGCTCTTAGTGATTTAGTGCAGCAGGATTCTGATTTTCTTCTAGATATGGCTATTTTGGATGATTTCCTAACAAGTATTTCAGAATTATTTGTGGAGTCTCATCTTGCAGATTTGGGGGACACCATTGATAGCATTCATCTTCTCTTTGATGAAGATGCACCTTCTTCAGTAGTTGTGAGGGAACACCTTAACCCTCTTGTTCATTCTCTACATGATCATTCTTCACAGATTGGCATGAGTGTGGATTCTTTTGGACAACATTTGGAGGAGGCTTCTTTGTCTTCAAAGGGGATATACTTGTCTTTGGATTATGTTCTACATCAATCTCTACTAGATGTTGGATTGTCCTCTTCAGCAGTGTGGCCTAGAATGCCTATTTGGAGTGTGTCAGCTTTCAGCATCGACATGGAGATATTTGAGCACGATTTAGAGAATCATCCATCATCCATCTTCATGATATCCTACATACATCCATGGTTTTGTTTCTTCCTAAGGGAAGGAATGTTGTTCGGCGAGATTGGATCATCTTCAGCATTCAATGTCGAGCTTCTACCATCATTGCAGGAGACTCAACATTGAGGGGGGGCTACCTTGTCTCTCTTCTACTTCTCTCTTACGGGGGGGTATTTTTCCTCACATGGGGTTTTTACCTTCTCATGCATCATTGAGAGTATTGCATTTCTATTTTTTATTTCATCTCTCTTTTGAGGGGGAGTTTTTCCCATGAGGTTTTCTCCCTTTCCCGCTTGTGAGAGATTGCATTGTTTGTACATGGGTACCTAACATGGCCTAGTAGCGAGACCCATCTTGCATTGTTTGCATTTGTGTACATTCTCCTAAGTTGCACTTAAGGGTGTTGGTGTAATTAAATGTGTTGTACATTGTCCTAGGTCATGATTACACCTTAGTTAAGTTTACTTAGGGACCACATAGGAGGTTGTTGGAGAATTTCCACTTTTGGTGGACTTGACATGTCATTACTTTATCACTTCCACCTTTTGTGGACACATCATGTGATTATCTCTCCACCTTAGGTGGAGTGATAGGCTTTCCTAGTTGTCTCATGTTATAAGATTCATAATCTTATGCCCTTCTATGTTCTCACCTTGGCTATATAACCAAGGGGTCTCTCTCATTTGTAATCAATCAGAATCATCTCATATCAATGACATTGAATACAGTCTATTCTTGTCATATTCTATTCTCTCTCTTTTTTTTGCTTTCCATTTGGTCCATAGATCTTGGTAGCCATAGCCAATTCTAACACAACTACATGCTTTGGCTAAGTAGGAGATGCATGGTTTTAAAGGGTATCATTACATAAATATTTTTATTTATCTTTTTTCCATTTTTCATGCTGATGATTTAGCCTTCAAAATTGGTTTATAAGAGTGATTTAAAGTTCAAAAATCCTAGTTAGGATCTAATTTGATAATCACTAGTAGTTGCTTTCAATTGACTTGATCTTATACTTTGAATAAAATGTCTATATACTTCATGGTCAACAATTTCTATGTTTTTAGCTTTTGCATTTTCTCCATGTGTCTAAAACAAGATAACCAACAAACTTAAGTCATTCATTTGAGTTCAAGTGTTTAACTCATATTGACCAAGTATCGATGTGTATGTCTTGAATTCTATTGAAACCATCCCTAACTAATTAGACAAAAAAACGATGAAAACAATGGGGGTATTGACCAAGATTGCACAAAGGAAACACACTCAAGGGAGAGGGTGTACTTTTATTAAAAAATATAATTAGTATTTTGACCATGGACAAGTTAAGTAAACTAATTTACAAAAGAGATGGGTGGTCGGTCCAAGTTTCATTGGAATCAATAGTTTATATATGTTATAATTGACATTACACAAGCACACATGTAACCTTTAAGCGTGTTTTGGCATATTTACACATACTTTCGATTCACGATACCTACATGCATTTAGACTTAATATATTGAACAAATGGATAAATGGGTAGACACTAATGATAAATTATAAAGTTGGGTTGTTTCATAATCTGCTTGAGTGTGACTAAATATTTCATGAAACTTATATCTCTAACGTGTCATAAATCAACATAAAATTTTCTTGGAATAGATCCTTAAACTTGGATATGAAACTTGGATATGAGATGGATTTGCAAGGGAATACTTTAAGAATATGTGTAATTATTATAAAGTTGAAAAGAGTCCAATGATGGTTGTTATTTCTATACAAGTCTATTCAAAAGTGTTAAGTCATATTGAGAATATATCAAGATGCATGTGACTATGGACCATTTAGGAAATTCTATTGTGGTGGGAATATGTGTAATATGATTCTCTTATTGTCATCCACCCTACTTGATGCAAATCTAAGACATGTCATATAATTCTAGAATAGTATTTGGGTATTAGGGTAAAGAATTAATATGATTATAAAATATCTAATGACCCCTTGAGTATAAGAACTTCAATATTGAACTTATTTTATAGTGACTATAATGAATTACATAACTATTGTGTATAGATTTGATGTGGGGGATTTGTCCTCATAAGAAACTATGGTTCAAGATATGTTTTTTATGATGGGTGATTTAATGCCTAGATAAATATATAGATGTACATGATAGTAGGGACCATTATATGTAAAGGCTATTTCAAAAATTTGTTCTTAGTAATGTGTCATCTTAACACGTTGAATTGAATTATTTGAGTAAACCCATCGATAGTCATGTTTTGTACCATCTTCATACAATGAAATAAATGGTATAGTGTGGCCCACTTGTCTCTAGTATAACTCGGACATTGATCATAGGTAGATCAAGTATGTAATTATTGTTGTATGTATTTTGAGGTCTAGAAGGATGTTTTATACGATTATGATACTTGATTTCATAGAACCATATTGTGGGTGGGAAACCCCACCTGGATGTCTAGGCTTTTACCATAATTAATGCATATTTAACGATATTTTGACTACTTATAGAGACGTATACTCTTAATTGATGTCTCAAGTTTAGATTGAGTCAAATTTCCTAACAACCTTGTACCTAGTTATAGTTTGATCTCCATGCTTGGAGAGATATATCTGAGATAACAATATTCTTGACAAAACCTAGTCCACTTGTAAATTTTGAATAAGATAATCTTAAGATAAATAGAACCTTGATGTGTTTGGAAAGAAAATTATTATCAGTGCTAAGGATTAATTAATTTCCCTTGGGTGGAAAATAATATTACCCTTATTTATTAATTGAATGAGGGGTTTTTTGTGTTGGAATTTCAAGTGTAGGTTCCTTGACAAAAATCTTGTGAGGAGAACTATGTGTGAATTTGATCCATTTAGAAGTAGGTACGTAGGCAGTCTTTGGGCGAAGGATTCCTTTGTGAACTCAAGTCTAAAGGGGGAGGGTTTGGGGGATAACTCTGGGGTTTGGGGTTGTTCCTAATTGATTTGACCTTTCCTCCTTCCTAAGCTTTAGTTTTTGGCTGAAATGGGAACCAAACGGGTATGAAATGAGTTAAGGAAATCTAATAACTCGTGTTTAATACATGATGTGTTTTGAATAGTATTTCAATAAAGTAAGTGATTTAACTACATATAATTTTGGTAATTTAATATATGCATATGTTGGGTAAAGTTCATCTCGTGTTGGTTCCATCTGATTTTTATGTGCTGTGAAAACTGAATCCATATATAGAGGTCTCTATGTATAAGCCCACATGTCAGTTGATTGTGATTCATGTTATGTATGACCTTCCCAAGAGTAAACCTCTAGAATATTTGAGCAGACAGGAAGTCATTGGACTGTGCCAATGATCGATGTCTAGGCTACTATTAGGGACTGGCTAGTATTCACTTGGTTCATGGAGATGAAGGTTGCTATGGGCTCCCTAGTTATTATTATGATATAGTAATGGTTGCATAGGTAGGGAACCATCCATATGGATAGTGGTAATATAGGGCTGATAATTGTATCAAGGGAGTTCATTGGCTGTCACTGAGGGCATAAAAGTGATTGATGCCAATGCTACCCAGGATTGTGAAGAAGAAAGCTAGAAATATGTCAAGAGCTACTTCTTCCTGGGTGGAAAGGCTTTTTTTCGATGGCCTATGGGTGATAAAAGTCAGAATCTACCGAGTTATTGTAGGTTCACTACTTGGGGAAAGCCTTAGGATGGAGGATGAACCTACGATGTAGTATGGGATGCACTGAATCCCCTTCCCAATTGTCAAAATATATACTTGGCCTTGTAGGGTTGAGGACAAACCTATAGTGTAGTATGGGATGCATTGAATCCTCTTCCCATTTTTCCAATGGTGCAGAAGACTAGAGGAAAGGATAGGACCCGTAGTGTAGTGCGTAATGCACCAATATTTTTTCTATCTAGGATGCATTATGGACATGTGTTAATTAACCATTGTGGATGCATTGTATGTTGGATCTTGTCACTATCCATGTGATGTATGATGAAGCTTTTCATTGTGTATGTGATGTTTGTTGGAGTTCATTATTGTGTATTTATGATGTATGATGGAGCTTGTGACTGTGTATGTGATGTATGTTGGAGCTCATCACTATGTAATTGTGATGTATGTTGGAGCTCATCACTATGTAATTGTGATGTATGTCGGAGCTTGTCACTATGTATGTGATGTATGTTGGAGCTTGTCACTATTTATTTATGTTGTATGTTGGAGCTATTCACTATGTATTTATGTATGTGTGAGCTATCCATTGTTGTACTTGTGATGTACATATGAGCTAATCACCATTATACAGTTTGTGATCTGTGTATGTTCCAATCATTTTTGTACTTGTGATGTGTATGAGCTAGCCAACTTATGAATATGGATGTATGTTCATGAAAATATTTGTGTATGGTTGTGAATGTAAGCACACCAATGCTTGGTAATGTTTGGTATGGACCCAACATTTGATGAAAAAGTTATTATCATTATACTATAATTAACTAAATTTTTGTTTTACATGTACTAAGTTAATAGTAATGATTTGAAAGAAAGATCAAATATCTCATGCAAGAGGAGAGAATAAACTCCCTCTAACATTGTGGGGTGAACTACAAAGCCTCTAATTCCCACGAGGGGATATGTAGGCAGAGTCATCATGAACCCTTAAGGCTTAGGTTGTAGGTCTAAGAAAGACCTTAACCTTGGGACCCTAACACTCTAAATTGTGCAAGCATATAATTGGCAATAATGAGTTGATGCCACCATGGGAATGGAGAAGTATTGAAGTTAACACTATTAAGCTTTATGGAAGGTGCTTAATCTTTTAAGTTGGTAGATTTTGTGAATACAAAAAAAAAATGTAGTGCTTGAGGGGCAGATTTTGCATTGGTATTAAAGAAACCAAGTTCAAACGTTGGACTTATGAAGCTCACTTGACTCTAGGTTAATTATATTGTCTTACACTACCAACTGACCATAACTAAGTTGGTCACTTAATATGTATGTAGTTGTTTTGATTATCTTAAATGGACTTTTAATCTTGTGAGAATGCATGGCTAGTCCTAACCAAGAGAACTTGAAGGGTTGGAAAGGAAATTTGGATATATAAATTATAAATAAAAATTAGACTACATAGAAAAAGGTTAAGCATTGGATGATCACTAGTTTCCTAACTCACATGTTGGATTTGTTTCCACCCCTTGTTATGAGGAAATTTTTTATTGCATATTTAAGAGTATTAAAAATATCTCAGGGTATGAGCATGAAATGCCAATAACATAAAAGGAAAATAACTGAGGGTGTATGAATGGGTAGGTTGTGACTAGATCTTAACACTTAATGGTGAAAAGTGTCTCTTGATGCATGGAAATTTGATAACTTATAAAGTATAAAAGCTAAATTTGTGTACCCTATGGTATACTATAGTTTCCTTCTATGAAATGGGTATGTGTAGGATTATGGGGGTCCAAACTAGGCCCCTACATGGCAATGAAAATTCAGAAAAACAAAGTTAGGCAATTTGACATAAAAATTTGAATAGGTTATTAAAATAATTTGAAAAATATGTAAGAACAAAACTTGTAACAAATTGAATGTAGTTTCTAGGCTACTAGTCCTTTTTTGGAAAAAAGTATATCTATTTTGCAAAAACTTGAAATTTCAATGTAGTGGTATTAAATTTTCAAGAAAAAGATAAGAAGGAGGTGTATCTCTAACCACCCTAAGTACAAGAAAAAAATAATATTTTTTTTCTGAAACTTTTAACATATGTAGAGGATACATGGCTGGATGTGCCAAATTTTTGTTGTAATTTTTTTTATGTAAATAATTAGTTATGATTTTTTTATTAGAACATTTCAAAATTATTAAAACGTGTTTGTCTAACCACCATAACTTGGTAAATTTTTTATGAAATTCAATTTTTTTAATCGTATAGTATGTGAAACATAGAGTGCCATGCATCTTTTAGATTCAAAAAATATCAAATAGTGTTGGTGTAAATAAGTATTTTACTTATTACACTTTACTTAAGCTTACTTAGGGAATGTATATCATTATAGATTACACTTGTGACACCTAGTTATTTTCATCTTGCATCTATGTTTGTGCATACATTTAGAGATATGAGTTGGACACTTAGGGAAGTGTGTGTAGGAGAAATTCCACTCTTTGTGGTGTGATCTAGTTATCACCTTTTTATCTCCACTTTTCGTGGCATGATAATTCCACCTTTGGTGGGTGATCCATCTTTCATGGAATTATCTATTATTTCTTTCTACCTACCACACACATGATTGTGACACTTGTTTCATTCATGTCTCTTCATTGTGTCCTAGCTTTCCTCTATAATCAAGCCTCGTACATACTTGTAATGGAGCATCTTCATGCATATTGAGAATACAATAATCATATTGTCTCATCTTATCTCTCTCTGTTGTGCTATGTTTAGTCTCTTGATCCTGTTGTTTCTTTTCATAAGTTCTTACATGGTATATTAGAGTGGTTGGAGGTCCTTTGCATAGCCATTGTTGGAAGATCTTAGCTCATGTGAAGGTGGTCAAGAGGAAAATATGAGGAGCAGTGACATTTTGGTGCATCCTAGACAAGATCTAACCTCAAATTCAGATTCAGAAGGTTGTTTCTAGTTGGGATAGCCTTTCGTTTCATCAAAATCTGAAATCAGGAGCTCTAGATTGAAAAAAATTCGCCAATTTGGATATTTTTTCAATTTTCTGAATTATTTTATAGTTTTGGAAGAATTATTTTGTCAGAAAATTTCCAATTTTTTCTAATATTTCGGAAAAAAAAAAATTGTCAAATTTTTGAAATTATTTTAGAAAAATTGTAAAAACCCTAAAAAATTTGTATTTGGGGTTATCAAAACATTATTCATAGATTTCTTTTTATTGTAAAGTTTTTTTTGAAAAAAATTCATTTGAAAAATAAAAATCAAAAATTAAAATAAAATAAAATTGCGGACTTTTTTTTTGGCTGTAGTACAAAAAGTACCATAGACTTGGGACAATACCTGGGGTAGGTACTACTTCCACCCGCTGCTCGCCACTTGGCACTTAGCCACTGGCTACTGCGACTCCACCTCCATTCGTGGCTCAGTCATTATTCTGGCAGACTTTTATTCGGTGGCTGGTGCTTCAATTATGGCGACTTCATTTGCATGGGCCCCTCTTCCACGCGGGCCACCTTACATCACCACCGACAGTAGTCTGAAGATTCTGGCATATTCAAAATCTAATAGCCGTTCAAATACCGATGGAAGGGTTTGGGTGGCCGAGCATTTCCAGGCGAGCAACTTACATGGCTCCATGTGGCAGGCTATGAATAGAGGCTGTAGGCTCCCACATACCAACAATGCTCCATTTCCAATCTAGTAGGAGGCCAACATTCCACCCATCAAAAGGGTTCATTCAAAATACCGGCGGGGAGTTTAAAGAATCAGGCCCTGCATAGCTCCACACAGCCCAATTTGCAGTGGCCACACAATCCTCTTGGCCCTCCTTCATTCTCTAGCTTAGGAACAAAATTTTTGACAATCTTTGAGTATATTTTTTCGCCCTCTGAAGAATACTCTAGCATAGACCATGACGGGCAATTAGCCATCAAAATTGAGCTCACAATTTAGAAAAATATTCTGCTTGAAGGGCATATTCTTTTTCGACGGCCATGAGGACATCAATTTTAAGCCCATATAGACGTGTAATGTCCAAATGACCATCAAATTTAGGCTTGTGAATTGATGACGTCAACAGTTTCAAAAAAAATTGCCCCCCTCACCAATGGAGTTTTTGAATTTGTAGTCCAAGTTCGAAGGCTCATAACTTGCTCATTTTGAGGCTTTTTTTCGATCAATTTTTTTTTATTTTAGGCTAATTTTTTGTGTACTTCGCAGTTGCGTACTCAGTTTCTAATTTTGGTGGACACATTTTTTAGAATTTGTAGTTTTTCAACACTGTACTTGTCCAATCCTCATTTCTACAACTTCCAGGGCTCTGTTCAGTCACATACATACTCCTTTTCAAGTGCCATTATTTTTGAAAGTGCATGATTTTTTGTCTACTTCTTGAATATGCAATCATTTTGAAGCTATCTTGAGTGGATTTTGTACTTTTAGCATATGGTCTTTTTTGGCCTATTTTGCACTTGTATTGCATAGATCTCAATTCAAATCTTTGCTTCTTTGTTCTAGTCTATTCTAAGCCTATTTGTGGAAAGTTGTAAATTAAAAACCATAAGTCCACTTAGCCAAGTGCAAGTGGCCTATTGTACACACACTACATTATAAAGTGCCAAAATCATCTCTTTGGGGGGGTGTCTCTTGTGCGATTGTGTCTATTTTCTATCTTGTGCTCTTTCATTCCATCATGGTTTCATCTAAAGTTTCACTCTTAACTACACATAATTATGCTACATGGAAAGTACATGCATGGAGTAAACTAATGGAAAAAGGTTTAATTTACTACATTGATGGAACCATAACCGCACCTTCAAATCCTAAGGAAGATCCAATTGCATATATGGATTGGCTCACTAAAACTCCTATGGCATTGGGTACACTAAGAAAGTTCATTTCAAATGATCTCATTTTTTATGTTGATAAATGTACTATAGCCAAAGAAGCTTGGGATAAGCTTGCTAATTTGTATGGAAAGGTTGATAAGGTTAAGGGATACAAACTTGAACATGATCTCCTAAGCCTTGATCCCAAGGGTTTTGACACAATTTAGGATTATGTCACTAAGGCAAATGAGCTACGAGCACAACTAAAAGATTGTGGTATTGAGAAAGAGGATCTTCAACTTGTTGGACAAGCTTCTAGTTGAGTATACAGCCTTTGTTTCAAGTTTTCAGACTCAAAGATTGACAATAAGCAACTTCACATCACCATCTCTTGAGGCTCTCATAGATCTTTTGATTCTTGAGCAAAATAAGTTGATGAAAATGGGAATTCTCAAGTCTTCAACTTCAAGAGCATTGGTGGTCAATCATGGAAACAATAAGCAAGGCAAAGGGAAAGGCCAAAAGCAATCTTCACCAAAGCCACAAGGAGAGAACAAACAATCCACTCCTCCACAACAAAGCTCAACAAAAAAGTACAACTATTCAAGCAAGAGGGAGCAACCAACATGTGCATATTGCAAAAAGTTTGGTCATGAGGAGCATCATTTTCATGTTAAGCAAATTGATGAATTGAAAAACATCCTCAAGAAGAACATCAACTTGCCAAATGCATATCGAGAGAAGGATTCATCTCCTTCCACTTCTACTTCTAAGGGAAAAAGGTACAACTCTCATGGAAACAACATCAAGCTCATCTCCTTCTTCTTCATCTCAACATGAGAAACATAAGGGGAAAGCATTTCTTGCAGTTTCAGATTCTAATTCCAATAGGTGGATCCTTGATTCAGGAGCTTCACATCATGACTTCTTCCAAGGATATGTTCTCTTCATTTGATTCTTGGTCATCACCACCCATTTTGATGGCCAACAACACTTCTTTGGAAGTTTGTGGGAAGGGTTCTATTGACATTGAAGGTGGAGCATTTAATGATGTTCTATGTGTGCCTACTTTTTCAAGGAACATCCTTTCCATCTATCATATTACACATAGTGGTACAAGAAAGAGTGTAGAGTTCACACCAGATTCTATCATTGTTCGGGATTTGCATAGCAAGGCTCTTGTTGCAGTTGGGGAGGTTGATCATCGTTCTCGGTTCTACACCTTCTCATATTTTGCTCCTATTGATGATTCAATTCACCCTAGTATGGACACACTTGAGGAGAATGAGTATGGTTACTTGAATTTTGGAGTTCTTACTACTCCTGAGGTTCTTGAGCCTATTGTTGATAATCCATCTCCTACATTGACTAATGTACCTAATGATACTTGTGTTTCGACAATTTTAGTACCTTGTGATTCAGTGCAATAGTGTATACCTTGTCTTCCAGTAGTAGTTTCATGGGATGACTACTTGACATACATTGACAGCTTGTTTGTGGAGTCCTACATTGCAGATTTGGGAGACACATTTGATTACTTATATCTTCTCTTTGATGAAGGTGATTCTTCTTCAGTTGTTGTGAGGGAACACTCTAACCCTCCTTTACATGATTAGTCTTTCGAGGTTGATGTGATTGTGGATGCATACATGTACAACAGTTGGAGGAGGCCACTTTCTCTCTTGAGGAGACATCTTCTTTGGAGTATGTTCTAACTTCATCCTTGCTAGATCTTGAGTTGTCTTTTTCAACAGATGAGAGTGTTGTTGCAAAGGGGTTCTCACAGGTTCCAAGAAGTGACTACATTGCAGCTTCACATGGTTTAGGAAAGGCATCTTTCAACATCAACATAGGAAAATTTGAGTAGATTTCAGAGACTTCTTACATTTTGAGGGTTCTTCCTTCTTCACTTGTGGATTGGGGAGACTTCATTCATGCACCTTTGGTATTGTTTCTTCCTAAGGGGAGGAGCGTTGTTCGACAGTTTTGGAGTAGCTTCTTCATTCCTTCTCAAGCATCTTCCATGGGTGAACATTGTACATTGAGAGGGGGCTACCTTGTCTCTCTTCTTCTTCTCTTTCATGGGGGGAATTTTTCCTCATCTTGGGGTTTTGTCCATCTCCATTTGTACATTCATTTGTTTTCATCTCTCTTTTGGAGGGTAGTTTTTTCCCACTGGGTTTTTCTATCTTTACTCCACTTGTGAGAGATTGCTTTGCATTGCATTTGTACATGGGTACCTAACATGGCCCAGTTGCTAGGACCCATCTTGCATGGTTAGCTTGAGTCTTCATTCCCCAAGTTGCACTTAAGGGGGGGTCTTGGTGTAAATAAGTATTTTACTTATTACACTTTACTTAAGCTTACTTAGGGAATGCATATCATTATAGGTTGCACTTGTGACACCTAGTTATTTTCATCTTGCATCTAAGTTTGTGCATACATTGAGAGATATGAGTTGGACACTTAGGGAAGTGTGTGTAGGAGAAATTCCACTCTTTGTGGTGTGATCTAGTTATCACCTTTTTATCTCCACTTTTCGTGGCATGATAATTCCACCTTTGGTGGGTGATCCACCTTTCATGGAATTATCTATTATTTCTTTCTACCTACCACACACATGATTGCGACACTTGTCTCATTCATGTCCCTTCATTGTGTCCTAGCTTTCCTTTATAAGCAAGCCTCGTACATACTTGTAATGGAGCATCTTCATGCATATTGAGAATACAATAATCATATTCTCTCATCTTGTCTCTCTCTTTTGTGCTATGTTTAGTCTCTTGATCTTGTTGCTTCTTTTCATAAGTTCTTACAAATAGTTTGAAAGTCATAGAAGTTTTTCAATCAACTTATCAATCAGGACTTTAGTTGTAATATATGTAAAAAATCAATAATAATAATTTATTAAATTCAAAATAAGGCATATCTTATATTGGTGGAAAGGTGATAATTTTTTCTATAAACCCTTTTCGTTTCATGAAATTTAGATAAAAAAGGTTGTTAGCCACAAGGGTGAACTTAAAAAACTAAGAAAATTTTGTAAACATGTTTTTTTAGTTGACTTTCCAGGTTTGGTAATACCAAGCCAAAAACTAAGGAAAACCTAAGGGAAATCCAAAGGCTGCAAATTTTTTCAGACAAAATGGATATCCATTTTGGAAAACTAGTATCTGTTTTTTGAAAAAAAAAAAAGATATCCGTTTTGAAGACCTAAAAAAATGCTCTTTAGTAAAATGGGCATAAATTTTGTGTTTCTTATCGAAATTTTAATTTTTTATAGGAGTTGGAAAGGTGATTGAGAGCTCTACACAATGGACTAGGTAGTGTTTCCATATTGTACACAAAAAATTAATTATAATCAT
The DNA here is from genome assembly GCA_007258455.2 of Sequoia sempervirens. NCBI lineage: Eukaryota > Viridiplantae > Streptophyta > Pinopsida > Cupressales > Cupressaceae > Sequoia > Sequoia sempervirens. The sequence goes on along the minus strand of VDFB02000015.1, from coordinate 370,870,568 downwards.
TTGAACTTCATATTTCATTTTTGAAACATCAAATGCTCACTACTTTTTCCTACAAATTATTTTTTTCATGAATTTTTGTAACTCATCTCAAAATAATTGAAACATTAGAAAAAGTAGTCAATAATGGAATATTTATATTTTTTGTACAGTAAGGAGATGAACAAATTATCATAAATCATCATATCTCTCTATCCCTTTCTCTACCTCTCTATATTTCATTGTCTCCCCTTAAGCTTTCCACCTATCCCTCCACTTGTTTCTTTGTTCCTCCCTCCCTCCCTCTCTTTTTACCTCTTTAGAACTCTCCCTATCAATCTATTAAACTCTAGACTTAACTATCTACTTCTATATCCCTCCCTCCTTCCTTCTCTCTTTGTCCCTCTTTAAACCTATCTTTCACTTTCTCTCTCTCCTTGAGCTCTAGACCTCTCTTCTCTCTCAGGTCCCTCCCTCTCCCTCTCCCTCTCTCTCTCCCTCTCCATATCCATCTCAATATCCATCTCCATCTCTCCCTCTATCTCTATCTCCCTCTCCCTCCCTTTGAAGTCTTCCTCTCTCTTAAATCTATCTCCCTCTTAGGTCTCTCTCTTAGGTCTCTCTCTCTCTCACACACACAAAAACTCACAATCTCCATCTCCCTCTCAGTTCTCCCTGTCCCTTTCTCTACCTCTCTATATTTCACTATGTCTTTGCTTAAGCTTTGGACCTATACCTCCACTTGTTTCTCCCTCCGTCCCTTCATCCCTCCCTCTCTTTCTACCTCTTTAGAACTCTCCTTAACAATCTATTGAACTATAGACTTAACTATCTACTTCTCTATCCCTCCCTCCTTATCTCTTTGTCCATCTATAGACCTATCTTTCTCACTCTCACTCTCCTTGAGCTCTCAACCTATATCTCTACCCCCCTCTCTCTCTATTCATCCTTCCTTCCCTCTCTCTTTGTCCCTCTCTCTCTCCCCCTCTCCATCTCCCTCTCTCTCCATCTCCCCCTCTCCCTCTCTCTGAATCCCTTCCTTTGAAGTCTCCCTCCCTCTTAAATCTCTCTCCCTCTTAGGTCTCTCTCTCTCAAGTCTCTCCCACTCCATCTCTCTCTCGTCTCTCCCACTCCCTCTCTCTCTTTGTGGTCTCTCGTCCCTCCCACTTCCCCTCCCTCTTCCTCTCCCTCTCCCTCTCCCTCTCCCTCTTCTCCTCTCCCTCTCCCTCTTCAAAAGTCTCTCTCCCGCTTAGGTCTCTCTCTCAAGTATCACTCTCTTTCTCAAACACACACACACTTTCCATCTCCCTCTCAAGTCTCTCTCCCACTAACTCTCTCCTCTCTCCATCCCTCTTTCCCTCTCAAGTCTCTCTCCCTTTTCCTCCCTCTAGATCTCTCTCTTTCCCTCTATCCCTCTCAAGTCCCTCTCTCTCTCTCTCACTCACTCACTGCCTCGCTCTTAGGTTCCTCCCACTCCCTCTCCCTATCTCTCTCTCTCTCCCTCCCTCTCAAGTCTCTCTCTCTGGCGCCTCTCTCTCCCACTCCCTCCCTCTCTCTTGGGTGTTTCCTTCCCACCCTAAGTAGATAACTCTATCTCTCTCTCTCTCTCTCTCTCCCCCTCTCTCCCCCCCTCTCCCTCTCAGGTCTCTCTCCCTCTCAAGTATCTCTCTCCTTCTTAAGTCTCTCTCTTTGTCAGGTCTCTCCCACTCCCTACCTATCTTTCCACCTAGATAGAGAGATAGAGGTAGAGAAAATGAGAGATATAAAGAGGTAGAGAAAAGGAGAGATATAAAGAGGTAGAGGTGAAATGAGAGATAGAGAGGGGGAGATAGAGAGAGGGAGAGTGGAAAATATATAGAGAGAGGTAGAGAAAAGGAGAGATATGGGTTGAGAGGTAGAGAGAGGAGAAGAGGGGAAAAGATCATGTACATATCAATATATAGTGGGAGAGGGAAAGAGGGAGAGATAATGATAGAGGGAGATATAGTGATAGAGAGATAGGGAGATACAGGTATATAAATATATGGATAGAAAGGGATAGGGAGAGAGAATGAATAAGAGAGAGAGGTAGAGATAATGAGATATAGATAGATATAAAGAGAGAGAGAGAGAGATATATAGATATAGGGGGAAAGAATGAGAGAGAAAAGAGGTGATAGAGACAAGTAACATATATAGGGAGAGATATATGGACAGAGGGACATAGAAAAAGAGATAGATATAGAGAGGCATAAACAGGGTGTGTGTGTGTGAGGGAGAGAGATATGGAGATAACTTGATGAAAATGTAGATTATATAAATAGATAGAGGGAGAGGGAGAGGGAGAGAGAGAGAGAGAGACATAGAGAGAGATAGAAGTAGTGAGATATAGAAATATGGAGTGAGACAGATAGAGGGAGATAGGTAGAGATATAGATAGAAAGAGGGAGAGATATGTAGAGATATATATATAACCTATGCAAGATAGAGGGGAAGAGAAAGGGAGAGAGCTAGGTAGAGAGGGAGAGAGAGAGAGGAGAGATATAGATAAAGGCAGAGTAAGGGAAAAGTGGAAAGATAGATAGATAGGGTAAATGAAGGAGAGGGGGAGAGAGGGATATATATATATATAAAACTTGGGTAAAGGTGTGCATAGGATCAAAAACAACAAAGAGGCCTTTTATGATGACTTATGCAAATTTTTACTCTCCTTAGTAATTTTTTTTTCATTATTTATTACTTCTATAATGTTTCAAGTCATTTAGGATGATTATTACAAAAAAAACCATGAAAAAAAGACTTTGTATGCAAGAATTATGAGCATTTAAAAATTTAAAACTTAAGGAGGAACTTAAAATGATTACAATTAATCTTTGTGCTCAATCTATCAAAATAATCTTATCCATTGTATAGAGCTTTGAATCACCTTTCCAATGCCTATAAAAAATCAAAATTTTGATCAATAACACAAAAGTTATGCCCATTTTATTGAAGTGTGCTTTTTGGGCTTTTCAAAATGGCTATCCATTTCAAAGCGAATATCTGTTTCCCTTTTGTTTCATCCATTTTGTTTGCACAAATTGTTAAAAATTAATTTCGAGAAACGAATATCCATTATATCCATTTTTGTTTGGTATTAGCAAACTAAAACAAATATTGTACCCAAGCCATATAAAAAGTCAACATTTTTTTTCGCAATTTTGGCATAGTAAAATCGCGTTTTTTCCCTCATTACCACTTTTTGGACCCCCATGATCTTGCACATGCCCAAATATCAACCTCTAAATTTAAATGGAGGATTATGTTAAGAGAAAATGCTTACTCAAGGGTATATTTTCAGTATGCATCCTCTTGAATCTAATAAAAATAAATTCAAATTGGTCAAACTGGGGAAAAGTAAACCACTTGGGAAGTAAGAATAATTATTTCAAAAGCATTTAACTTAAGAATAATTGTTTCAAAAGCATTCAACTTGGCTACTAACCTCAAAATTTTGAAGATATTATAAAATGTAGTTCTTTCTAGTAAGTCGGGACGACTTATCCCAAAGAGGGAAGGATGTCACATCCCACACGTTAGCTCCTTCCACAGTGGTCGATTATAGGATTAATAAATTAAAAGACTTTTGAAATGTGAAAAGAGAGTGTCGGTGGGCAGGTATGTGGGAGTGAGGGCTCATATGCCACCATAAATATGGTTTCTTACCATGCCATTAAGGTAGTATAGAATCCCTTCCTTCCATCATACAACCCTATTTCAAATGAGAAGGTTTAAGTTTTCTTTCGTGACCATTTGGGGCAATATTTTAGAAAAAAAGTATGATAAAAAAATATTCAACTCAGCGTGGAGAAAAGCCAGAAAGAAAATGGAGGAGACAAACACCATTAAATGCGATATGATGTAGTAAGAAAGAAGGGGATGCGGGTCAAAAGAAGAGCACAGAGTGCAGTCTTTAAACCACCACAATCCCCCTTCTCTAGCCATTCGCGTGATATTTGGAGGGAAAATCATGAGCAACAGAGGAAGAAATTACGGAGGAAGGACATTTATAGTTTGGGAGAAAAACATTATCTCATGGCGCAGATTGCAAGATATGAATGAAATGGATTGTTGAAGAGGCTGGAGAAATTCTCAAGCAAAAGTAATTGGTAAATGAAAGAAAAAAATATAAGATATGAATGAAATGGATCGTTGAAGAGGCAGGAGAAATTCTCAAGAAAAAGTAATTGGTAAATGAAAAGCTAAATTGCACAACTATCACCAGTATCCTCCTTGCCTATGTATGTGTAGAAACTAGAGCAGCGAGCAAGTTATGGCCACTTATCAATCGTGAAGTATAGAACAAGTTTGTGAGGAGCATGTCTGTCAATAAGAGCCACGTGCAAAAGAGGAGACAAGTGGAGGAGGAGTTAGTTTTTGAAAGTCCAAACCTACGAATTAGAGGATAGAGGCGAGCAGGAGTTGAGTACCTTTGTTTGGTAGCTTAACACAAATTTGGGTGTTAAGTATTAACCTTTAATGGATAAGAAATTAAATAAATAATAAATACATGAAGCTTATTTCCTTTTGGAAAGACATCGTGTAACTGCATGCTCCATCTATGTAGGAGATGTATGGTTTTAAAGGGTATCATTATATAAATATTTTCATTTGTCGCTTGCCATTTTCGTGTTCATGATTTAGCCTTCAAAATTGGTTTATAAGAGTGATTTAAGGTTCAAAAATGTTAGTTAGGATCTAATCTGATCTGATAATCGCTAGTAGTTGCTTTCAATTGACTCGATCTTTTGATTTGAATAAAACATCTATATACTTCATGGTCAACAATGTCTATGTTTTTAGGTTTTGCATTTTCTCCATGTGTCTCAAAGGAGATAACCAACAAACCTAAGTCATTCATTTGAGTGCAAGTGTTTAACTCATATTGACCAGGTATATATGTGTATGTCTTGAAATTTATTGAAACCATCATAAGAATTGGACAACAAAACGACAAAAAAAAGGGGTATTGACCAAGATTTCTCAAAGGCAATGTACTCAAGGGAGAGGGTGTACTTTTATTAAAAAATATAGTTAGTATTTTGACCATCGACAAATTAAGTAAACTAATTTACAAAAGACATGGGTGGCCAGTCCAAGTTTCATTGGAATCAACAGTTTATATATGTTATAGTTCACATTACACAAGCACACTTGTAACCTTTAAGCATGATTGGGCATATTTACACATACTTTCAATTCACATATACCTACATGCATTTAAACTTAATATATTGAACAAATGGATAAATTGGTAGACATTAATGATAAATTATAAAGTTGGGTTGTTTCATAATTGGCTTGAGTGTGACTAAATGTTTCATGAAACCTATATCTCTAAAGTGTCATAAATCAATATAAAATTTTCTTAGAATAGATCCTTAAACTTGGTTATGAGATGGATTTGCAAGGGAATACTTTAAGAACATGTATGTGTAATTATTATAAATTTGAAAAGAGTTCAATGATGGTTGTTATTTCTATACAAGTCTATTCAAAAGTGTTAAGTCATATTGAGAATATATCAAGATGCATGTGACTATGGACCATTTAGGAAATTCTACTGTGTTGGCAATATGTGTAATATGATTCTCTTATTGTCATCCACCCTACTTAATACAAAACTAAGACATGCCATATAATTCTAGAATGGTAATTGGGTATTAGGGTAAAGAATTAATATGATTATAAAATATCTAATGACCCCTTGAGTATAAGAACTTCAATATTGGACTTATTTTATAGTGACTATAATGCATTACATAACTATTGTGTATAGATTTGATTTGGAGGATTTTTCCTCATAAGACACTATGGTTCAAGATATGTTTTTAATGATGGGTGATATTTTCATGCCTAGCTAAATATATAGATGTATGATAATAGGGACCATTATATGTAAAGGCTATTTTAGAAATTTGTTCTTAGTAACGTGTCATCTTAACATGTTGAATTGAATTATTTGAGTAAACTCATTTATAGTCATGTTTTGTACCATCTTCATACAATTAAATAAATGGTATCGTGTGGCCCACTTGTCTCTAGTATAACTCGAACATTAATCACATGGCTAGATCAAGTATGTAATTATTGTTGTATGTATTTTGAGGTCTACAAGGTTGTTTAATACGATTATGATACTTGATTTTATAGAACCATATTATGGGTGGAAAACCCCACCTAGATGTCTAGGCTTTCAACATAATTAATGATATTTTGACTACTTATAGAGACATATACTCTTAATCAATGTATCAAGTTTGTATTGAGTGAGAATTTCCTAACAACCTTGTGCCTAGTTATGGTTGGATCTCTATGCTTGGAGAGATATATCTGAGATAACAATACTCTTGACATAACTTAGTCCACTTGTAAATTTTGAATAAGATAATCTTAAGATGAATAAAACCTTGATGTGCTTGGAAAGAAAATTATTATCAGTGCTAAGGATTAATTAATTCCCCTTGGGTGCAAAATCATATTACCCTTATTTATTAATTGAACGAGGTGTTTTTCTCTGTTGGAATTTCAAGTGTAGGTTCCTTGAGAGAAATCTTGTGAGGAGAACTACATGTGAATTTGATCCATTTGGAAGTGATTACGTAGGTGGTCCTTGGGCGAACGATGCCTTTGTGACCTCAAGCATAAAGGGGGATGGTTTGGGGGATAACTCTAGGGTTTGGGGTTGTTCCTAATTGATTTGACATTTCCTCCTTTGTAAGTTTTAGTTTGTGGCTAAAATGGGTACTGAATGGGTATGAAATGAGTTAAGGAAATCTAATAACTTGTATTTAATGCATGATGTGTTTCGAATAGTAAATGAATAAAGTAAGCAATTTAACTACTTATAATTGGTGATTAAATATATATGTTGGGTAATGTCTATCTCGTGTTGGCTCCATGTGATTTTTATGTGTTGTGAAAACTGACTTCATATCTAGAGGTATCTATGTATAGGCTTGTGGGTCAGTTGATTGTGATTGTGATTCATGCTATGTATGACCTGCCCAAGAGTGAACCTCTAGGATATTTGAGTAGTGATAAGTAGTCATTAGACCGTGCCAATGATTGATGTCTGGGCTACTACTAGAGACTAGCTGACATTCACCTGGTTCACGAAGGTGAAGGTCTCTATGGTCTATGTTGGTTATGATTATGATACACCAATGGTTGCATAGATAGGGACCCATTCATGTGGGTAACAGTAATCTGAGGCTGACTATTGTATCGATGGTGTTCAATGGTTGTCACTGAGGGCACAAAAGTGAATGACGTCAGTGTTACCTAGGATTGTGAAGAAGATAGATGAAAGTATCACTAAGGTCACAAGGTGGTATATTTATGGAGCTAATTCTTCTTAGGTGGACAGACTTGTTGTCAATGGCCTATAGGTGATCAAAGTCAGAATCCACCAGGTTATGGTAGGTTCACTAGTTGGGGAAAGCCTTGGGATGGAGGACAAACCCATAGTGTAGTATGGGGTGCATTGAATCCCCTTCCCAATTGTCAAACTATATATTTGAAATTGTAGGGGTGAGAATGGGTTTGTGATGTGGTATGGGATGCACTAAATCCTCTTCCCATTTGTCTAATGGTGTAGAAGATCAAAGGGAAGGATAGGACATGTGGTGTAGTGTGTAATGCAACAATATTCTTTCTATCTTGGATGCATTATGAATACGTGTTAATTAGCCATTGTGGATGCATTGCATATTGGATCTCGTCACTTGCATGTGATGTGTGATGGAGCTTGTCATTATGTATGTGATGTATGTTGGAGCTCGTCACCGTGCCTTTATGATGTACAATGGAGCTTGTCACTGTGTATGTGATGTATGTTGGAGCTCATCACTATGGAATTGTGATGTATGTTGGAGCTTATCACTATGTATGTGATGTATGTTGGAGCTTGTCACTATGTATTTGTGATGTACATGCTAGAGCTAATCACTATGTATTTGTGATGTATGTTGGAGCTAGTCATTGTTGTACTTGTGATGTACATATGAGCTAATCACCATTATACTTGTGATATGTGTATGTTCCAATCACTGTTGTACTTTTGATATGCATTAGCTAGCCAATTTATCAATATGGAGGTATGATTGCGACAATCTTTGTGTATGATTGTGAATGTATGCACACTAATTTTGGCAATGTTTGGTATGGACACAACAATTGATGGAAAAATTATTATCATTATTTTATAATTAACTAAGTTGATATCTTACATATACTTAGTTAATAGTCATGAGTTAAAAGAAACATCAAAGATCTCACGTGAGAGGAGAGAATGAACTCCCTCTAACATTGTGGGGAAAACTACAAATCCTCTGATTCCCATGAGGAGATATGTAGGCAAGGTCATCATGAACCCATGAGGCTTAGGTTGTAGGTCTAGGAAAGACCTTAACACTCTTTTGTACAAGCATATAATTAGCAATAATGAGTTGATGCCACCATGGGAATGGAGAAGTATTGAAGTTAACACTATTAAGCTTCATGGAAGGTGCTTAATCGTTTAAGTTGGTAGATGTTGTGAATGCAAAAAAAAAATAGTAGTGTCTGAGGGGCAGATTTTACACTACATTATATATTTTATTGTTTTAAATTTTGTGGGCAAGGGTTAATGGTGAGTGGGTCTTTTAAAGCGCAATTGAGTGTTTTTTTGGTGGGTCTTTTAAATTGTAATCAACAATCTACAAAAACACATTGTAGAGGTTTTAAATCCTTGATTGTTGGCTCTTAAAATTTGTGAACACATAGTAGATAGGTTTTAAATCCATGAGCACATATGGTCCTTGAGTATAAAACCCTCAAATCCTCAGAAACAGAGTATAGAGGTTTTAAATCCTCATGTGGGTGTTTTAATTGTCCACAAAATTCATGCTAAAAAAATTATGTTTAAACATAGGAATATATAGTTTGAGGTTTACCAAGGTCTTTGTAAAAGTTCATGGGCCCAACGCTTTAATTTTGCAAGAGTATCTCTTGGTCATATTAGAGACCAAAAGCCCTACTCCTTTTATAGCCCCTAGTGACATGGGAGGTTAGACCCAAAACCCTTCCATATAGAGGGCGCTTATTTGTAAGCACCCAAGCTCCTTTCAACCCCAACACCCAATGATGGTCATGTGGGTGACCGAGGGCTATCCAATAGAGGGACTAACCTCTGCCCACCTCTATTCAAGTTTTCAAAGAAACACATTTTACAAAAATAAACATAAATCTTGTACTTTTAATCATATTTTTGAACTTTTATAGGTATTGGAAAGGTTATTCAAAGATCTATGTAGTGGACTAGGAAACATTCCTAGAAATTGTTCCATAAATCAAGTATACTCATTTAAAGTCAAAATTTTAGTTTAAAATTTTAAATATTCATAACTTTTGTATATGATATTATTTTTAGCGAACTTTGTTTTGAAATTTATCAAAATATCATGAGCAATCTATTTATAATTTTTATTTTCTCCTAAACTAAATTATTTTTGATTTTTTGGTTAACTTTTGAATATAGCGTTTTTCATGTGATGAAGAATTTAATGCTTTAAACTACTTAGTGGTTTTATAGGATGTATTTTGAAGACCTAATGTTAGAACTTTTTATTTCTTGTTGATTTGTATGCAAATATTGTGTTATCATATTAAAAAATTAGGATAGAATTTATTTTCATGTTTGGATTTTGGGTTTAAAATTAACTTGTCTTTTACTCTCAAGTGATATTTTTCATATTCTCTCCTCTCATGCTATTGGAATAACTTGAGGGTAAATAAATACCATTTTCCAAATACTTTTAGGGGGGCTACAATGGATTTCATCACCAAGAGGACAACCTCAACTTTATTATTTTGGTGGAGTATAGAAAGTGGGGGATGAATTGAAATCCATGCCTTATGGAAGGGAATTTTATGATTTGAGCTAAGCCCCCAATAATTTTATACTTTGTGAAAGCGAAGGAGAAGAGTGGGTTACTCTCTACTTAAGGCTATTTGGAATTTTCACTTTTATATTCATAGATTAGGCTTCATGTACCCTTTGGTATTTCAAGGATTCTTTTATAAAGTCTTTTATAGCCTATTCTAAGACCATTGGTCATTCTTCCTTGTGACACATTATATACTAGTTAGGCCTGATAAATAACCCACAATATGCTTTCATGGTGGGGAGATAAAGCTAACTTTGGGTAAGATTTTAGCCTCCAAGGTGGAGTAAATAAGTGACACATGAACTTGCATTCTCTAACCATCCATTATTGGATATATAATATATATGTGGGATAACAAAGATTGATACACCTTTATTCAATAATTTAGGCTTCTTGTTGTGTCTTCTTTATTGGGTGTTGAGCATACCAAGTGCTTGTTTACAAACCTTCATACCATGTCAATCAAGTCCAATATTTGAAAACTAATTTTTTCTTTTTAAAAAAATACAATCCTAATTGGTATCCTTGTAACAAAAATTTGAATCCAAGTTTAGGATAACCATCGTCTACAACCTTAATGTCAAAATACATTTCATCTTGGTTATAATATCATTCCAAAACACATAGCCCTTACCTTTCAAACATTTAGAACATTTCTCCAAACCTTAGTCTTAATTCATACCTCATATCCTTTTGTCCATCTAAAATCTATCATCCATAACACTCACTCATTATCCTTTTGTCATAATATATTATCCTACTACTACTCTAAGTGATAGGATTTTTTTTCCTAAATCCCTCATATCAAACCAATACATTTTGTCCATTTCACTTTATCCACCTTAACGACACCCTTAGACTAGTATGTATTATCCATATTTTAATTCACTTTGTTGGACAATTATTAATTGTTCAAGAGATTTGTCTCATTATTACTCATTATTCATTGTCTAAATTGGTTCACAAACTTATTCATGTATACATTATCCATATTTATTTTGCTTCCATTGTCCAATCATTAATCCAACACCTTTGGGTTCAAGAGACTTGTCCCTTTGTTACTCATTATCCATTTTCCAACTTGGTTCACAACCTTGGTCATTATTAAATCAAATCAAAATCTTTGAGAATATTAGGTTATCCTCAATCATTAAACTACCACCATCCTTTACACACATATTCAATAATCTAAATCCCACCATCATCAAAATTAATCATTGGACACACTTGAGAATCAACTTTGGATCTTTTTTAATCAAATCATCACCTAATACATTATTTGGGACCCTTAAGTTATCCTAGGACCTGTAGTCCAACCCTTGGAACTCTACAACCATCTATAGATTCTAAAATACAAATCAAATAAAACCATCCTTAAGGTCCAAAAGTGTAGCATACACATTAAATTCAACTTCAAAAAATTCATCCACATAGTTTACCTAATCATCTATTGGTCCACCTTTAGGAATCATTATATCCATCCAATTCATCTATCATATTTTTTTCCAAGTCATCCAAAAGATCACCCAAGGCTATCCCTCATTTAGAAATTGATTATCATTTTGACATAATCATCACACATCCAATTTTTTGAGTCTAAAATATTTCCCCTTTGTCACTCATTTGATACAAGTCCAATTTCACCAAATCCTCCATACCCACCTTCCACCATATCAAATATTAAACTAATACTAATGCTTCCTAGTATAAGACAAACCACTAGACATAAAATTCTTGAAGAAAATCCTTTTCATAATCAAGCCCTCCTATGATATTTCCTTCCCAAGAAAACCTGCTCAACCCCAACATCATAGTAATGAAATTGATGATGACAATACCAACCAACTCCAATACACTCTTGAGCCCAAATCCATCCTTATTTATTAACAAGGGTGTGATCTCACGAAGAGGTTTATTTAAAATGAACAAAGACAAAATTCTTAAACAAGTTATCAAATTAGGGTTGAATTACCTCCTGGTTATGATCTATCCCATCTTGATCACATAATATGTCTTGACCCTTGGATCCTACTCATTCCCATGAGAAAGTTCTAAGCATAACCCATAATGTTCTCCAGCCCATTCATGGCCATACAAACCTTCATTTAGACCATCACACTCCCTCTCAAGACGAGAAATCCATTTCTATTAGGGGAAACTCCCTTTATAAATAATCTATCCCACAAAAAATACTCACATCCCTTCACAATGGGTTTCAAAATCCCTTATTGATTATTCAATCCAAATCAACAATAAAAACTCAACTTGGAGCTAAACCCAACAATTCCCATATAACTCCATCACGATTCCCATCATTAATCAAAATACTTCCCATGTTCCCACTTCCATTATAACCATTTTGAATCTAGAATCTCCACCTAGGATCAACTTCAATTCCTTCAATAACATCAATCAACACCAAAAATCTATTTCTCTTAAGAAATACAACATGCAACATCAATGTATACATATACACCTCCATTGTCCCCTGATTTAACTTTCAATCAAGAGTTGAAATCCATGAAAATGACCTCAAAGGACTCCAAGGAGAAAATCAAGAGAAATCATATACCTTTGAGGATTTATGCTCATATCCCTTTGATTAGTCTATCTCGCAAATCCCATTCCCCGCCTCTTTTTAAATTCCTAAGTATCACAAAGACAAAGGGAAGGGATATATTCTAGGAAATGTATAAAAGGATTCTTCATGGCTAGCCAAGTAGTAGCATATGAAGATGTATACCTAGTACACTTATTCCCTTATAGCCTAAGTGGGAAAGCACTGAAATAGTTCTTGCACCAACCGAAGAGGCCCATCACATAGAATAGAATGAGTTAACCATGATGGATCTATGTAATAACAAAAAAAAATAAAGGGAAATATTTTCATCATTCCTTCAAATTTGGAGAACTTTGGCTAGTATGTTTTCATGGGTAATTCTAGAAAAAAACTCATACACATCTTTGTCACAAATCTCAATCCAAAACTAGTATTTCATCTACAAGTCTAATGTGTCACTTCTTTTGATGAGCTCATCAAAAGAGGAATTCAAATAAAAAAATATCTAATTGCTATAGGGGTTATAACAATTTATTCTAAGGACAAACACAAAAATGATCAATCAGAAATTTCCAATGAAAAAACCAAGTTATCTATAAAAATAAGAATGTAGAATGAAGAGGTCACTAATTTAAAGCATAAGCATGTCTTACACATCCAAGCATCTTCATCAATCACAATTCTATTTTTACACCCTAAAACTAAAAGAAAAAGGAGACATTTCACACCCCTAGGAGAACCTATAAATGTAGTCTTCCATAAATTAGTCAAAGTTAACATGGTCACCTTTCCATTCATAAAAGTCTTTGATGGTAGTCAACCAAAACTTTCCTCATATTTAAAGAGGATGAATATTGTGATTATCATCAAATCAAATGTCATGCCATGGGAAAGTGTATAGAATTAAAACACTACATCCAAGAAATTATAGATAGAGGTGAAAATGAAATTGAAAGAGCATCAAACACATCACCTAATAAAAAATTGGGCTATATCAAAATCCATTTCCTAAGAATAATTAGTAGTGCACTTAAGGACATGAATCCCATACAAACACCACCCATTACCACAAAATACCTTACATTTATGACTCTATTGTTAGAAACATTGAGAAATATAACAATGAGTCAAACCATTCAAATAAAAATATCCAATAGTGTCATGTGTACCCAATGTGAAAAAATCACAATCTAAGCTCCTATTCTAGCCAAATCAAATCCCCCAAAAAAATATGACCTCAATGACCACCTTGAGAAAATGTAAACTTGTATTTATATCATTGAGCTCTTTCAAAAATCTCCTACTCATAGGGATATTGTTGGGAATAGGATGCCATTTAATTGCAATCCTAAACATATTTCATGTATCTCCTAAGTCCTTGGAAAGTGTTCCCCAACACTAGGATTAGAAAGATATTAAATTCAAATGAAATGAACATGTAAATTGATATTTTTGATTATTCCTAAATGATAGGAACATGTGGGGATGTCCAAGAAGAGCTCCTACAAGATAGGAGCACATGGGGCACCCACATGGAAGGTGGAACCCACCTTGCTTCAGTTAACTATTTGGAGGATTGATAACACTTCAGTAATGCATGTTTTGATCCTATGAATTAGGGATTGATATTTACATTAGTGGAGTGGCACTATGAGTTCAATACCAGTTTAGTTTAGTTTAGTTCAATTATGGTTTAGTTATCTTCAGTTACATGTAGTTATTTTGAGTTGAATTTTAGTTGACTTTAGTTGACTTGAGTTGCATGACTAATGAATTTAGTTGCATGACATATAATAAGTGGATACTTTCAGTTAAATGGGGATGATCAATCATGCATAATGTTTGCATGAATTGGTGGAGAGATATGTTTCAGTTAACTAAGATTGACTTGGGACCACCTTGGGCGCCCAAGTTGGCATCTTTTAGTTAACACCTTTTGCATGAGAATATATTTACAAGGCTCATTCAAGTGGGCCCATTCTTGGGCACCAACTTTGAGGTGAAGTTTGCAAGATATTTTCTTGACCAAAGTTTAGTTAAGTGTTCAGTTTGGGGTGCCTAAATTGAGGAAGACTTTGGTTTGACTTCAGATTACATTTTGGAAACTCTACTTGCCCAATCTAGGCATAGATTTTTGTGAGGAGCTTTATGCTCTTGTATTGTACAACTCTTATGAGTTTACATGCTCAATTATTTTCTATTAATTGCAGCAAGTGTATGAGAGTTCCATGAGAGTTTATTGCAGGTTGTGAAGAAGGATTGTTGAAGGCAAGGAAGTATATCAATCAAGGATTGATATAGTATTATTGTAATCTTGTTCTAAGGTTAAATAATACAAGCACTATTGATTCTAGTGGAGTTTTTTTCCCAAAATGGTTTCTCCACGTATATGTTGTGTCACTTCTATCTTCTTGTCTCATTCTTCTACAATATTTTGTCACTTTCTACAATTGGTAAAATTGATCTAAAAAGATTTATCATACACAAATAATTGTGACAAACAACACTTAATTAGATCTACAGTCTCATAGTTTTACAAGTTTTAAGGTACAATATTACCTTCATTTTCAATAGATATCTTAAATAAGATCCTTCAATAATCTCAAATGCCTAATAACATTGATCCCTCACACTTCTAGGATCTTGTTGGTTATCTTTCCACATACCATCACCTCACTTCCACACTGAAAATCATTTTCCTTCCCACAATCCATAACATAACTACCCTCTTTATATTGAGGCTACCATATCCAAATGTAAAATAAAATATGTGCTCATAGAAAATGGACCAATCCCAAATATTTGTATACTTTGACATGTGCAACATTTGTGTTATATATTAGAAGCCTTGGGCTCTTATAGATCAAAACACGACTACAAATTCTTGCTAGCCAATTACTCCATTGTATGTTAGGCATAGGCTTCTCATAAAATAATTATAGATTAGATCTTATCCTACTAATAGTATCCTCATTGGGCCGATGGTTTGGAATATTATTATCACCACTCACTTGATCATGTTGTAGATGTTCCTCTTGATTGCATGTTTCAAACAATGCATCATGAAACTCAATAAACTCATCAAAAAATTCAAAAATTGTATGTTACCTTCTTGTTCTTCACTTGCAATGAGTGGATGATTTGAAATAACTTCTTCATCTTCATGATTTTCATCTTTCACAATTTTATTCACTAGCCCAATGATCTACTTTAGAATCAAATGCATCCTCAATAAGAAACATTTTCTTTAGGTATGTGTCAAACCTTATATTAAAATTATTACAATCCATCTCAAGATACTAATTTGTGAGATGTATTATACATCCATTTGGCCATGTAAAATATGATAATAACATTAACACCCAATATTATTATTTATTTTTAATTCATCCTGCATAAGTGGAATATTTATTTCAAGGAGATGATGAATATAACTACCTTCATTGTACAAATCTTGATCATTCTCTAAAGAGTTTTCAAATGAAATATATGAAGGTGAAGAGAAATCTCTTATGACTAACTCCTCATGATAGAAATATTGGGAAAATATTATAAATTATTGATTATTCTTGATTGGTCCATCATTTATTGGTGTTCCAAGATTAATTTTTGTAGCTAGGTCACCTAGTAACTTGATGTTTTAACTATGATCAACTTTTTGATTGATTTTCTCTTTATTCTTAGCCAAACTATCAATATTATTTGATTGATCAACATCAACTTAAAAAATCACTCTCATACAAAATATTTAACTCACATGGTGATTTATTCCAACTATATCAAAATTGTGTAGTTGTAGGTAATTTTTTATGAGGCACAAAATTCATACACATGACCAAATTTGATCCCAATTAGTTGAAATATTGACCCTATAATTGACTAGTATAATTTATTGCATGATTTGATTGGATAATTTGAGTACTTTGAATGTCATAGTTGAGTTATTGGAATGGTTGTAGCTAATTAGGCACATTGAATGGGCTGATATAAGATCATATTAGTCAACAACTTACTAGCATTTGTGTATTCAAAATCACACTTTGAATATTTGTACCACTTGTGATTTCATAGTTGTATTGTGCCAATAGGAGAGGTTTTTGAATGCATCATTCAAGGTAACAACGCCATTAAATTGTATTATCCTTGTTGCAAAAAATACAAAATCCAAACCCAAAATATTATCATCTCTTAACATTGAATCATTTACTATCCAATTTGTAGCTTGAACTCTTTGGTACATATGAAGAAACATGTGATTGAATTATGGGACTAACTCCTATGGTGTCTTTATCATGGATTCAAACTAAAATAATGTATCTTGTTTACTCATATTTATATCAAATCATATAAAGAATAAAATTTCTAGTTAATCTGATAAAAAATAATATTTCGATAGAAAATTTGCATACTATTGAAGTGCTACACCTTGAAATATCTTGACAAATAGATGAAAAAAACATCCTCATAGTATATTTTATGAAAAAGAATTAAATATATAAATATCCACATGGTTTAAAGAATTTGGTTCATTATTTTGGGAGAATAATGAAACCCAATTATACACATGGAGAGGAATCTCATGGAGACGCCCTATGATATACATAGGGTCGCCCATCGAAGCTAAATATACTCAAGATCTAACTCAATTGAAATTTGAAAATAACTAGGATTACTCCTATTCCATGCCCTCCTTCTAGAATCATTCCTTTTGAGGAACATGTTTTGACACACCAAAATTTGTGTAGAACACAAGAATGCACTACCTCTCTAGAAAGGAAATCAACTTCAAAAGACTGATAACCCCAAGATCCTAGTTGTTAGATAATGACAAGTTTGGATAATCCATTGGTTTATGTATTTTCACCTATATAAGAGTTTTATGGTAATCAAGTAAACATGTGGCTAAAAAAAAGGAGATCAATAAATTGAATAAAAATATACAAACAAGCTATTCCAATCATCTATTTCTTGAAATGAACACTTTCAATGCTATATGAATAATAAGACAACTTGCAAACATGAAATCATTGATTGATAATATAAATTTGTAACTATCAATTTCCTAATCTAATCTTAAACTAACCAAATCTACAAAAAATGACCAAAAGATATTAGGTTTTAAAGAAGTAAACACAAATAAGAACAACAATGTTGCAATCAATTTTAGACTTAATTATGAAGGGTATGATGGAATCATAATAACCTATAATTTAATGATCAGTATTCTTGTTGCAAAATCCTTTATCTTAAAGTATTTTATTTTGAGTTTTGTGACAAGACTTATACTTTAGAACTCAAAAAATATTTATGATGAGTGTTAGATTTTTGGATAAAGGCTAAACTTCTCTAATGAAGGGAGAGAAAGATGGAAAAAAGGAGAAAAGACAACATGGCATTTTAATAATGGAGAAGTTTAAGTTTAAAAAGATGAAAATAACTGAAAGAATAGGTTTTGGTTGCCAAATAAAAAGGAGAAGAGGATGTTCTCAGTTTTGCTATACTCATGTAGCATGCAAAAAGCTAGGGTTTCAGGTAAATGGTGTTGAAAGAGTCCAGGGAAACATGAATGCTTAGACAGTTGTAGGGGCACGTTGCAAGAAAAAAAAGAGGGATGGACGTTGAGGAGTTTCAGGTAGTTTATTTTGCTGAAGGAGTCTCAATTTCTATGGCTGCACATGGAAGATAATGAATAAAAGGTCAGGTGTATTCATTCTTTTGAAATATGTCATTGTAGAAAGGAAGATTCATGGTCTTTAATACTATATGCATTTTTGGGATCATTCTTGTGTATTTGCTGAAAAAAATGCATATATGATGGTTGGTTTAAGATATGCACATGAGAATATGTGTCACAGGCATCATAGATAGGAAAAATGTCTTGCATATCCCAGAAAGACTTTTGTGATAGTACACGACTTTAAGCCAACATGAAGAATGGAATGGAAATCCTTGCTTGGCATATAGCATTTTGGATTTAGTCTTGACATTCCCCACATGGATACATAGATTTCTCATGTAGACTTGTTCACCCTGATAAGCTTGATGAAGAATTAGATTTATGTTTCTAATGACCATGAGGGCTATCCATGAATGCCAGAGCTATCAAAGCCTCGCAAGGGAGTTTTTCCACTCGAAGCATTTGAATCTTTGTCCTAGGTCACAATAATCTCTAATAATTTCTTGTAATAGTCAAGTCTATGTAGTGTTGATGAGCAATGTAAGCAGTGCTATCAAGTGGAGTGTATGAGGACTTGGCGAGACTTGAGAAACATGAAAATATGTTTTGGTTTACCATTTGCTGTTGAAGCATGAGAAGAATAGAGTTATAGGTCATCTCCCTTGGGAAAGCTTATTGAGAATG
Source organism: Sequoia sempervirens (assembly GCA_007258455.2). Taxonomy (NCBI): domain Eukaryota; kingdom Viridiplantae; phylum Streptophyta; class Pinopsida; order Cupressales; family Cupressaceae; genus Sequoia; species Sequoia sempervirens. Next base: position 370,851,724 of record VDFB02000015.1, on the reverse strand, counting down.
ACGATAGGATGTTATGTTTTAACTCTATGCCTTTTCTTACTAAATCCATGAAATCAATACTTTTTGCTACAATCAAATTCTCAAAAGAAGTGGTAGAGATTGGTGTGTCAAAGGATAGCATGACAAAAAAATTCAATAAAATGCAATGAGAGTTAAAATATAGTGGTGTTTCATTGAAGAATTCTAATTAATGCATTTCTATTCTCCAGATAATGAGAAAAAGGAGATAGAAAGTCATTAAGCTGTGTATGAGACTAGACTAGCTTAGTTTTGTTTCTTTTGAAGAGTGGACAATCCACAGTGGTAGCTAGAAGACAAATATATGAAAGTTAAGCCAAATGAGGTGAATATTGCATGACGGTGTTAATATTTAAGGGGAAGACTTTATACTTGAGAAACATGGCACTATATCATGCCAGTGGATAGACATGGGGCAACATCCTATTCTATTAGGTGGCAATTTATCAAGAAAAGTGATGTGCATAGTTTATGATAGCATAGTATTAAAGAATGCATGGGGGCAGCAAGGTAGTTTTAGTGATCTCCATTATGGGTTTGATAAAGGTGGAGTATGTACTTAAAGAAGAGGGACAATCAATAATCAACCATGAAAAGAAAGGGGTTTCAAGGTTCACATTCTAAACCATTGAAAGGATAAACAAAAGGACAAACTGTCATAAAGTATGAAGGGAAAATGTTTCATAAGAGGAGACTCCATGTAGAGGATAGTCAAGTCAAGATTTAGAAGGACTGTCTTATGAGAGATAATAGGCATGCCATATATGAAGAGATGATTCACACATAGTTGCAGACCAAGAATATGGGTAGTCCATAAGGAGGTAAATAAGGTGGCAAGCTAGAATTCATGTTAGAAAAGGGTAGTCTTTATGATGGCAATCAAATGAACAAAAGGTAAATCAAATGGACAGTCACCTACAAATGTAAAGATGTCACAAATAGAAGTTCAAAGGGAAATGAGGAGCCTTAGTACAAGGATAATATCATTACAAATATTGATTAGCAATTGAAGATAGGATCAATTAATGGATTGATTCTATGGAAAGGAAAAACTAAGGACAATCATAATCCTCATGTTTAAAGAAGTGGCCTTTTCAAAATTTCATGATAGCCAAGAAATCATTAAATATTGAGTGGTATACTTGCATGAGTTATGTTTGAGTTGAGGACAACCATCAAGTTTTTCGAGATGACCATTGGAAGTATGGTGTTGATTTTTCCATTATGGTGCCTTAAGTCTATGCATGATAAGATAGTTTAGTGAGGGTTTTCAAGACCAAATGACAGTCATGCCACATAGACAATTGATGAAAGAATTACAGACCTATGAATAGACATGAGTTAGTTGTATGAATCAAATGTTGTTTTGAAATAATTTTAAGGGATCTTAAAGGGAAAAGGGCAGTCAATGTCATAATGCACAGAGTTATTCACAAAGTTTCACAAGGATAGGTACATCCAACTTCTTGACAGTGGACAATGGATGCAAAACAATCCATGATAAAGTGTAGTAAGAGGGTAATTGAGGACTCCTTATGTAATTTTTGACATGTGCGAGGAATCCCAATGGATAAGTATGCATCTAAGAGCTAGTTTGAGACTTTTGGATGACTTTTTCAAGCACTTATGAAGGTTTTGAGTGCCCAAAACCCATTCTATCCGACCCAAGGTAGTTTGGAAGACATTTTCAAGTTTTGAGGAGGTTGTTCTGGCACATCATCAAGATGGAGCTGAAAATAGGGCAGTTGAAGACCTTTTCCATCCATTACTAAGCATTTAGGAGCCAAATGAGGAGCATTATTCATAGATGAGTAAAAGAGGAGGAATTTTCTTCCTAAAGACACCTTTTTGGAGCAATTTTGGAGGCTAAAAAATAGTAGCAACTCAGTTGGATGCCCAAGAAGATTTGACCAAGAAAACTCATGTAACACTTGTTCTTTTTTTTTTCTCAAGCACATGTTGCTATCTTCTTGCAAGCTACTGCATAGCTATAAGGCTCATCTTTCAGGCCTTTTTTCAATTAGTTCCTGTTGTTTACCAACTGTATATTGTAACTGTAAATAAATATTTTTGCTCCCAAGGGTTTTCTTGCACTTCTAGGGTTTTTCACCTAAAAGGAGAAAGATGGGCCAAAATGGGCAATGTCTACACTCAAAATCAATGCAAGGATGGATGGAATATGTATAAATATGATGTCTACATGCAATAAACTGATAAAAGAAATGATTTATGAATGAAAAACCTAAGAAATGTAAGTTGTGTGAAAACATGGTGATGCATGCAAAAACACCTAGAAAGATGAATAGAAATGCAAATAGAACAGAACAGGAAAGAAAAATAGAAAGCATGAACCTGGAGATTTCTGGTAGACTAGAATGGAGACTAGAAATGCTATTGATCCTAAAATTTTGGCCTACTAGGACACTTATGCCATTCTGGACGACTTAGTCCCAGATGTGGAAAACTGCTCTAGAGCCCGTTTGAGCCAAATGGGTATCCAGATGTACAAAAGCTTCTAAAAAATAGGTACAGTGGGACTAATTCACCACTATTGGTGACTTATTCCACTTCTGAATTTCTAAAAAATTGAAAGTGGAAACAGAAGCCCTCGGTCTACACTTCGATTCTTGACAAGTGTCTGGTTCTGAAACTAATTTTTGGCACTGTAAATGGCTTTTTTATTGATACTTTGGCTTAGGAAACAAAGAGATGTCTTCAACAACTTTCCAACTTAATCTTTGATGATCTCCAAGTCTTCAAGATACCTAAATCTACAAACACACAAGGAGAGAAGGGGAAATGTTAGATGTTAGGACATGGGGGTTTTCCTTGGTCAAACCCCTTTTTAGGTAATTAAACCAAAATGGAGAAATAATGTAATGAAGCATGAAACAATGGAGTTAGAGACTTGCCATGATAATTGATCTTGATTTTTTGCAACAAAAGATGAAGAATCTACCCTTGAATGTCTAAAAAATGCTATCTTGATGACTTGAAATGTTAAAATCCTAGCTTGCTTGACTTGAAATGGAAGATTAATGTTGAATAAGATGAATGAGTTATGAGTTAGGGTTTAGAGGCTTGTATTTATAGGAAATCCACGTAATTTTCCCATTAATTTGATCCCCAAGGTCGACGTAAAGGAAAAATAAACTGAAATTCTGATTTCTCCCACCTGAACCTCGAAAATAGCCCAAATGGGACTAAGTTGCCAAGCTGGGTGACTTAGTCCCACTTGGATGGGAATAATTCACCTAGATGGTAACTTGGTCCCATAAGGGTTATTTTTCTAGTTGGATTGTTGTGGAATGAATAAATCAGTCTTCTAGGTTGTTCTAATCAAGTCTTTGATCAAATTAAGCCTCAGGATGCACAATATGGGGCCATAGGGGCCTATTAATGATGATGTAAAGGGTAATTAGGGCTAGGGACACAAAGTTCAATGTGAAAGTGTGATTAAATGCATTTTATATCATTAAAATGAGGTTCACATAGCCTATAAAGCCACAACATCCAATGTGAATGTATAGAACACATTACAACACTAGATTGGAATTAAGTTTAATTCACAAGCCTTCTAGATTAATGTTAGAATGCAATTAAATATATTTTATATCATTGAATTAGGGGAAAGATAGGTCCATTCAGTCTAAAGAAGTGTGAAAGTCTTTTACAACACTTTACAACACTTTTACAAGACATCATTAAATGCATTTTATTTAGTTTGCAAGGGTCCAAGACCTAGTGTGGATGTGTAAAACACCTCACAACACTAAATCAAGGCCTCATTCAGTCCAATTTATCATTAATTATTCCCATATCAAGCAAGAAAAAAGGGATACTTTTTCCATGTCCATAGTAAATTTTATGAGCTCTTTCAAGCATGAACAATATTGTAACTCATTTTTAGACTAGTACAAGTTGTTAAAAACACCTTTTACCAAAAAACATTTAGTTGACTTTACCTTCTCAAAGCTTGTTTCGTTGTGTGCAAAGTGAAGATTGATGAATTTAATTATGAAACCTTATGTGCTTCCTCTTATGTATGTCTCTTTCAACACCTTTAGTCAAGATAGATCATATATTCTATGTAGGTCATATGATTGTGTCAAGGATAGAAGCAACAACAAGTTGTGAAATCTTCTTTCCCTCTTGAGTTGTGAGTGTCCCACCTTTCTACAAAACACTTATGCATAGGTATGATGAAATTTTGAGTTGTGTTATGCTATAGCTAAATCATTGAGCAATTGTGTGTGTCAAGCAACAAGTTATAGGTCTGAAAAAACAATTTGGTGCATCACCTAGTTTACTGTAGTTAACTATTTTTCAGGAAATTTTTAAGTTATTTTCAGATTCCTCCTTACCCTTTTCCTTCTAAAAAAGTAGGATTGATCAAGTTCTAGGTGATCAAGAAAGAGGAATTGACCTTTTCTGGAGGTTCACTCCAAGTTTTAGGCAACCCATAGGCCTAGAAGTGTTTCCATGTATCAATAGGTAGCTAAGTTGATAGCTTAGCACTAGGGTGCATACTTTGTTGATAACATTTTTTGGCACGCCCGATGGGAAATTTTGGACTATTTTAGTCTATATATTTTCCATACATTGCTAATATTTGGTGTGTATATCAGTGATTTATACCTTTGGAGGCAAGAAAACAACACACTTGGCAACTTTGGAGAGATTATCTACTGGTTTCAGTAGTTCAAGTGCTGGTATGATTCATGTTTTTCATCAAGAAAATATACTTTATTATGATTTTCCATCTTTTTGAATGAATAGGCATGCCTATGTTTCATTGGATATGTCTTATAAACCTCCATTTCATGGGAATGTTGTTCATACTCTGTCTTACCAACCATATCAAAGTAACCATACTATTGGTTTTATCCAAAATAGCCCTATAACTGCAAGTAACCAATAGATTCAACATGCTTACAACCCACCCACCCTTGCTTAGACTTCATTTCAGTCAATGTATGCTCAAAATTACCCTCAAGAAAATAACTTTATACCAAATCAACATGCTTATCACCATAGTCAATCTCAAAATTTGGACAACTGGGGATCTGGTGACATCAAAAACATATTGTTGGACTAGACTCGACAATTGGGTGAGATCAAGTGGAAACAATAGTTTGAGTTGTGGCAAGAGGATTTGGATTACTAGGCTATCCAACATCAACAAGATCTAGAAATGCAAAAAAGATAATATAAGGAGAAGCTTGCACAAGATCTTGTAAAAGAGGAGCAAAAGAGGCTCTTGTTGGCTCCAGTTCAAAGGTTGGAAACTCAATCAACTATATCTTTTCCAAATCCAATTTTTTAAGAAGAGGATTCCAAGTTCAAAGTACCAAGCTTCAAGCAAGGTGAGTCTCCTAAGTCTCCTAAATTGAATATTCCAAGTTTTAAAAGGCCTCATCCATTGAAAGAACCTATACTTGAACAAGAATAGCCTATATGTCTTCAAGAGACCAAGCCAATTCCTCAAGTTTCCTTATCAAGACAACCTTCCTGTCCTTCTACTATCCACCTTTGTCTAGGTGGACCTATTTTCTACCAAGAGAGTTGGCCTAATAAGAAAACGAATGATTTTTGTGAGGTAGAATAAGAAATATTTTTGTTGTTACTTCACTTGCACATGGTAAGGAAAATGAAAAATCAGACCTGTTGGAAATTAATTATGAGAAAAATTACTTAGGACAACAGGGTATTAAGTAGAAAATAAGTGTTAAACATGAGATGCAAACAAGTTCTTTGGGTGAACTTCCTAGCTTTGTTGAACAAAGTTAGGATAAATAATAAATTTTGTTGTAAAATGGTGAAGTAATGACTGATTTATTCAATGAGCTTCCTAGTTTTGTTAATGAAGATGAAGAAAACATACTTATACTAACACCACTAGCAAGTTTTGAAAAGGTGTTGGTTCACCAGGAAGCAAGTGAAGACAACCTCATCTTGAGAAGTGAAGTTATCCAAACTAAAAAAGGAGGAGGACTAGGGCTTGATTGTCAAGGTAAAGGCTTTGATGTGTTTAATAATCATGGAATTTAGATAGGACATGTTGTGCATAAGAAGGTTAATGAAGAGTTTGATGAAATTTTTTTCACAAGCACAATAGAGGAGTTTTTTTCAAATCTTGTTCATAAGGCAACACTTCTTAAATCTGAAAGTTGTGAACAACATAATGAAATGGAGAAAGAAGACATGATTTCTCTTGTAAGACATGAGTTACCCCATGCCAATCAACATAGTGAAGTTGAAGAAGTAATTCATGTAAGGAAAAAAGAAACAAGAAGAGTTCCAAGGTTGTCATTTCAAGAGGATGTCCTATTAGGCATCTTTCCAGGATTGAGGCCAACAAAGAAATTCCAATCATGTTTGCACCCAAATATGAGTTTTCCGTCCAAAATGGAGTTGATCATGAAGTTGCAGCAAAAGAAGAAGGGTTGCAACTTACTTTTCCATTCCAGAAGAGTAGTGTGCATACAAAAGATGGAGAAGTAAGAGGTATTGTCTATAATCTTCATGAGGTTTTGCACCTATTGGTTGGATTTCTATTTGTGGCTCATTGTTCTCTATTTGTTCAAAATCATATAAAGCAAATGGCATGCTGACCAGGAAGGGAAATTAATTCAAAGAACCAATTAATGGTTTTGTTTGACCAAGTTTCATTGTTAGTTAGTCTAGGAGTAGGTTAGTAATCCATTCCAATAAGTGTTGTAGTGCACATGTTTTGTCAAGTTTTCTTTCCTCCAAGTGCATGTTGCACATTTGTTTCTAGTTTGAGTCAGTTTAGAGTAGTGGTTTCCATTTGCTTTCCTAGCTTTTGAGTGTCTTGCAACTGTTGTCAGGTTTGGTTTTGAGTTGTTTCAGGTCTCTTGTTGACTCCATACCCAATGAACAGGTTTAGGCAATTGGCCTTCCATTTTTAGCAAGCAAAAATCCCTAAAAGGTCACCAAGATGGTTGCAAAATCCTTTATCTTAAGGATTTTATTTTTAGTTTTGTGACAAGACTTGTAATTTAGAACTCAAAAAATATTCATGATTAGTGTTTGATTTTTGGATAAAGGCTGAAGTTCTCTAATGAAGGGAGATAAATATGTAAAAAAGGGAGAAACGACAATGTAGGGTTTTAATAATGGAGAAGTTTAAGTGCAAAAAGATGAAAATAACTAAAAGAATAGGTTTTGGGCACCAAACAAAAAGGAGAAGAGGATGTTCATATTTTTTCTTTACCCGTGTAGCACGCAGAAACCTAGGGTTTCATGTAAATGGTGTTGAAAGAGTCCAAGGAAACATGAATGCTTAGAAAGTTGTAGGAGCATGTTGCAAGCCAAAAAAGAGGGATGTACATTGAGGAGTTTCAGGTTGTTTATTATGCTGAAGGAGTCTTGATTTCTATGGTTGCATGTGGAAGATAATCAATAAAATTTCAGGTATGTTCACTCTTTCAAACTCTATCATTGTAGAAAGGAAGGTTCATGGTCTTTAATACTATATGCATTTTGGGATCATTCTTGTGTATTTTCTTTAAAAAATGTATATATGGCGATTGGTTTAAGATATGCACATGTGAATATGTGTCACATGCATCATAGACATCAAAAATGTCTTGCATATCCTAGAAATTCTTTTGTGATAGTCCATAACTTTGAGCCAACATGAAGAATGGAATAGAAATCCTTGATTGGAATATATCATTTTGGCTTCAGTCCCGACATTCCTCACATGCATACATAGATTTCTCATGTAGACATTGTTCGCCTTGATAAGCTTGATGAAGAATTAAATTTATGTTTCTAATGACCATATGGAGGGCTATCCATGAATGCCAAAGCTATCAAAGCCCTGCCAGGGAGTTTTTCCACTAGAATCATTTGAATCTTTGTGCTAGGTCATAGTAATCTCTGATCATTTCTTGTAACAATCAAGTCTCTGTAGTGCTAATGAGTAGTGTAAGTAGTGCTATCAAGTGGAGTGTATGAGGACTTGATGAGACTTGAGAAACATGAAAATATGATTTGGTTTATCATTTGTTGTTGAAGCAAGAGAAGAAAAAAGTTATAGGTCATCTCCCTTGGGAAAGCTTATTGAGAATGAAGATAGGATGTTATGTTTTAACTATGTGCCTTTTCTTACTAAATCCATGAAATCAATACTTTTTGCTGCAATCAAATTCTCAAAAGAAGAGGTGGAGATTGGTGTGTCAAAGGATAGCACGATTAAAATAAAATGCAATGAGAGTTAAAATATAGTGATGTTTCATTGAAGAATGCTAAGTAATGCATTTCTATTCTGGATAATGAGAAAAGGGAGATACAAAGATAGTCATTAAGCAATGTATGAGACTAGACTAGCTTAGTTTTATTGCTTTTGAAGAGTGGACAGTCCATAGTGGTAGCTAGAAGACAAATATATGAAAGTTAAGCCAAATGAGGTGAATATTGTACATGACAATGTTAATATTGAAGGGGCGGAATTTATAAAAGAAACATGGAACTATATCATGCTAGTGGATAGACATGGGGCAACATCCTATCCTATTAGGTGGCAATTTCTCAAAAAAAGTGATGTGCATTGTTTGTGACAATATAATCTTAAAGAATCCATGGGGGCAGCAAGGTAGTGTCAGTGATCTCCATTATGGGTTTGATAAAGGTGTAGTATGCATGTAAAGAAGAGGGACAATCAATAATGAACCATGAAAAGCAAGGGGTTTCAAGGATCACATTCTAAACCATTGAAAGGATAATCAAAAGGACAAAACCTAAAAAAGTATGAAGGGAAAATGTTTCATAAGAGGAGACTCCATCAAGAGGATAGTCAAGTCAAGATTTAGAAGGACTATCTTATGAGAGAAAGAAGGTATGGCATATATGAAAAGATGATTCACACATAGTTGCAGACCAGGAATATGGGTAGTCCATAAGGAGGTCAATAAGGTGGAAAGGTAGAAGTTAGGTTAGAAAAGGGTAGTCTTTATGATGGTAGTCACATGAACAAAAGGTAAATCAAATGGACAGTCACCTATAGATATAAAGATGTCACAAATAATAGTTCAAAGGGCAATGAGGAGTCTTAGTACATGGATGATATCGTTGTCAATACTGATTAGCAATTGAAGATGTAGACACTGAAATATGGTCTAAGCCTACGACTTCAATATTCTTCATAATTCGTATTCTTCATGGTAATGATTAAATAATGTTAATTATTTAATTATTCTCTAAAGTATTCATTTCTTTATTAATTAAATAAATCTAATTATTTAATTAATTCACTTTAACTTTAATTCTTCTATTAATTAAATAATCTTAATTATTTAATTGATTCACATTTTCTTTATTCTATCTGATTAATTAAATAAATGATTTTTATTTAATTATGTTACTAATTAACCTTTTCCTTGTCAAATTTCATTAATTCTTATTTAATTTACCCTTTATCATATGTCAACTATAATAATTAAATAAATCCTTTATTTATTTAATTATTCATTTAATCCCTTCGTCACTTAGTTAAATAAATCCTATTTATTTAATTATTCTTCAAATATCAAATCTTGAATTAAATGAATTATTTAATTCATAAAATCTATTTTCACGCATTCCTCTATATTTAGATAATTGTGCAAGTTATCTAAGTATGAATCACTCTGACTCAACTCGAGATCAATTTAAATCGGTTAGTTAACTCCTGATTTAATGTCTAAGTTGCTTGCATGAATAAACTCTTTGTCATATCATTCAATCATCTAGTTCTAACTTGTTTGTGTGTACATGCATGTTAATTAAATATTTCTATTTAATTAATTAAATCTTGTGTGTGCATTCAAACAAAGAGTTGCTTTAATCCATCTTTATCTTTGTCATGCAAAGACTATTCTTTTGTTTTCGAATACCAAACTTGAAGATTAAATTATTTATTTAATCTTTATTTCTACTTCTAATTTGTATCACTCATGTCACTACTAACAGTTATTAGAATGCATATCTAATCTTTTGATCTCAACCATCCACTAATATTTTGATCTTGACCTACCGTTTGAATGATCAATTTTCTATAAATTGACCTGTCTTTCATCATTCCAATCTCTCCCAAAATCTTATGACTTTTGGAAGCATATCTATTATTTGAATCTTTGATGTTTTGCTAAATCACTATCACAGGCTATACTTGCACAAGAGAAATATGAGGGCAATTATACTACAATGGAAAAATGGAGAAGGGAAATCGAGGTTATACATGGAATTACGTAGATATTGGGTGAGATTGTTTAGTTTATTTATGTTGTAGCTTTCCTTTGTTCTTTGTTGTTTAGCTTAGATTGTATTAGAGCTTAGATCGCATTGAGTGTGTACTTTTAACCTTTCTTCTGCATTTTCTAGATGTTACAGAAGATAGTATTAATCAATGGATGGATTGTATGCAAAGGAAAAACTAAGGACAATCATAATCCTCATGTTTAAACAAGTGACCCTTTCAAAATTTCATGACATCCAAGAAAGCATTAAAGATTGAGTGGCAGACTTCCATGAGTTATGTTTGAGTTGAGGAAAACCATCAAGTTTTTTGAGGTGACCAATGGAAGTATGGTGTTGTGTTTTCCATGATGGTGCCTTCAATCTATGTATGATAAGACAATTTAGTGAGGGTTTCCAAAAGCAAATGATGGTCATGCCACATACACAGTTGATGTAAGAATTGCAAACTTGTGAATAGACACAAGTTAATTGTGTGACTCAAATGTTGTTTTGAAAGAAGTTCAAGGTATCTTTAAGGGTAGAGGGTGGTCAAGGTCATAGTGCATAAGGTTTTTCACAGAGGTTCACAAGGATAGGGACATCCAACTTCTTGATAGTGGACAATGGTTGAAAAATAATCCATGATAAAGTGTAGTAAGAGGGTAATTGAGGACTCTTTATGTCATTTTTGACATATGCAAGGTAGCCCAATGGATATGTATGCATCTAAGAGGCAGTTTGAGACTGTTTGATGAGTTTTTCAAGCAGTTATGAAGGTTTTGAGTGCCCAAAACCCATTCTATCCGACCCAAGGTAGTTTGGAAGACATTTGCAAGTTTTGAGGAGGTCGTTTTGGCACATCATCAAGCTGAAGCTGAAAATAGGGGTAGTTGAAGACCTTTTCCAGCCATTACCAAGCGTTTAGGAGCCAAATGAGGAACCTTATTAAAAGATGAGTCAAAGAGGAGGAATTTTCTTCATAAAGACACCTTTTTGGAGAACTTTTGGAGGCTAAAAAATAGCACAACTCAATTGGATTCCCAAGAAGATTTGGCCAAGCAAACTCATGTAACACTTGTTCTTTTTTTTTTCTCTAGTACATGTTCCTATCTTCTTGCAAGTTGCTACACAACTATAAGGCTCATCTTTCAAGCCTTTTTTTTATTTAGTTCTTGCTATTTACCAACTGCATATTGTAACTTTTATGAGTTCTTTCAAGCATGAACAGTATTGTAACTCATTTTCAAACTAGTACAAGTTGTAAAAAATACCTTTTATGAAAAAAAATTAGTTGATTTTACCTACTCCAAGCTTGTTTCATTGTGTGCAAAGTGAAGATTGATGAATGTACTTGTGAAAGCTTATGTGCTTCCTCTTATGTATGTCTCTTTCAACACCTTTAGTCAAGATAGATCATATCTTCTATATAGGTCATATGATTGTGTGAAGGATAGAAGTAGCAACAAGTTATGAAATCTTCTTTCCTTCTTGAGTTGTGAGTGTCCCACCTATCTATGAAACACTTATGCATAGGTATGATGAAATTTTGAGTTTTGTTATGCTATAGCTAAATCATTGAGCAATTATGTGTGTCGAACAAAAAATTATAGGTCTGAGAAAAAGAATTTGGTGCATCACCTAGTTTACTGTAGTTAATCATTTTTAGGAATTTTTTAATTTATTTTTAATCTCCTTCTTGCCCTTTTCCTTCAAAATAAGTAGGATTGATCAAGTTCTAGGTGATCAAGCAAGAGGAACCATCCTTTTATGTAGGTTCACTCCAAGTTTTAGGCAACCCACAAGCCTAGGAGTTTTCCCATGTATCAAAATGTACCCAAGTTGATAGCTTAGCACTAGGGTGTGTACTTTTTTTATAACAATTCCAGCATGTCAAAAATAATATAGATGTTAAATATTCTAAGGAATTTGACAAGTATTTGATTTAAATACATGAAACCACCATATTACTATTGGAAGTTTTTCAGATGTTGTGGTTGTGCTACTAATATGTGGTTGTCATTGATGTCAACACTATTAGCATTATTGTACTGAAGGTTGTATATGTCGAGGACATTGAGAAAATTGTTAAAAGAAGAGTTGTAGGTTGCCAGTGGAACAATGAAGGTCATGAAGGTGTCTTGTTCTATACATTGAAGATCAGTTGTTGTGGACTAAATGGTTTATTGCTGAGAGTATCTAGTTCATCTACTAGAAGTTTCAGAGGTCCGCGTGAAGAATTGATCATGTTGTGTTATGAAAGTGTTTCTATGGTCTCTGTCATTGTTCTTGATTGAAGTTTGTGTAATTCCAGTTGTGTCAGATGTCTCTTTGTTAGTTCCTAGTGTTTTTTGATGTTTCTAGATCATTCTCCATCATTGTTGTATGCCCGTGTTTATTAGTGTGGTTGTGGTCAAAGATTTTTTCTTGTGCATGTTCAGGTTTTCATGTTCTTGGCCGACATGATGGTCGTAACGTGTTTCGGATCCTTGGAGATTGAAATTTGAATGTTTGGTGTACTTGTGGATATTGTTTTGGGTTGCATCATTGTATTGGCCGATGGTGTTTAATTTGCATTGAAAGTTTATTTGTAAATTTGGGCTAACATTGTAAATATATTTTATATTTTTTGGTCGACAAAGTTGTTGATGTAATTCCATGTTGCGGATATATAAGAGCATTTTTTTGAGTGAAGTTAGTGTGTGCATAAGAGAGAATGTATGCCTGAGGAAGTGAAAATGTGAAAATAGTGTTCTAATCATTCAATTGCAGAGCAGAGTGTGAAGAAGTTTGAGCGAAGTGTGAAGAAGTATTTATGTGCTTAACTAGAACTATAATCAAAATTTTTGTAGAAGATATTTTCTTAGTTCATACCCTGTGGATCTAATCCAAATTATTGTGTCTTGTTGGGAAATGATCCCACTTGTATTTAAGTAGTGTGCCTGAATGCATGTGCATTCCCATTATTTTTCATTTTACTTTTAACAAGGTATAATATTGTGGACTAACTTCCACCTTGGTTTTTCCCCTAATAGGGTTTCCATGTAAAAAATATTGGTGTTCTTTGTGTTTCTGATGTGCTGATTGTTTATCATTTATTATTCATTCATCAGATCTAAGATTAAGTTAAGTATAGAAATTTTAATATTTTGTGACAAATGATTCACCCCCACCTCTTAGTTGTCTATCCTTGTTTTTCCAACGATTGGTATCAGAACAGGTTCCTCTGAAGAAGTTTAAAAGCTTGAAGTGGTCCGAGATGGCATCATACAAGGACATTCCTAGATTCAATGGAACAAACTATTCACTGTGGAAAGCTAGGATGGCATGTCATTTGAGGTGTATTGATGAACCCTACTAGAAGATTACTAAGAATACATATGTTATTCCTCAGAATGGTCCTTCCACTGCTGATGAGATTAAAGAGGCTGAGAATAATGTCAGGGCTATGGAAGCTTTATTGAGTGCTCTAACAGATTCATAAATGACAAATGTGATACGTCTGATGACAACTCATGAGATTTGGATGAAGTTGGAAAATTTGTATTAAGGAGATGTACAAGTGAAGATGGCTAAGCTACAAAGTTTGAAAGGCAAGTATGAAAATTTGAAGATGGGTGAAGATGAAAATATTTCTTCTTTTATGTAGAGAGTAAATGAACTAGTGATGGGTATTAGATGTGTTGGTGGTACCCTGGAAGAGGAAGAAATTGTAGCTAAAGTGCTCAGATCATTGCCTCCCTCTTACAAAGCAAAGGCTCATGCTATTGAAGAAAATAAATCATTGACGAATATGACAAGAGATGCTGATTGGTAAACTTACTGCCTTTGATTTGAGTGAATTTGGTGAATTTGTTCCCAAGACTGAAACTACATTTAAGGATACTGTATCTAGAAGAAACAAACAAAGATATGATCCAGGGGAATCTTCTAGAAATTCATTCAATTATGAGGAAGAAATGAAACAGCTTGAAGATGAAGAAAGAGAAGTAGAATAATTGGAAGCACTGATTGTGAAGAAAGAAGGCAGAGGACCAGGTAAGTATAAAGGAGTGTTGCCTATGAAATGTTTTTCCTACAGTAAAATAGGTCATTTTGCATCAAGATGTCCTAAAAGAGTTCTTAGATCTAAGCCTAACAAGTCTAGATTCCAAAAGAAATGTTACTATGTTGAAGGAGTGACTGATGATGAGTTTAATAAAGATAATGGAAATGAAGATGAATGGGTTTTCATTACTACCATTGAAAATAGTCTTGTGGCTACTAAATCTGCTAAAGTTGAGAAAGCTCTTGCAGCCTGAATTGAAGATAAGGATGAGTGGGTTATTAATAGCGGATGCTCACATCATATGACTAGTGACAAAATCAAATTTGTAAGTCTAGAAAAGTATGACAGCGGGGTTGTAAGAATTGGAGATAACAATGCTAGTGTGATTCATGGTAGAGGATCTATTTGTCTTGGTGGTAAGCATAACACTGATGATGTTCTTTATGTTGAAGGCTTGAAGCACAAATTTCTGAATGTTGGATAGATGGTGGACAAAGGTTATGATGTCCTTGGAAAAATTTGACTTTTTTTTCACCTTTTCAAGCCTTGGACATTTCATCAAACACTTGTCAATCAAAGTATTCAACTATTGTGTGCTTGTTTGTTTGTGTTTTCAAATGTATATAATGATTTGCATAAACTAAGATGACTCAATATGAAGCTACTCAATGACTGAGATGAAGTGGAGATGTAATGCAAATATCTTTTTGGATTTTTCAATAAAGATAATTGATTGAAAATGACCTATATTGCTGATAGGTAATTTGTCAAACACTTAGTATGCAAACTAATCATGCAATGGAATGCTACAACCACTAAGAATTTTTTCATACACTTTGAATGCAACCTATTTATGCAATAAGAACACCTACATCAAGAAGGTATTTTTACAAGCATATGCAACCCAAACTCCTTTATTGCAGCTTTTAGACCAATTACATTTACTGAAAATGCATGTAGACATTATTACAAATAATTGGCATGCAAAATCCAAACTCCATTATGAAGCTACAACAACAAGACATTAAGAAAAATAGTTGTCTTGTATTTAGAACTCACGTAAACCTAATGATATGCAACTAATTACAATATTGATTTGCTTTCAAGATACATATGCAATTTCTAGACAAAGATCTGATCTCTGATATTTGCAAATTTTGGTTACACTCTTTATAATAGAAATGAAGTTGTAGACAATAATTTTACCAACTACTGACCAACAACCTAAATGTAGGGAAGATGCAAATGATGACAACTAAAAATAACCTAGATCAGGCATATTGTTGCAGCAATGTCCTTGATGTAGATACCCAACAATTTCCTTCTCCAAACTTGACTTCAAAATGATGCTAAATGCATAACACTACTATAGCAAAATCACTATAGCACCGTGATTGTTCATCGTCACTGTTCATGCACAGTAGCGAAATCATTGTAGCAATGGAAAAAATGATCTCAAACTAAAAATTAAATTCTTCAAATTTTGGAAATGAACTCTTCAAAATCTACAATTGTTCCTTTCCTCAAAATTGGATTTCTCCCAGCTAAAAGCACAAATCGAATACTCCAAAATTGGCCAAAGGCCACTAATTTTTCCAATGAAGTCCCAATTGAGAAGTCTAAATTAACTCCTCCAAAATCCCAACTAGGGTTGATATTTCACAACCGAAATTGGAAGTAACTAGCTAGGTTTGGTCTTTCACGAATGAAGACTGGAAATCAACAAGCTAAGCATTTAGCTTCAACAATGTAGTAGAAAAAGTGTATTAAACTCAAGATGCCCAAATTCCTAGCCAAAGCTTCTATTTATGCATTTCATACCTCATCACCAAGAAGCTTCTAGAAAAATTCCATATTATATTCTTTAAGTGACTTTAATATTATATTATTTTATTATTAAGTCACTTAAGTTACTTTTTATTATTAAATTAATTAAATAATAAGTCATCCCTTTTGATATTTTATTTTATTGGAATAACTTAATATAAAGCTGATGAAGGGAAAGTCATTTCTGAACTCTTGCAGAAATGCAAGGTATTCTTTGTACCTAGGAAACCTCAATATCCTCCTTAAAAAACATTTCTCAATTAACTGAAATTCTAATATGCGGTTGTTCAACTGAAACCAATTCCCAAATACCTAGCAAGATGGCAAGAACTTTAGCTCTAATGCCACTATGATGTCCTTGGAAAAATTTGACTTTGTTTTCACCTTTTCAAGCCTTGGACATTTCGTCAAACACTTGTCAATCAAAGTATTCAACTGCTATGTGCTTTTTTGTTTGTGTTTTCAAATGCATATAATGATTTGCATAAACTAAGATGACTCAATATGAAGCTACTCAATGACTGATATGAAGTGGAGATGCAATGCAAATATATTTTTGTCTTTTTCAATAAAGATAATTGATTGAAAATGACCTATACAGCTGATAGGTAATTTGTTAAACACTTAGTATGCAAAATAATCTTGCAATGGAAAGCTACAACCACTAAGCATTTTTTCATACACTTTGAATGCAACCTATTTATGAAATAAGAACACCTACAACAAGAAGGTATTTTTACAAGCATATCATATGCAACCCAAACTACTTTATTGTAGCTTTTAGACTGATTACATTGACTGAAAATGCATGTAGACATTATTACAAATAGTTGGCATGCAAACTCCAAACTCCATTATGAAGCTACAACAACAAGACATTAAGACAAACAATTGTCTTGCATTTAGAACTCATGTAAACCTGATGATATGCAACTGATTACAATATTAATTTGCTTTCGAGATACATATGCAATTTCTAGACAATGATCTGATCTCTTATATTTGCAGATTTTGGTTACACTCTTTATAACAGAAATGAAGTTGTAGACAAAAATTTACAAACTACTCACCAACAACCTAAATGTTTGGAAGATGCAAATGATGACAACTGAAAAGAACCTAGATTGGGCATATTGTTGTAGCAA
Organism: Sequoia sempervirens; assembly: GCA_007258455.2. Lineage (NCBI taxonomy): Eukaryota > Viridiplantae > Streptophyta > Pinopsida > Cupressales > Cupressaceae > Sequoia > Sequoia sempervirens. Next base: position 370,834,444 of record VDFB02000015.1, on the reverse strand, counting down.
TGCCCTTGATGTAGATACCCAATGATTTCCTTCTCCAAAATCGACTTCAAAATGATGCTAAATGTAAAATACTATTGTAACGAAATCACTGTAGCACTATCACTGTTCATGCACTGTAGCGAAATCACTATAGCAATAGAAAAATTGATCTCAAACTGAAAAATAAAATTATTCAAATTCTAGAAATGAACTCTTCAAAATCTATAATTGTTCCTTTCCTCAAAATTGGATTTCTTCCAGCTGAAAGCACAAATTAAATACTCCAAAATTGGCCAAAGGCCACTAATTTTTCCAATGAAGTCCCAATTGAGAAGTATAAATTAACTCCTCCAAAATCCCAACTAGGGTTGATATTTCACAACAGAAATTGGAAGTAACCAGCTAGGTTTGGTCTTTAGAAACAAAGACTGGAAATCAACAAGCTAAGCATTTAGCTTCAACAATGTAGTAGAAAAAGTGTATTCAACTCAAGATGCCCAAATGCCTAGCCAAAGCTTCTATTTATGCATTTCATATACCTCATCACCAAGAAGCTTCTAGAAAGATTCCATATTATATTCTTTAAGTGACTTTAATATTTTATTATTTTATTATTAAGTCACTTAAGTTACTTTTTATTTTTAAATTAATTAAATAATAAGTCATCCCTTTTGATATTTTATTTTATTGGAATAACTTAATATAAAGCTGATGAAGGGAAAGTCATTTATGAACTCTTGCAGAAATGCAAGGTATTCATTGTAGGAAACCTCAATATCCTCCTTGGAAACCATTTCTCAATTAACTGAAATTTTGATATGTCGTTGTTCAACTGAAACCAATTCCCAAATACTCAGCAGGATGGCAAGAACTTTAGCTCTGATACCACTATGATGTCCTTGGAAAAATTTGACTTTGTTTTCACCTTTTCAAGCCTTGGACATTTTGTCAAACACTTGTCAATCAAAGTATTCAACTGTTGTGTGCTTGTTTGTTTGTGTTTTCAAATGCATATAATGATTTGCATAAACTAAGATGACTCAATATGAAGCTACTCAATGACTTATATGAAGTGGAGATGCAATGCAAATATATTTTTGGCTTTTTCAATAAAGATAATTGATTGAAAATGACCTATACAGCTGATAGGTAATTTGTTAAACACTTAGTATGCAAAATAATCATGCAATGGAAAGCTACAACCACTAAGCATTTTTTCATACACTTTGAATGCAACCTATTTATGAAATAAGAACACCTACAACAAGAAGGTATTTTTACAAGCATATCATATGCAACCCAAACTACTTTATTGTAGCTTTTAGACTGATTACATTGACTGAAAATGCATGTAGACATTATTACAAATAGTTGGCATGCAAACTCCAAACTCCATTATGAAGCTACAACAACAAGACATTAAGACAAACAATTGTCTTGCATTTAGAACTCATGTAAACCTGATGATATGCAACTGATTACAATATTGATTTGATTTCAAGATACATATGCAATTTCTAGACAATGATCTGATCTCTTATATTTGCAGATTTTGGTTACACTCTTTATAGTAGAAATGAAGCTGTAGACAACAATTTACAAACTACTGACCAACAACCTAAATGTAGGGAAGATGCAAATGATGACAACTAAAAAGGACCTGGATTGGGCATATTGTTGCAGCAATGTCCTTGATGCAGATACCCAATGATTTGCTTCTCCAAAATCGACTTCAAAATGATGCTAAATGTAGAATACTATTGTAGCGAAATCACTGTAGCACCGTCACTGTTCATCGTCACTGTTCATGCACTGTAGCGAAATCACTATAGCAATAGAAAAATTGATCTCAAACTGAAATATCAAATTCTTCAAATTCTAGAAATGAACTCTTCAAAAACTATAATTGTTCCTTTCCTCAAAATTGGATTTCTTCCAGCTGAAAGCACAAATTAAGTACACCAAAATTGGCCAAAGGCCACTAATTTTTCCAATGAAGTCCCAATTGAGAAGTATAAATTAACTCCTCCAAAATCCCAACTAGGGTTGATATTTCACAACCGAAATTGGAAGTAACCAGCTAGGTTTGGTCTTTAGAAACAAAAATTGGAAATCAACAAGCTAAGCATTTAGCTTCAACAATGTAGTAGAAAAAGTGTATTCAACTCAAGATTCCCAAATGCCTAGCCAAAGCTTCTATTTATGCATTTCATACCTCATCACCAAGAAGCTTCTAGAAAGATTCCATATTATATTCTTTAAGTGAATTTAATATTTTATTATTTTATTATTAAGTCACTTAAGTTACTTTTTATTATTAAATTAATTAAATAATAAGTCATCCCTTTTGATATTTTATTTTATTGGGGTATGTGCAGGATCATGATGGGCCAAAAAGTGGCAATATGTAACTGATATGATGGCCCATGTGGCTGGCAACTTTTATTTTACCCAAAATTGATGAAACGAAAAGGATTTTTAAAGGAGATTCTCAGCTTTCCACCAATATAAAATATGCTTTACTTTGAATTTTAACAAATAATTATTATTCATTTTCTATTTGAATTACGACTAAAGTCCTAATTGATAGGTGATTGAAAAACATCTATAGCTTTCAAACTCTATCACATTTTTGAGTCTGAAACATGCATCACATTCTATGCTTTGCATACTATAGGATTAAAAAAAACAATTGAATTTTATCAATTTTTGACCAAGTTAAGGTGGTCAGACATACGAGTTTTTTATATTTTTTAAAATTTGTAATAAAAATTTGATAATTAATTATTTACTTGGAAACAAATTACAAGAAAATGTGCATCACATCGGGACATGAGTCATCTACATATATCTAAAATATTATAAAAAATATATTATCATTTTATTGTGGTTAGGGTGGTCAGACAGACACCTACTTCTTATTTTTTCCCTGAAATTTAAGTACTACTGCATTGAAATTTCAAATTTTCACCAAATAGATTTATATTTTTTTAAAATAAGCCTAGTAGTTTAGAAACTACATTCAATTTGCTACAGATTCTATTGTTACATATTTTTAAAACAATATAGATAACTTATTCAAATTTTTATGTCAAGTTGCCTAACTCTAATTTTTCTAAATTTTTTGCCACTTAAGGGCCTATTTTTTCCATGATGATCTTGCACATACCCATTGGAATAACTTAATAAATAATTAATTTAATAACCCCTCCTAATTTAATTAAACCATCAATCAAGCTATCCTCATGAAGTATCAATAATTTAGACAACTTAATTAATCAATTTAATTAAATCGCCATACCTCCAATTCAAGGACATGACACATCTTCAATTCAGAGATGGAAGATGCAAGATATTTGGAAGATCTCAAAAAATAATTACTTCAGGTAAACAAACAAAAGATAATATTTTTCACCTAAATGTTGCTAGTGAAACTTATTTAATTGCTCAAGTAGATGAAAGTTGGTTATGGCATAGAAGGCTGTGTCATGTGAATTGTGATAACATTGTTAAAGTAAGTTCCACTCAAGCAGTAAGAGATCTACCTAAGCTAATGAAGCCTGCTAACACAATCTGCAAGGAATGTCAGATAGGAAAATAGACTAGAGTCTCTTTCTAAAGAAAACAACATCATACAAATGGTTTGCTAGAGTTGGTGCATACTGATCTTTGTGGTCCCTCCAGAGTTAGAAGTCTTCATGGTGAAAGGTACTTTATGTCACTTATTGATGATTATTCTAGGATAATATGGGTAGCTTTCTTAAGAGAAAAATGTGAAGCATTAGAAAAGTTCAAAAGTTTCAAAGCTATGGCAGAAAATGAGAAAGGCATGAAAATAAAATTTTTAAGGTCAGACAAAGGTGGTGAATTCACCTCCAGGGAGTTTAATTCATTTTGTGAAGAGCATGGAATCAAAAGTCAATTATCTACCCCCCCGAACCCCACAACAAAATGGAGTTGCAGAGAGAAAGAACATAACAGTTTTGGATTATGCTAGAACAATGATGATAGAAGGAAATATGCCTCACATCTATTGGAGTGAAGCTATAAGTACTGCTATGTACACTTTGAACTGAGTAAATGTCAATGGTAATTTTGGTAAGAATCCTTTTGAGATATGGTTTGGTTATAAGCCTATTGTTAAGTATTTCAAGATATTTGGAAGTAAATGCTACATTAAGAGAGATGAGGTTATAGGAAAGTTTGATGCAAGAATCGATGAAGGAATCTTTCTAGGTTACTTTACCAAAAGCAAGGCCTACTAGTGCTATAACAGAAGACTGAGAAAGATGGTTGAGAGTGAAAATGTCAGAGTTGATGAGGACTCTACTAGATCATCCAGATATTGTGGATATGATTTAGATGAAGACAATACAAATCAAGGGAAGAATGCTTAGACACATAATCAACTTCATATTGTGCCATATGTTTCAATAAAAAAACCTCAATTTGTTCTCATAAATCAAGTAAGTCAGGAAGCAGAGAAAATTACAAGTGCATAAGAGAGAACAAAACAACCAGAAGCTCGAGAGAGTCCTAAAATTCCAAGGTATGTAAACCTAAATCATTCTGAAAATAAAATTATAGGAGAGAAGAATAAAGGTGTGCAAACTAGGAGAAAAATTGTAGAAGAATATTGTCTGATTTCCAAGATTGAGCCTAAAGATGTAAATGAAGCTTGCAATGATGAACACTAGATGGAAGCTATGAAAGAAGAACTGATGCAAATTGAAAAGAATGATACATGGACACTTGTTCCCAAACCTAAAGATAAAAAAGTGATTGGTACTAAATGGGTCTTTTGGAATAAGTTGAATGAACAAGGTGAAGTAGTCCAAAATAAAGCAAGACTGGTATGTAAAGGGTATTCAGAAATGGAAGGTATGGATTTTGAAGAAACCTTTGCCCTTGTAGCCAAAATTGAAGCTGTAAGGTTATTTCTTGCTTATACTACATATAAGAACTATAAAGTCTATCAAATGGATGTGAAGTCAGCTTTTCTGAATGGTGAGCTAGAAGAAGAAGTATATATTGAACAACCAGATGGATTTCAACTAATTGATAAGGAAGACATGGTTTGTCAATTGAAGAAAGCTCTATATGGACTTAAGCAAGCCCCCAAAGCCTAGTATGCTAGAATGGACAAATACTTACTGAAGCTTGGATTCAATAAAGGTATTATTGATAGCAACTTATATTTTAAGTTGGATCATGACAAAGAGTTGATTATTGAGGTCTTTGTTGATGACATTATTTTTGGAGGAGATGATAATCTGTGTATGAAGTTTGCTGATGAAATGAAGAGTGAGTTTGAGATGAGTATGATAGGAGAGAGGAATTTCTTTCTAGGATTGCAAGTTACTTAGTTAGATAAGGGGGTCTTCATATATCTCAGTCCAAATATGTGAGAGAGTTGCTAAAGAAATTTGGCATAGAAGACTCAAAGCCTGTTGGTACTCCCATGGTAACCGGATGCAAGTTAACATAGAATGATGATTCTCCTAAGGAAAATAAAACAAGATACAAGTCAATGATTGGTGGATTGCTCTACTTAACTTAGAATGGACCAGACATTATGAATGCTATATGCATGGTTGCTAGATTTCAGGCTGATCCAAAAGAGTCTCATGTGACTAATGTAAAGAGAATCTTTAGGTATCTAAAAGGAATAGTTGATTTTGGGCTTTGGTATCCTAAGGATGATGGTCTTACTTTGAATGTATATAGTGATGTAGATTGTGTAGGAGATGTAGATGACAAGAAGAGTACTAGTGGTGGTGCCTTCTTCCTAGGGAAGAAGCTAGTGTCTTGGTTGAGCAAAAAGCAGAATTCCATTTCTCTATCTACTACTGAGGCAAAGTATTTTGCTGCTGCAAATAACTGTACCCAAGTGATGTGGATGAAATAGATGCTGAAAGATATCAGAGTAGTATATGATGAACCTATTGCCATATACTGTGACAATTCAAGTGCAATAAACATTTCAAAGAATCTGTTGCTACACTCTAAGATTAAGCATATATCCATCAAGTTTCACTTCTTGAGGGAGAAAGTAAATAAGAAAGAAGTTAGAATGGAGTATGTGCCTACCAAAGAATAGGTTGCATACATATTCACTAAGCCATTGCCGAAGGATACTTTTGAGTATCTTAAAGAAATGCTAGGGTTGATTACCCCTCCTGATAAGAACTAAGAGATGCATTTACTTGCATCAATTTGTATGCTTCAAAGCTATATTTCTTGATCTGGATTGATGTTTCCATGGCTCCTACTTAGAGGGAGTAGTCAGATGTGCAAATATATGGTTTAAAGCCTATATGTGGAAAGGTAATGTTTACCTTTGCCATTGATGTCAAAGGGGGGGAAGAGCAATGTGAAAAATCCATTTTGGGGAGAAGAGTAGTTGAGGAGAGTCAGAATCTAAGGGGGAGTAAGTGTATTGGGTTGATGGTATTTTTCACATCATGTGTTTCCATCAATGCCAAAGGGGGAGATTGTTGGAAGTTTTTCAGATGTTGTGGTTGTGCTGCTAATATGTGGTTGTCATTGATGTCAACACTATTAGCATTATTGTACTGAAGGTTGTATATGTTGAGGATATTGAGAAAATTGTTAAAAGAAGAGTTGCAAGTTGCCAGTGGAACAATGAAGGTCATGAAGGTGTCTTGTTCTGTATGTTGAAGATCAACTATTGTGGACTAAAGGGTTTATTGTTGGGAGTATCTAGTTCATCTACCAGAAGTTTTAGAGGTCTACGTGAAGAATTGATCGTGTTGTGTTCTAACAGTGTTTTTGTGGTCTTTGTCACTATTCCTGATTGAATTTTTTGTAATTCTAGTTGCTGTGGATGCCTCTCTGTTAGTTCCTAGTGTTTTTTGATGTTTCTAGATCATTCTCCATCATTTTTGTACGTCCGCATTGATCGATGTGCTCGTGGTCAAAGATTTTTTCTTGTGCATGTTCGGGTTTTCATGTTCCTAGTTGACATGATGGTGGTAACATCTTGTTTTGGGTTCCATCATTGTATTGGCTGATGGTGTTTAATTTGCATTAAAAATTTATTTGTAAATTTGGGCCGACATTGTAAATATGTTTTATATTTTTTGGCCAACAAGTTCGTTGATGTACTTCCATGTTGCAGATATATAAGAATGATTGTTTGAGAAAATTTAGTGTGTGCATAAGAGCGAATGTATGCTAGAGGAATTGCAAATATGTGAATAGTGTTCTAATCATTTGATTGCAGAGCAGAGTGTGAAGAAGTTTGAGCGAAGTGTGAAGAAGTATTTTTGTGCTTAACTAGAACTGTAATCAAGCTTGTGTAGAAGCTATTTTCTCAGTTCATACCTTGTGGATCTAATCCAAATTGCTATGTATTGTTTGGTAGTGAGCTCTAAGCAGTGTGCCTAAATGCATGTGCATTCCCATTATTTTTCATTATAATTTTAACAGGGTATAATATTGTGGACTAACATCCACTATGGTTTTTCCACTAATAGGGTTTCCACGTAAAAAAATCTAGGTGTTCTTTGTGTTTCTTATGTGTTGATTGTTTATGGTTTATTATTTATTCATCAGATTTGAGATTAAGTTAAGTCTGAAAAGTTTAATATTCTGTGACAACTGATTCACCCCCCCTCTTAGTTTTTTGTCCTTGTTTTACCAACAATTACATGTACAAGTATCACACACTCACCTTACTTAAATAACTTAAATGAGATTTTACCAAGTAATTCAACTTAAAGAGAATAAAACAATAAATTCATCACCACCAATGGAGAGAGCATTAAAAGGAAAATAGGCATGATCCTTTAGTTTATTTGTAATGGTTCATTTATAACTTCTAGCAAGATTTCTTACTTTGAAAATTCAATAGTTTGCTTCCTTTCCAAAATTTCTAACCATAAACAATATTTTTAAAGATAACATAAATACCCATATTTGGTGCTTAACACTAAATTTACCAAGAGAAATTATTCTTGAATCTTAAATAGTTCATTGCCCAAAATTTATAAATTACATTTAATTTTCAAAGCTTAGGCCCCAAGCCGATATTGGCATGGTGTGATGGTTTAAAGGTGGCATTGTTGTTCTTGCCACCAAGGTTCAAACCCCATTGGGGTGGTATTGTTGAGTGGTTGTATTCCGGTTCATAGCTTCAGTTCAAAAGTGTTTACCCTTGGAATAAAAAAAAGCTTAGGCCCTAAAATTAAATTACATATTATTCTATGTGGGCCAAATAAAATAATTACTTGATAGAGGACACTCATTAAAGAAGTGATTGATTCATCATGTGAATGAGAGATACAAAGAGAATAAAGGGGGAATCCTAGCTCCTCTATCCCCTAATGCATGCTATAATTTTGGGAATTGTGCATTGAAATTATCCCATTTTCACAAAGCATACACAAAATCCATTGGAAGATACAACAAAATATTCCTTAGCTTGGCTAGTAATATTAATCATTCCATTTATAACTCAAAATCAACATATAATTTGAGAAGTTAAATTAAAGAATAGTGAATAAACAAGCCTTGAAAGCATCATTAGGGTTGAATTATGGTTCCTATCATAGAATAAGCATGAATATCTCAACACATAGTTTTTTCAAAGTATCAGAGTTCGAGATCCCAACATGGTTCATGCTCAATTTATCGGGGATCGAAGAAGTTTTATGCTCAAAATAATAATGGGAACAAGCTACCAAATGATCTATAACCACTTAATCAATTCTAAAAACCATTAAAATAAGAGAAATGAAAAATTTAAACCCAAAGAAAAAAGAAAAATATAAGGCATCAAGGTTTAAGGATTTGGAGTACCTCATAATAGGTACCAAGAAAAGGGTATGTCTAAAATTTTGGTCCCCAAAAATAACATATCATAGATAATATCACAAATCAAATACCTAAGAAAATAAATAGTTCATGTTTGAAAGCACAATCCTAATAGTTAATAAGAAATGATGAACTAGAATTAGACTCTAGGGAAACCAATAACCTTGTACTAAAACAAGTGGAATGGGGAAACTCTTACTCCAAAAAAGAGAATAATTTCAAGAACATGAGTTAGAACTTGAGGATCAAAAGTAACTCTTAACAAATGCATTGAAAATAACACCTCCAAACTCACACTATCCATCAAAGATATAACATAACGTGATCAAGGATTAGACTTCAAGAATACAACAATACAAACACATGAATATGAGGATGACCAAAATATTGACTCTAAGAAGTATAAAAGAACTAAGTGTGGGAGTCAATTCTCAAAAATACCCTAAATTAGGTACCTAGACATGAAGATAACCAAAACTCCTATTCTAAAAAGGGTGAAACAACTAAGTGCAAAAGTCATATCTTGAAGAAACCAAAAAAACATGTGCCCAAAAAGGAGGACGGTCAAAACTTTAACTACAAAAAAGATAGAAAAAACTCTAAGTATGGGATTCAAGCTTTGGGGATCAAAAATAAATTCATCCCAAAATAGGATGGTCAAAACCAAGACCAAAAGTACAAAAATTAACTTTGAGGCTAATGAGGCATCATGCCATCAAGAAATAACATCCCAAAAATATAATAAATAGTTTTTTCAAAGAGAGAAAAGACCCTACAGCTGGGGCACCAAAAATTAACAAAAGAAAAAACAAAAGATAATTTATTTTTTTTTAAAACCAAGAAAACATGTGCCCTAGTGTACAACACATGAAGCAAGAAAAACCAAAACATAAATGAAAAAAGTTACGAAAAATTTACACAAGAGAAGAATATGATATACAATATGTTGAAAGTACTTGATATTAGATGAGAATAATAAGCCACATTGAGAAGGTAACCTCTCAATCCACTTCATATGGGATACCTACAATAGTCTTCAAAAGGAATCAATGCTCAACATGATGAAAATAACCTATATAAACCTCCTATATGTATATCATACTTATTCCTAGGATATCACCCAAACTAAACTAGATAACCCTCCATAAGCCGACCTAAATAGCTAAATAACAATATGATATGATAATGACTTAATTAAGAGTTAAGGTAGCCAAAAGCTGACTCTCATAACATTATACACACTATAGCAATAGGGGCATAACATTTGAGCTAAAATAGTCATAAAATAATTATTTTTTCATTATGTAAATAATTATATCTAGATTGATTAATGGAAATTGACATGAGTATCTTGGATGATTACTTATACAAATATGCCAGACTGAAAGTTGTGGAAATTGATATCATACCTAATAAAATTTGTCTTATGGTGGATGGGGTTCGCTGGTTTCAGGAGGTTGAAGTAGAAGACACAAAACTATTATGCCTCATTTGCGGCTCTCAAGATCACAAAGAGGTAAGTACACCAAAGAAATGAAGCAGGTTTGGAGGAAGAAAAAACATGAGGATTTACACCCTATCATCCAAAGGTCCACTCTTGTTGCCTCTAAAGAGAAGAAAACTCGATTGAGTGATGTATCAAAGGGCGAGAAGGAGGACTCTGAAAAGCCACCTAAGGAATTGAACGACAAGAAGCAACTGGATGATTCCCAACTGAAGTCCTCTCTTTAGGGGAAGAGTCATGATTAGGAGCAAATTGAGGTTGTCGAGGTTGCCTCTTTGGCAAGTGATGATCTAGATTCAAATGTTGAGCCAGATGATGCGCTAGACATTATTGAGGATAGATGCATCTCTCAATCGGCTGCAAAAAAATTGGGTGTGGGAAAAATTGGCACATCTGGTAACACCCGTGGAAGGAAATCCTTCAAACAATTGAGGGAAGATGAGGCTACTACAAAGAAGTTCCCCAACATTACCAAATTCCTAAGTACCAAGGGAGGAAGCCCCTCCCTTGGGAAACAATGAATATAACTACATGGAATGTCAAGGGCCTAAAGGCCCCTAAAAAGTGATGCCTAGTTAGGAATCATCTACAAAAAAGAACAAACAACATTATATTGCTACAAGAAACTAAGCTAGCTGGTGATGAAGAGTTGAAGTTTTTGAAGTATTTCCAATTTTGGAATGGTTATTTCTAGGACTCATTGGGTAATGTGGGAGGATTAGGACTAATGTGGAAAGAAGCTATGGTCTATGTGGAATTTATTAGCTCATCTGCAAACTAGTTGGAAACTAAGATATATGATCTTGGTCTTAATTTTTAATTTGTGATCATTAATATCTACGGCCTGACAAAAACGAAGGAGAAGGCCGCCCTTTGGTGCTTGGTGCTTGACTTGGCATTCCATGTCTTAAGGGACAAATTGATCATTGGTGGAGATTTTAATGTTATCCTGGATCTAACAGAGAAGAGTGGCGGGGTTAGAAGTGTCTCTCAAGCCACCACTGACTTCAAATGATTTGTGGTGGAAGTTGGATTAGTTGATTGTCCCACAAAAAATGGTGTCTTTACTTGGACCAACAAGAAAAAGGATTTCACTGCTATCACTAAGAGACTGGATGGATTTTTTATCTCTCTATGTTGGAGCGATGTTGGTATGCAAGTCCAAGCTGGCATTATGCCTGTGTCAATTTTGGATCACTTCCTAGTTGAATTAATGATCATTGAACAACTAAAACTATTAAATACAAGTTTTAAATTTTAGAATATGTGGTGGTTAGATAGTAGCCTTGTTGGCCTTCTAGAAAGTTGGTGGAATGAAGCTTGGGTTGGAGGATCGATTAGTTTCAAATTAGTCAAGAAACTTCAGATAATTAAGAAAAAATTGAAGGTGTGGAACAAGGAGAAGTTTCAAATTATATTTGTGGAAAAATATCTGGCAGCGCTTAATGAGAAAGTAATCAAAGATGGCATGAGGAATGATGAATTCTATAAAGAGAAAGAGTTGAATGCAAAGTTGGTTGAACTCCTCAAGAGAGGGGAAATTTATTGGAGGGAAAAGTCAAGGGAGGTGTGGCTTAGTGAGGGTGACTGAAACTCTAAGTTCTTTCATGCTTAGCTGTTGGCCAGGAGGGATACAAACAAGATAGAAGAAATCTAGATGATGGAGGACCTCACAACTCATGGCCTTTCAGAAGTGGGTTTGGCTATAGTTAATTTTTTTAAACATCTTCTAGGAAGCCAAAGGGTGCAGGTGGATTGTGGTAGTATTCTGGATTCGATAGACAAACAGGTTAGTGAAGCACACAATATTATGCTCTATGGAGTGGTGACTAAAGAAGAAGTAAAGGCTGCTTTATTTCAGCTACACCTAAATAAGGCACCAGGGCCTGATGGGTTCACTGCAAAATTCTTCCAATCATATTGTAGCTTTGTTGGGGATGACCTTTGGAAGATGGTGGAAGATTTTCTCAGAACTAAGAGGTTCATGAAGGATTTGAACAACTCAGTGATAGCTTTAATCCCTAAAAAACATGAATGCCAATCATTTAGTGACTACGGGCCCATTTTTCTCTTCAATACTGTATATAAGGTGATTGCTAAAGTGCTTTCCAAAAAACTCAAATTCGTGTTAGGGAAAAGTGTATCCATATCGCATAATGGATTCATCCTTGGTCAAGAAATCACTATCTGCATCTTGCTTCTTTATGAGGTGATGCATACACTTACGACAAGCAGGGAGGCATGGATGTTGATCAAGTTGGATGTATGTAAAGCATATGATAAAGTTTCATGGGGCTTCCTAATGAAGGTAATGGAGAAGTTGGGATTCAACTCTCACTAGTGTAAACTCATATACTTTTGCATCTCCTTTGTTTGTTTCTTGGTCTCGATAAATGGGATGTTGCACAACTTCTTTCAATCCACTAATGTACTCAGACAAGGTGATCCCATATCACCATTCTTATTTGTAATTATGGCAGAATCTTTAAGTTGTTCCATCAAAAATAGTTGTCAATGGTTGGAATGGAAAGGTGTGAGGGTGGCATCAAATGTGGAACCAATCACTCATTCACAATTTTCTAATGACACTACCTTGTTAGGAGAGGCAAGTATAAGGGAAGCTAGATTGATCAAAGGGGTGTCAGATGCTTATGAAAAAAATCAGGCCAGGAAATGAACAAGGAGAAGTCATGTATATATTTCTTCAATACAAGGCTTCTGCTACAATAGGCTATTACTAGAATATTGGGATTTCAAGTGGGGAAATTGCCAGCAAAATTCTTAGGGGTGAATTTTTTTGATGGAATGTGCAAAGCAAAGCATTGGGATGAAGTGGTTGGAAATGTAGAAAAAAGGAAATGGCGTGGAAGAATAATTGGCTCACTTTGGTTGGGAGAATAAAAATGGAAAAGGTGGTACTGTCTACAATCCCGATATATACTATGTTGTGTTATGAAGCGCCTGTGAAGGTTGAGGAAGACATGGAAAGGGTATTGAAGAAGTTCCTTTGGGAAGGATCAAAGAACAAAATAATAATACCGCTCATAGGTTAGGATACAACATGAAAGAATAAGAGGATGGTACGGATGGATTGTGAAATATTAGGCTCCAAAATATTGCCCTGGGCATCAAATTAGTATGGAAGATTTACAAGTTTCCTGAAAAGCTATGGTGTCAGATACTACAAAACAAATATCTAGATAATGAGGAGCCTTCTAGAATCTTAACAATAGCAAATGTTGATGGCGGCTCGGTGGTGTGGAAATACATATCAAATTATAGGTCCTTAATCACCAACCACCTTTCATGGAGAATTGGTGATGGTAGGAAGGTTTCATTCTGGATGGATTCTTGGGATGGCCACAAAATTTTGGAAGACATGTTTGATCTAGGTCAGTATGTGGATAGGCTACAAGAGTCTCATGGAACCAAGGTGGTAGATTACATGTGTCAAGATGAAGGTTTGGTTGGCGGTCAATACAAGTGGAAAGAAATGGATTCCATGTTGCTATCGCAAGAAGTTAAAGAGGATGTGGCTTGAAAACTAACTAATAGGTTTGTTAATTTGTGCAATAGGGAGGACATAATTATTTGGTGTGGGGCTACATCCGAGGAATATTCGGCCAAATTGGGATACCATATTCAAATAGCACATAGTGGGTAGAATACATGGATGGAAACTCTATTGGAAGCAGGAAGTGCTACCCAAGGTTGGTGCTTTTCTTTGGGTGGCCCTTCACTAGCGGCGTCTTATAGGAAAAAGATTAAAAAGAATTAGGATTGTAGGTGCATATTGATGCACATTATGTGAACATGAGGAGGAAGGAGTGGATCACCTATTTCTCAATTGTCCTATGGATGGTTCCTATTGGGATTGGTTGTAAGGGGCCTTTCATTTCTAGGGACCAAGATAGGGGAAGCTTAGGGAATTTATGAATAGTTGGCTGACTAAAAATAAGAGTGGCTATTGGCATGGAATCTAGATATTGGTGCCATCATTGATCATATGGAATTTGTGGAAACAGAGGAATGGAAACATCTTCAAAGATGAATCTCTAAGCAGTGATCTTCTTATTGCAAAGATTCAAGGAGCCATCATTGAGACAACAAATAATAGAAATAGCATAGGTGCTAAGGAAATGTTCACAAGGTGGGACAAGGAGATCCAGAAGGTTTGGCCTGACCTCAAAATGCCTAAACCCTCAGCCCCTAGGTTGGGTAAGGTCAATAGGAAGGAGGTGCACTAGCTACAACTAGTGAGATTAAAATGGAAACTAAACTTCAATGGGGCTGCCAAAGGCAACCCTGGGTGGGTTGGGGCTGGATGCATAATTATGGACAACTGTGGTCAGTGTGTGTGGGCAACATCAAAGTCTCTAGGCATTCGATCTAACAACATGGCTGAGATGGAGGCCTTAGTGCTAGGCTTGGAGTTATGTATCCAAAAAGGTATAGATACTATGGAAATTGAAGGTGACTCACAAATCTGTATATAGGAAATTTCCTTAGGAAAATCGCCAAGTTGGAAAATGGACAATTGGATTGGTAAGATTAAATTCCTTCTTGGTAAGCTGAATGACTTCTCCATCGCACATGCATATAGGGAGGCTAATAAAGCTATTGATTTGTTGGCCAATTATGATGTATCCTAAGAGAATGTGGTACTCATTGATTCATCCACAGATAGGTGGTTAGGGCTACAAGCTATTCTAGAAAAAGATAGTTCAGGGAGTTGAGGTGACTGACCTGGCACAATTTTGGGCCCATGAAGGAGCATCAAGAATTGTGACTCACATGGTGGTAGGTGTTGGTAATAGGAAGCAAATCTGGTCATGGATTCAGCTTGGATCCAAAGACTGAATTGAGGCCAGATGCTGTGGAATTTTCTTTTCACAAGTTATATTAGCCTGAGCATGGTAGGGTGTAATGCACATTTAGCTAGTAAGCAAAGCTGGAGAGCTAAACATAAAATAAGGATGGTGCATTTCTTTGGGCTGAGCTGCATGTACGTTGAAGAGACTGTCATGGAGCAATGCAAGAGGCTCTTTCCAATCCAAAGCTCAGTGGTGTTGAAAGAGATAGTGAATGTGGTTAGGAGAGTACTCCAAGAGGAAAGGAATTGGTGTGATGGGAAGATATATGAAGCAGTAATCGGGTTGTTGGTTGACATTCTCTTCTCTCAGGAGAGGATAGTGGAGTTCTTAGTGGGATTTGTGGCGAAGGCCAATGCTCAAGCTTTGGAAAATGCTACATTGGAATTGGCAGAGGATGGTCTAATGAGTCATCTAAGATTATTCTTTGACGTTGTCGACATTGGAGCCGAGGAGGATGAGGGCAAGATGTATGAAGAGGAGGCTTTAAGGCAATGTTTGGAAGCGAGGAGGAACTTCTTGGAGAACGCGTGGGAATTCTACAGAACTAGAGTCATAAACTCCAACATGGGGGGCATTTTCTAGATACATGGAATCTACTTTATCTTGGCTTGGTGAGGGTAGCCTAGCTCAGACAATGGGTATGGGTCATAGTCTGGCTGTGATATACCAATATATGATAATGTAAATGGGAGGTTCTGAGTTTTTGAAAGTGGTTTTGAAAGACCTCTAGCTTGCTTAGCCAACTGAATCCTATGTAATTGGGCGCTATCCCCTTTTGATAACACTTACCTATAAAAATAAAATAAAATAATATCTAGATTGATGCCATATATTTTTTTTTAAAAAGCTTGAAAAAATAAAAGTTACTAAAAATATTCTAATACCTAAGATTTCAATTTCACTAACCAATTTCATCATAAATTAATTAATAAATAGAAAAGAAACTTTGATTATAAAAAATTACAAATTTAAAAACTATAAATTTTGATCTATAATGGGTTTTAATTTCATCAAAAAATTTGAAAAAAACTCATCAGTTATATTGATAAAGTTAGTTTTTCTATTATTTTCATGGTTTGCGCTTATAGGTCCAAGACTAAAGGATCCTAAAATACAAGAAAATTTGAGTTTCAAATTTCAAATTTTATGAAATGTCTACCTTCTCTAAAACATGTATCCATTTTAAAAGGAAGTAGGAATATGATATAATTAGAAATAGGTACCTTTTCAAAAAAAAATAGGTACCCATTTTAGAAATCTAGGTTCAAGGTCTGAATCCTTAATGAGTACCCATTCATGTCTATATTTTTTTCCTAACACTTCCCCTAAATGTGAACTCAACTTTTTGCTTCCACCCATAAAATAAATTGGAGTGAAAAAGAGACATATATGTGTGTTTAGATAAATGAAAATGAATCTTTTAAAGTTTAATATCAAATGAAATTATAAATACTTATAAACAAAAAATGCTCAAGTAGATAATGATGTCTTCATGATATCAAAATATACAAATGAATAAGCCATAATCATAAAGGTTCCTTAATTAAAAAAAATTGAAATAATGTATTGACTAGTATGTCAAAGATT
This sequence comes from Sequoia sempervirens, assembly GCA_007258455.2. NCBI lineage: Eukaryota > Viridiplantae > Streptophyta > Pinopsida > Cupressales > Cupressaceae > Sequoia > Sequoia sempervirens. Next base: position 370,817,662 of record VDFB02000015.1, on the reverse strand, counting down.
TTGAATTGTATGTGTAGCTTTTGTATTTAAATTCATCACCATAGTTCATTCTAATCATCAACCGTATATGGGATTAAAATCAAATAATAATTAGACAAATAAATGTAAAATCATATTATCATTGTTGTGCTAATTATAAATTCAAATTTTGATTACTATTTGTAGATCATCATCTAAAATATTTATTTGATTTGTTATTTAATAAATCTAGAAGATTGATTCATTCAAATGAAACTAAATTATCTTCCTCTTCTTTATAACAAATTCTTAGCTCCACCTAGTTTATTTTACACATACATACATACATATATATATATATATATATATCTTGGTAAACATCTATTATAAGTACAAATAGTCTATTTAAGTTCACAATGAAAATACACAATCTAAATTGGAGCACAAGCATGCTCTTGTGCTAGGCCATTAAATTCTTAGGTCTTAGTCATCATAGATTTTGATCAATTATTTAATTGTGAATTTCCTTCTCTCTTCATAAAGGTGAAAGTCCACCTTGCAGAAAATTTGAGGTAACTCCTAACTCATCTCAATCTATTTCAATATATGTCATAATTACATTTATTATTCTTAATTTAATTACTTACCTAATATGAAAACTTGAATAATTTTTTTTTAATTATGTTTGTAAGAGAGTGATGATAGTGTTAGTATTACCATTTTAAAAATAGTATTACAAATATTCACAAACAATGTTGGAGGAAAAAATCATACCCCTAAAGTCCATATCAACCTAGAACAAGATTACAAAAATCATAAAATAATATAATTTTTAAATATTTTATTCTCAAAAATAATAAGCTTATAAAATAAATGATAACATCAATAATGAAAGTGAGTACTTCTAAATAATTGAATTTGCTTAAATTCTTTAATTTTAAGAACATTTCGAAAATTATTTAATTATTAAGAAGACTTTCGTGAAGGATTTTGCTTCCAATCATGAATGATAAGAAAGAATAAAATTAGTTTTTGAAGACTTCAAAAATTCTACCAATTATTAAAGATCGGAAGATGCAATTATTTCATAGCTCCTTTTAACATAGAAAGATAGCATAAATGGCCATAATTCCAAAGTTACCAAGAAAAAAACCGGAAGAAATTTATTGTTTGAACACTTAAAAATATAAAGCAAAAAGAATGCTCAGTCATTGAGAACACCTTCACTTTCACTCGAGTGATATTTTGTTTGAAATATAAAGTGGATTGTCATGATGCATTGAATAATCAATTACTGAGAATATTTTTAACACTAGCAATTATTTCGTAACACCTTTTAATGCAGAACGATGCTCTTGGTCAAAAGTCGAAGTGATCTTAATTCCAAAAGTACCAAGAAAGAAAACGAAAGAAGTTCTGTTTAAGTTGAGATGGTTTAAGTTTATATCTGCCAAGGTCCCGGACGAAACTTTGAAGATCATGGTCGGTTGCAACTCTAATAGCTACTAAAGAGTATACAGTGACAGTGTGATAACCTGGGCAGTGTATATCTCCTCTGCTTGGCGTTCGTGGCAACCCTGGGCTTCGTGGCAACCCTGGCTTCATATGCAATAGGTTTATATGTTTTGTTGGCACCAAGCTGTTTATGGCTAGCGTTAGTCACTTGCATCCCAATATGCACCGTGTCTTTAATCATTATTAGCTTCACCATGATTTATCTGATTGCAAAGATTGATTCATCCTATTATATGTTTTTTTGATGGAGGTCATCCACAAATTACTTTTTGCTACCCGATACGGGAGCATGAGCCTTCTTGGGCTGAACCTCTTCGGCTAAGAGCCAAGGACTAAGGGGTATCCATTCCACCAAATTAGCCCGGTAGACCAAGGGCCCGGTGACTATTATGTGAGTTTTATTATTCATCATGCAGGATTCTCCTCTATCTATCATGTGAGTCTTACTATTCATCTTATTGTATAAGTATAAATAATAGTATAAGAGGTTATTGTGCTGAAAGGGGACGGTTGTCCTCGCTTCTCTTGTATCTATCTATATACAATATATAAATTTCTCTATGTAAACTTCTACACCTCTAATGTATGAGGAAGTAAATTTGTTGCTGAGTTTCTACAAAAGTATTGTCCTCAATGTTAATTTTGGGTAAGTATACAAATATGGTGGGACAAAAAGTGGTCTTAAGTGGCCACTTTTTTAAAAAAATTAGGAAAGATTGACCTTAGATGAGAAAATGGAGATAGTTACAATCAAAATTTTAAGATGAAAAAAAAAAGATTCGTAGTGCTCCACCCCAATTTTTTTGAAAAATAATCAAAAATAAAAAAAAATGGTAGCGATTAAGGGTTCAAAAGGCCACACAAATTGGTCTTGTTTTTCTAAAAACATAACATAATGCTTGGTGGCCCCCCTAAAATGTTAAATTTTTGTAGTATTTTAAAATCATTTCGATGAGAAATTAGCTAACACCATGTAGTTTATACTTGATTTTTTTATAATTTTAATGAATATATGATTTTAACTAATTTTCAAAGTGGACACATCCTAAAAAATAGAATTTTGAGTTTGCTCCACCCCAATTTTTTTGAAAATATAATCAAAAATAAAAAAAAATGAATAGTGTAGAATGGAGTTTAGTCTCTAAAAATGTAATTTATTTAAAATTTCAATGAATGATTAAAAAATAAAGTAAAAAATACCAAACATTGGTTTTTAACAAAAAAAAGATACACCAACAAATAAATTAAAGATGAAATCCTTAACATACTCAAAATGTGAAAAAAAAATACATGGTTAGATAGCTAAGAGAGAGCTTAACATTACCCAGGTGTTTTTACTTGACCTTGAAACACATGCAAACCTAATGGGGAGCATTCTTGAGATTATGTGATTTTTTTAGAATCTAGAAAAACATGTCTTTGGGTGTTGGAAAGTCAATCCAAGGCAAATCCAAGCCAAAGGCTTGGTAATTCCCAAAGTAGGAAAAAAAGTGAGCGCATTATAATGCATTCACATTATGTCAAAGTTGTGACATAATGTCCAAGGGGTTGAACTTAATCGGTTGAAACATTGAATTCTCAATCTGGAGATCCAAGTTCAAATCCCAAAAGGGACATCTAATATGGAATTCTAAGTTGTGACTCTTGGTCTTCCATTAGTTATTTTTAGTGTGACTACTTGAAAGGAGATAGCATTAGTTTCATGGTTGTGCTCACAATGAGATTGTGTTGATCTCATGTTGATGCTCGAATGAGAAAAAAATAATTTTAAATAATTATCAATATAAAAAAAAGTTGTGACATAACATGAGCGTGTTATAATGTGCTCACATTATGCCTTCTTTTAACTTTGTTATTGTGTTTTCCTTTGTATGCATGTATGTATGTTTGTATGTTTGTATGTGTTTATATATGTTTGTATGTATGTGTGTTTCTTTTTTTCTTTGTATGCATGTATATATGTATTTATGTATGTATGTGTTTGTGTGTGTATGTATGTATGTATGTATGTAAGAATAAGGAAGAAGAAAGAACATTGAAACAATCACATGATTGAGATGAAAGATAATGGAAAAGGTTAGAAAAGTGTGATAAGAATCAAGAGGGTGTATCAAGAGGGATGCACTTGAAATAGAGTGGTTTATAACCTAAATTATATCTATAAAGGTGGGGTTGACATTGATGATGACTAAACCCAATTATACAATTTTTTGGAGAACCTCAATGATGAGGCACTAAGATGTTACAGTAAAGAAAGCCCTAAGTATGATAAAACATGGAAAATTGATTGAATTATTTATGAAAACTTTCCACTCACCTAATGTATGAACAAAAAACATAAATAAAATATGGAAGGTGATAAAAACTAGGGAGGAATCACTAAAATGTTATGGATGATGATTTACAAGTGTGGCTAGAAATCTAAAAGAAACCTTGACATAAAAGAAATGAATTGAGTGTTTTATTTTAGGTTTAACCTCTCACATTATAGAGAAAGTAGATGAGAAGATTTCCCTTTCATATAAGGATGTAATATAATTGACCATTAGAATATAATCCTAATCAAATATATGGGATCAATAAAGGAGGAGACACTAGATTTAAATTCCTCTAATTTAGTATTTATTGTGGTATCCATTTCCCTAGAGTGAGTATTCACCATTACGAGGGGTCCCAAAGTGTCTTTAAAAAGTGTGTCAAGTTTATACACCATAATGGTCAACTTAATTCTCTATAGTATAGGGTTTAGGGATGAGGATGCAAGGTGAAGGGTTTAGAGTTGAGGGTTGAGGGATAGTGTTCAAGGTTGAGGGTATTGGGTTAAGTGTATAGGGTATAGGGAATAGGGTTTAGGATATTGGGTATAGGGAATGTCACATACATTCTTGTATTTTCTTTAGTGTCCACTCCCTTAGCATCTTGTGTAGGCTCATTTTAGACCCTACATTAGCCTTTTTCACCTCTCAGGATGCTGTGGACCCCATTTTAGCAGTTACCTTCTCACGCTAGCTTTACATCAAGCCTTGTACTTTTCTTGTTCTCATCATTTTGTAGCCTGATGTGTCTAGACACTAGCATGTTGCAAAAAAATTTGCACCACTGTAGCATCGTGAGACATTTCTAGATTCAAATGATCATTTCTGAGCATGTTTCCACTTGTCAACTCCTTTTGTTGGTGGTAACAGCCCAGGACGTCTTATAACCGCTTGGGAAGCTTATTTTCCTTCCTCTTCTCCCTTTAAATGCTATTTTTCCAATTCATTTGTGATTATGGATTCTCTCTAGCTTCTTGGCTTCTGTCTTTTCCCTCTTTACTCTCTTTTCTTTCACATATGTCTTGCTTCTTACAACTTCAAGAACCATCACATTCTTACAATGCTCTTCACAAATTTCTTGACTCTCATAGCTTTTCTCTCTCTCTTTGGCTTCCTTAAGTCTTGTAGCTGATATCTCTCTTACCTTGTGCTTGAGAGCATCTTGGGATTTCTCACATCCCCAATCAATTGCATTTCTATCTTGTGATATGGGTTCTCCTCCTTGAGTGAGGATTGCTTTTATCATTTCGTATTTTCTTACTTTGTTCACTTTCTCTATCTATTTGGTTGTTCGTGGAGGTGGGAACACCAAAATGGGGCTTTGACTGAGGCAAACCCCTAAATAGCTCTGACATTTTCTCTCAATCTTACATATGTAGGTATTGAAGATATTCATTTTCTATAAGCTTCATTACTTGGGTCGATGCGAGTATTTTCTCTCTCTTAATCTCTTCATCATTTCTAATTCACTTTATTTCAGTTATGTTATACTTTTTTATTCTCTCACATTCTTAAGAGTTCTTACCAATCTTATTGCTAGTATTCATTTAGTTGTTTTTTGTGATAAACTCATTTTTTGGTCTATACAAGATGCCAACACACCTCTAGGACTCTAGTGCACTACGATTCTATTTGTTGATCGAAAGCTCATCAATTTGTGCAAAAATTCACTGTGACCTACTCTTTTTTATTCTGCAACTCTCATCCTATTCCTTGAGGTATTTTAAGGCAGTTCACCCACTAGGATTCTCTTTAGAATAAAGATATTGATTAGTAGTGAATCCCCCTTCCCTACACTACCATTTAGGGTTCTCTTAGAAGTTCTCCTATCAATGATATCAAGGTAACCAACAACAAAACTATATTTTTAAAAAAATTATATTTAGCTCAACATTCTTCAAAGATTTTATCAGCTCCCTTTATAGGAAATTATTTAGGAACTTTTTTGGCATACAATTAGTCTTAGATCTATTTTGGAACTTTTTTGGCATACAATTAGTTATAGATATACTTACTTGTCCAAGCAGTGTCTTTGCAAGCTTTGATATTTTCAAGATATTTATAATGTGTAGCATTTGTACCATGAGATCTATCAATCGATCTTTTCTTTGATGTAATTTAATCATGTTATTATGGAATAACATCTTTTCCTTCAACTATTATCTTTTACTTTTCTCTTACTCCTTCCACCATAACTTCTTCTAGATCTTTATCTTGCAACCTTTTCTTTTCTCCCTTGTTTCATACTTGATATCTCTTTCACTAAAACATATCTATAGAAGAGGAGGATTCACTACTCATGAGTTCTCTTCATTCAGAGAGCCTCATGGGGCGAATTTCCCTAAACTACTTCAGGAACAACAACAACAACAACAAGAGTTTTAGAATTAGAAAGAGCATGCCATAGGTATTTTCTGGACAAACTGACAAGCTCTCGGTCAAAGGATGACAACGCAGCGCACTAGCATCCTAGAGGCGTGTTGGTGTCTTGTATAGACCAAAGAATGAGTTTATCATAGAAAATTCCTAAATGACTGCTAGCTATCTGATTGCTAAAAATTTATAGAATGTGCTAAAGTAATAGAATATAATAGAACTAAAATAGAGTGAAGAGGAAATAACAAAGATAAGGAGAAGAAAAGAAAGACATACAACCATGGAAGTGATGAAGCCTCTAGGATGTGAATTTCTTCAAAAGCTACATGCATGGTATTTGGAGAAAATGTTGGGGCTGTATAGGGGCTTGCCTCAATCAAACCCCCATTTTGGTGTTACCACCTCCATAGACAACCAAAAAGATAAAGAGAAAGAGTGTAATTGAAATGGGGAAAAGTGTGTGGTGAAAGAAAAACCCACTTAAGAGTAGAACCTGCACCTCCAAGTATGAGTGATAAAAGAAATCCCTGCTCAAGGAGGAGAACCTGTATCACAAAAGAGGTGATAAAAGCAATCCCCACTCAAGGAGGAAAACTCATATCACAAAATGTAGAGATGCAATGGAAGGGAGATGTGGAATCTCAAGATGCTCACAAGCATGAAGCAAGAGCCAAAGGAGTTGCAAAGAGGGAGACAAAGAGAGCTGTAATAGCCAAGAGTGTGTTGTAAAGGATGTAAGAGTGTTGTAAGAGCTTGAGGAAATGTTGTGACAAATAAGGGAGTTATACAAGCAAGAGTAAGATGGAAAAATGCTTGAGAGAGAAACCAAGGAGAGGAAGCTAGAAGTAGAAGAGTGGAGCTAGAAGAAGTTAGAAGATCTACATCTCTCTTACCTGTCCAGTGTGAGATCTTGGGATTCCTCACATCCCCTATCAATTGCATTTCATTCTTGATATGGGTTCTCCTCCTTGAGTGAGGATTGCTTTTATCACTTCGTATTTTCTTACTTTGTTCACTTTCTCTATCTATTTGGTTGTTCATGGAGGTGGGAACACCAAAGTGGGGCTTTGACTGAGGCAAACCCCTAAATAGCTCTGACATTTTCTCTCAATCTTACATGTGCAGGTATTGAAGATATTCATTTTCTATGAGCTTCATTACTTGGGTTGATGTGAGTAGTTTCTCTCTCTTAATCTCTTACTTCATCATTTCTAATTCACTTTATTTCAGTTATGTTATACTCTATTATTCTCTCACATTCTTAAGAGTTCTTACCAATCTTATTGCTAGTATTCATTTAGTTGCTTTTTGTGATAAACTCATTTTTTGGTCTATACAAGATGCCAACACACCTCTAGGACTCTAGCGTGCTACACTTCTATTTGTTGATCGAGAGCTCATCAATTTGTGCAAAAATTCACTGTGACCTACTCTTTTTTATTCTGCAACTCTCATCCTATTCCTTGAGGTATTTTAGGGCAGTTCACCCATTAGGATTCTCTTTAGAATAAAGATACTCATTAGTAGTGAATCCCCCTTCCCTACACTACCATTTAGGGTTCTCTTAGAAGTTTTCCTATCAATGATATCAAGGTAACCAACAACAAAACTATATTCTTAAAAAATATATATTTAGCTCGACATTCTTCAACGATTTTATCAGCTCCCTTTATAGGAAATTATTTAGGAACTTTTTTGGCATACAATTAGTCTTAGATCTATTATTGATAGATATACTTACTTATCCAAGCTGTGTCTTTGCAAGCTTTGATATTTTCAAGATATTTATAATGCGTAGCATTTGTACCATGAGATCTATCAATCGGTCTTTTCTTTGATGTAATTTAATCATGTTATTATGGAATAACATCTTTTCCTTCAACTATTATCTTTTACTTTTCTCTTACTCCTTCCACCATAACTTCTTCTAGATCTTTATCTTGCAACCTTTTTTTTGCTCCCTTGTTTCATACTTGATATCTCTTTCACTAAAACGTATCTATAGAAAAGGAGGATTCACTTCTCATGAGTTCTCTTCATTCAGAGAGCCTCATGGGGTGAATTTCCCTAAACTACTTCAGGAACAAGAAGAAGAAGAAGAAGAAGAAGAGTTTTAGAATTAGAAAGAGCATGCCATAGGGATTTTCTGGACAAACTGACAAGCTCTCGGTCAAAGGATGACAACGCAGCGCACTAGCATCCTAGAGGCGTGTTGGTGTCTTGTATAGACCAAAGAATGAGTTTATCATAGAAAATTCCTAAATGACTGCTAGCTATCTGATTGCTAAGAATTTATAGAATGTGCTAAAGTAATAGAATATAATACAACTAAAATAGAGTGAAGAGGAAATAATAAAGATAAGGAGAAGAAAAGAAAGACTTACAACCATGGAAGTGATGAAGCCTCTAGGATGTGAATTTCTTCAAAACCTACATGCATGGTATTTGGAGAAAATTTTGGGGCTGAATAGGGGTTTGCCTCAATCAAACCCCCATTTTGGTGTTACCACCTCCACAGACAACCAAAAAGATAAAGAGAAAGAGTGTAACCGAAATGGGGAAAAGTGTGTGGTGAAAGAAAAACCCACTCAAGAGTAGAACCTGAACCTCCAAGTATGAGTGATAAAAGAAATCCCTGCTCGAGGAGAAGAACATGTATCACAAAAGAGGTGATAAAAGCAATCCCCACTCAAGGAGGAGAACTCGTATGACAAAATGTAGAGATGCAATGGAAGGGAGATGTGGAATCTCAAGATGCTCACAAGCATGAAGCAAGAGCCAAAGGAGTTGCAAAGAGGGAGACAAAGAGAGCTGTAATAGCCAAGAGTGTGTTGTAAAGGATGTAAGAGTGTTGTAAGAGCTTGAGGGAATGTTGTGAAAAATAAGGGAGTTATACAAGCAAGAGTAAGATGGAAAAATGCTTGAGAGAGAAGCCAAGGAGAGGAAGCTAGAAGTAGAAGAGTGGAGCTAGAAGAAGTTAGAAGATCTTAGAAGATAAAATGGATTGAAAAGACCACTTTTAAGGAGGGAAAATAAGCTTCTTCATCCGTTACAAGGCGTCTCAGACCGTAACCACTGAAAAAAGGTGAGGATAAGTGAAAAACATGCATAAAGACAATTTCTTAAATGTTGAAATGTCGTAGGATGCTAGCACAATGTGCAGATGTCCACACAACATGTTAGTGTCTAGAACGTCATGCTACAAAACAACAAGAACAGGAAAGCACCAGGGTTGTCGAAAGCTGACACACAAGGATAGCTATTGAAAGAGGGGTGCTGGAGCATCCTTAGAGGGGAGAAAGGCTAGCAAGGGCTAAAATGAGCCTACACAAATGCTAAGGGAGTGGACACTAAAGTGGATGTAAGAATGTATGTGAAATTGCAAGGGGTGCAATTTTATGATTATACATTTTCCCCCCACTTTAGCAGGCATATGAATCTACATTAATGTGCATGCTAAAGGAAATATACTAAACATAAATAAAATAATCTACCAAAAGGATACTGTAGAGGAAGTGGATAACTCCTCGAACCATGGAAGCATGCCCCCAAGCTTAAGATCTACAAAAAAAATACATTAGACAAGGAAAAAATTGCACCAGACAACAATGTTAGAATATAAAAACCTAAATAATTTGAGTCAGCAAAGTGAAGAGACCTCGATGTAGAAGGTTGTCTTAGTACTATGCATCGTCCCAAGATTAATAAATAACACACTTAGAAGAATTATAAAACAAAGAGAGGAATTGTATATACATAGGATTAAGAAGATGCAGATCTTCGATCTGGTATATACATAAGGGAAGAGAAGAGAGAAAATAATTTAAGCACCTCATAGGCCCACAAACCTGCAAGGAAGGTTTCCTTAAAGATCTCTCACATGAAGGAAATTGAGAAAAGCATCTTATAGGCCTGTGGACCTGGAAGGAAGCGTCCCCCAAGATGTCTTACATGGAGGAACCCTGGAAAGCACCCTACAGACCCACAGACCTATAGGGAAGGTGTCCTTCAAGATCTCTCACATGAAGGAAACCCAAGAAAGCACCCTACAGGCTCACAAACCTCCAGGGAGGTATCCCCCAAGATCTCTCACATGGAGGAAACCCAAAGAAAGCACCCTACAGACCCATAAACCTGTAGGGGAGCCACCCCCAAGATCTCTCGCATGGGGGAAGCTCAAAATAAGTTCCCTATAGACCCCCAAATCTGCAGGGAGGTATCCCCTGAGATCCCTCACATGAAGGAAACCCAAGGAAGGGGACTCTGCAGAGTCAAAAAGTGACTTCATAGGTGCACTTGCAAAGTGAAAGCCGCCACATAGGTACGTAAGAAAAAAGTCACACAGACCATCAAAAAATTTGAGAGATTTCAAAAGGGTCCCTTAGGAACCCTTAAAAGGAGAAAAGGGGTCCACTCAAGGAATGATTCAATTGAAAGATAGAGAGAAGAGAGGGGGTCCTTAAGAAGGACACACATATCCAGAACAAGTTATCAGTGCACCCAACATATAGGGGAGAAGAACTATGCAAGATACTTAGAACATACAAGATAGAGATAGACCTTAATATCAATTTCTATTCAAAGAGGAGGTAGGTGCATCAATCAAATGAGAGTTTGATGACACCTGAATAAAAAAGTTGTATTTTATCTTTCAAGGCCTTACATTCACTAGTGGAATGGCTATCACTTGATGTTATGCACAAAAAGAATGTTTATAATGTTCATGAGATTTCTTGTGTGTAGGAGAAGGAAGAGTAATCAAGTAGGCTTTTAGAAGCTACAAAAAAAAATGCTCTTTCTTAGAGAAAGGATGATGAGCACGGGAAGTTATCGTTTCTCTTGTGATGAAAATTTTGAGTGATCACAAGAAGATATGAAGCTAGCAGACAATGGAGGATCTACATGGAGAACATTATTCCTGCAAAGGGGATCATACTTCTCTAGGAGATCACCATTATCTTTCTTGACAATACTACCAACATTAACCTCTTCAATAGAAGTGTGATCATCTTCCTCAAAAGGTGGAGGATCAACTCTAAGAACATTACAATAATTTCCCACACTACCCTGCGATATAGAGGAATGACCATCTTCGATAGTAGGTGTGAATGATTTTATTGAAAGGTTTAAGTGGATGGGGTCGAATTTATATTCCTCAATGAAGGAATCTATAAATTCTAAAGAACCCCAATCATCACCAAGACATGTGTTCTCTTGAGAAGAGATAAGAGAAGACAAGAGATTTCTTGCTTCAGAAGGATCTTCCTTAGGGATATTTATCTCGAGAGTATCCTTTGTAGTTTTTATTTTTGGAGTAAACATCGAAACATTGGAAGAACCTGAAGGAATAAGAGTAGGAAAAAGAAAAACTTGACCAACAACTTCCATCTCACATAAGTGCCTAGCATCAAGGTCAGCCTTAACTATGATTAATTGATTATTACAAATGAACTTAATAGATTTATGCAAGGTAGACGGGACTGCACCATTAGCATGAACCCATGGTCTACCAAGAAGAAGGTTATAAGGTAAATTTTCTAACATAACATAAATAAGGGTGGGCATGGTAATGGGTCCAAGCTATAAAGGTAATACTATTGTACCTAGAGATTTTTTCCCAACATTATTGAACCTATGAATAATAAGAGAAGTGTTAAGAGAAGATGGATCAATATTAATTTTAGGCAATAGATCGATGCTACATACATTGAGCACCAAACCAATGTCAACAAGAGTACATCTAATGCCAATTTTATTAATGTTGATTATGATCATTAAAGGGTCTACTTGCTTCTATACTTTTTGGGGTGAGAGCTCTTGTAGATAGAATGTAATATTCGGTGAATCCGCACAAATATAAGCTATCAACGCATCAACATATATCGGCCTAATGGAAGAAGGAAAGTGGGTATTTTGCAAGGCTTCTTGAAGCATACCTTGATAAATCAAAGTAGACTGAAGCAAGTCCCACAATGAGATATTATTCAGAGTGACTTGGCATTTCTCGACAAGATCATAATCACTAGGTACTTTAGCTATAGGTTTAGGTGCTTGAGGAAGGCTTGGTTGTTTATTCATTCTATTCTCATAAGTATGGGCTACTGCTCTATAAGAGGGAGCCTTAGAAAGATCAGGAGAGTCATTATCAAATGTAACACCATTAATAGAACAAACCCTTTTAGGATAAGGACTAGTTGGAGTCACATAAATGACTAATCTCTTAGGCCTTTGAGGGGCAACAGAGACATAAATTACATTTATGGAATCATCACAACTAGTAGAATAATTATTTGAAGACATATTTTCAACATCAATCCAAATAGGATCAAATGTGAAATAATTATTTGAAGAAACATTCTCAACATCGATCCAAAGAGAATCAAATGTGGAAGGAGGTTCATTATGCACTAATGCATCATCTCTAGAGGAGGGTGCATGAAAACAAAGATGAGCTTCATCATTCAAAAATGAATCATCCCTAAAAGAGAGTGCATTGGAATGAAGATGAGATTCATCATTCACCAATACAACATCCCTAGAAGAGAGTGCATTGGAATAAAGGGAAGGTAGAGTAACATTAAGAAAAGTATCAATGCTTTCATCTTCTTGCAACAAAATATCCTTTGAAGAAAGAGGACTTTCATGAGAAGGATTAAAGGTATCAAGTGACACGGGAAAATCCAATTCACTGTTGCATGCATGAAAATGAATATCATTAAGATTTTGAACAAAATTGGATACTAAACTAATAAAAGAAGATATTAAATTCATTACATTTTTTTCAGTATAATTTACATTTTTAGAGGTCTCTAGAGTAGAATTTGAGGTCAGAACTTGCATCGATCCCTAAAATTCAATTTCCAAAGGCACTTGTATTTTAGTGACAAAACTTGTTCTCTAGGAGATGTTTCCAACAGTGCAAACAGTTTTGAATTTTGAGCACCGAGTCAAAAGTTGTGACCCCGCCAAGTAGGGTTAAATAAATTCCTAGCTTTTTGGAATATTTTCTCTTCACGTTAGGCTCACCAAAATGTATAAGAGGGGGATTCACTACTCACAAGCTCTCTTCATTCATAGAGCCTCATAGGGCGAATTTCCCTAAACTACCTCAGGAACAACAACAACAAGAGTTTTGGAATTGGAAAGAGTAGGCCACAGGGATTTTCTAGACAAAATGACAAGATCTCGTTCAAAGGAAAATAGTGTAGAATACGGATGACAGCGCATCATGCTAGGGTCCTAGAGGCATGCTGGCATCTTGTACAGACCAAAGAATGAGTTTAACACAAAAATTCCTAAATGATTGCTAGCTATTTGATTGCTAAGAATTTACAAAATGCGATAAAGTAATAGAATATAATAGAACTAAAATAGAGTGAAGAGGAAATAAAAAAGATAAGGAGAAGAAAAGAAATACTTACAACCACACAAGTGATGAAGCCTCTAGCACATGAATGTTTTGAAAACTGGCATGCATAAAATATGGAGAGAATGTTGGGGCTATATAAGGTTTTTCCTCAGTAAAACCCCCATTTTGGTGTTCCCAACTCCACGGATAGCCAAAAAGATAGAGAGAAAGAGTGTAACTGAAATGGAGAAAAGCATGTGGTGAAAGAAAAATCCACTCAAGAGTAGAACCTGTACCACCAAGTATGAGTGATAAAAGAAATCCTCTCTTAAGGAGGAGAACCTGTATCACAAAAGAGGTGACAAAACCAATCCCCGCTCAAGGAGGAGAACCTGAATCATAAAATGTACAGATGCAATGGAAGGGAGATGTGGAATCTCTAGATGCTCACAAGCATTTGAAGCAAGAGAGATAGAGAAGCAAGAGCCAAAGGAGCTACAAAGAGGGAGACAAAGAGAGTTGTAATAGCCAAGAGTGTGTTGGAAAGGATGTGAGAGTGTTGTAAGAGTTTGAGGAAGTGTTGTGACAAATAAGGCAGTTGTGCAACCAACAGTAAGATGGAAAAATTCTTGAGAGAGAAGCCAAGAAGGAGAGGAAGCTAGAAGCAGAAGAGTGGAGCTAGAAGAAGTTAGAAGATCTTAGAAGATAAAATGGATTGAAAAGATTGATTTTAAGGAGGGAAAAGAAGGTTCTCTAGCCACTACAAGGTTTCTTGGGCTGTTTCCATGGAAAAAAGTTGAGGACAAGTGGAAAACATGCACAAAGATAGTTATTTGAGCATTGAAACATTGTAGGACGCAAGTGTGATGTGCAGACATTTGCACAATGCGCTAGTGTTCGGACACATCAAGGGTCGTCGAGAGCCAAATCCTATCACAAAACAACAACAGTGGGAAAAGTCCCAGGGTCATCAAAAGTTGACATACAAGGATAGTTTCTAAAAGAGGGGTATTGCAGCATCTTGAGAGAAGAGAAAAGCTAATGCAGGAGCTAAAATGAGCCTACACAGATGCTAAGGGAGTGGATACTAAAGTGGATGCAAGAATGTATGTGAAATTGTAAGGGGTACAAGTTTATGATTATAGAGTATCAAAAAATTGTGATTTACTCTATAGGATGCCAAGATCTAAGCTTTGATAGATCTACAACCATCACAAGATGCCCTCAACAACTACAACCATCACAAGATACAATACAAGATAAAAAAATAGAGACTATATAGCCCCCCAATAATGAAGGGAGATCCCCTCAAGTATATCCTCAAGACTTGTGGGAGAATGGAGAGCCAAATCCTATCACAAATTCATCCAAATACCACAAATATGAAGAGCTAAATGCATCCTATCGTGTTGAAACAACTCTCAACTATGAAGAAGTAGGAGATGAAGCTTAACCCATACAAAGAAGAGCCAAATCTAACTAGCCACTATAGCCATGGTGATACCCACTTTAGAATCAAGAGAATCAGGGACATGTGGATTATCATCATTGTAAAAGTGGGAGAAGGTATATACCCTTGAACGATGATCAACCACACCTATAGCAATGAGCTCATCGAATTAATTTTGAATGAGTATTGACTCACATGTGAAATCAAGTATATTTGTCCCTATGTAATTTGATAAAATAAAAGGAGATTGTTTGCCATCTCAGGAATATTTACTGCATCATGAACATGCCTTATACCCAAATTGACATCACACATACCAACTACATGAACCATAGCAACATTAGCAATAAACATCCTATCAAACTCAAGTGCTCTAAGTGATCCTAGAATTATGTGATCAAAAGAGCTAGTAACATGTTGTAAGGCCCCTAAATTAATGATCTATCCTTCCCATCTATTAATAAAAGTAGTGATCAATGCATGTCATGTCCCCTATATATCAACTGTGGTAGTGACAACTATACCAATATGAGATGACTCCTCCTGAGTGGAAGAAGAAGAGTGTGATTTGGTGGAAGTAGAAGGGATAGTAATATTATGATCTTGAAGTATCTACCTCAATTCACATATTTCCTTCTTATAATGGGTATATGCAAGATCATGATGGGCCAAAAAGTGGCGATAGGATGGGTATGTGTAGGGTATGTAGCTAATGAATTTTTCTTTACCCAAAATTGATGAAATGAAAAGGGTTTTTAAAGGAGATTCTCAACTTTCCACCAATATAAATTATGTTTTACTTTGAATTTAATCAATAATTATTATTCATTTTCTATTTGAATTATGACTAAATCATGATTGATAGACTGATTAAAAAACATTCTATAGCTTTAAAACAAGTATCACATGTTTAAAATCCAGCATGTGTTACATTCTATGCTCGCATACTACATGATTAAAAAAATATTGAATTTCATGAAGTTTTGACCAAGTTAAGGTGGTCAACATACAATTTTTATATTTTTAAAAATTTGAAATAAAAATTCATAATTAATTATTTACTTGGAAAAAAATTGCAAAAAATGCATCACATTGGGACATGAGTCCTCTACTTATATCTAAAATATTATAAAAATATTTATATTTTTATTGTGGTTAGGTGGTCCAGCATTACACCCACTTTTTTTTTTCCCTGAAATTTAAGTACTAACGTATTGAAATTTCAAATTTTCACCAAATAGAATTTAAAAATAAACGTAGTAGTTTAGAAACTACATTCAATTTTCTATAGATTCTATTCTTACATATTTTTGAAATAATATAGATAACTTATTCAAATTTTTACATCAAGTTTTCCTAACTCTAATTTTTTTGAATTTTTGCCACTTAAGGGCCTTTTTTTCCATGATGATCTTGCACATACCCTAACACACCTCCTCATGATTCCCTAGCCCATTAAAAAAATTGTATTTAGATCTCTCCTTTTTGGGCTTGTCTTCTTTTGGATGTGAGGCATCACTAGACCATGTCTTTGACTTTCATTTATGCTTTCCCTTCCCCTTGGGTGGATTTTACATCAAGGCATGAGACTTAGTGGATGTATTAACATTATTGAGCTTTTTTTTCTCTCTATTTAACCTTTCACAAAATGCCTCAAAGGAGGGCATGACAAAGCTATCTCCTAACCCATCCATAGTAGAGTAGAAAAATGTAGTAAAGTATGAATATGAACCTTTCAATTTTGACAAGATCATAAAGATGCATTCCTTGTCAGACTTATCCTTTCCACATCTTGAAAATTGAGTCCTCAATAGAAGGAAACATATCAACTGAAAGGGATGCTAATTATGACTCTACTTGTAGTTCTCTGACATCACTAACTAACCCAAATAAATCTTTCAATTTTTCGCATACCACTTTAGGATTTTTGCACCCCTCAATGTGAAAGAAGAGTGATTTGGAAACATGTAGGCCTATCAACCCCATTGATTCCTCAAATTTGATTTTGTATTGAAAATTCTCATATTCTCTAGTCAAATAAGGTTGTTGTTCATTCAATGTAGACCACAACCCTTTCAACCAAATCAACCACTACATACTCACTTTCCAAGTATGTTATTTGTGAGGTGTGAGGATATCAAACCCTGTGTCAACCATGAGAGCAATAAACCAAGTACAAAGGAAAAAATTCTAATGGAATAGATGTAAAACCTTTGATATATTAATGTGTAGCTAAAAAGATGTCTCCCAATGCAAAAAAATCCTTCTTCAAACTTTAGGATGTCCAAGTAATTAAGCAAGTGCACCAAATTGTAAAAGTCTAATACAAAATACCTAAAGCTAAAACTAATAGAAGTGAATGGACTGATGAAAAGAGCACTGAAATACCTTTTGAATGCCACTGAAATCAATGAATTTCAACAAAATCATGAGAAGTTATGACCCCTTGAGTACAAATAGGAGATTTGACTTCAGTTGACTATAATTTTTACTTGTATATTTTTTTTGGAAAATAACCTACACCACTAGATAGTGCTTTGAATTACCTTTACAATGATATCTTGTTTACTAATTTTCAATATCATGGTGAGAAATTAATGTTCCTCAGAAGAATTTTTCCCTTCTAGGGCTTGACAGACTAACTAGGTGTAAAAGATTAGCACACCGAGCTAAAAAAAATTGGCCCTTAGTATTTTATGTGACCATAGGCTTAATCGATAGAAAATAAAAAATGTGTCACCAAGCTGGGCAACAACGAAGCGGTGACGGGGCGGTGTTGCTCCTATAATGGAGCCCCTAGACACCAATGAGACCATGAGCTAGGGCTGAGAACTAGTAGATGGCATGTATGATTTGGAACCGAATGGAGCGATCGACGAATGAATAGAATCAATGGAAACAGTTGATTGGACAACGAATAGTAACAAGACTGGCCGATGAGAGAAGTAGTGGACACCGATGAAGGATGATGGGACTGATCGTCAAGTCAGCGATGACTGATGTGATAACGTCGTTCAAGCTTAGTATTGGCTAACCAAAAGACCTCCAATTTTTCTTTAATAGACTGATAAACAAAACCTTGACCAAAGATATTAAAAGCAACCTGCACCAATAAATGTCTGTGGATTTAAAAAGGGGTCGACAAGGATTTTTTGAATATTTTTTAATATTGCAACAATGCAATTAAAAAATCAAAATCCCTTTCAAAGCCGATAGGAAATAAATCTTGACTATCAAATATTATTTATGCCATAGAGATTAAAATATCAAACTCTAATATATATTATGTCTGTCCAAATATATTTTTTCCCAAACTATATGATATAATAAGCCCAATTTTTTTTTTCAAAGAGGGGTATGTGCAGGATTATCGTGGAAAAAATAGGCCCTTAAGTGGCAATGAAAATTCAGAAAAATCAGAGTTAGGCAACTTGACATAAAAATTTGAATAAGTTATCTGTATTATTTCAAAAATATGTAAGAATAGAACTGCGGAGCAGATTGAATGTAGTTTCTAA
>VDFB02000015.1:370763148-370799082 GCA_007258455.2 Sequoia sempervirens | reverse complement strand
TCTTCAAGTCTATCTATCTTGGTTGTTTAGTTTCACATTGGTCTTAAGGAAATTTCAGAGGGGACTACTCTAAAATGTCCTCAAGACTAGTGTGAAACTGAACATCCAAGGTAGATAGACCTTAAGAGAACCCATCCAAGTAACACAGGTATGAAGAAGTAAAGGTATCCATCCCTGTTGAAGAAAATATCAACTGAGAGGTGTGTAAGGAAGAAGATGGTTCCATGCAAAGAGCCAAGTCAATCTAGCCTCCACAACCCTGGCGAGGAGGGGGAGATGATGTGCTTCCTACCCTTGAATTTGGAGAGTCAGGAACAAGTTGAGCTCGATCCCAAAATTTGGTGAACTTGTATACTTTAGAATGATGATCTGCTTGACCATAGGAAACAAGGACATCAAACCTATCTTGGATGATAGCAAAATTTGAAGTGAACTCAATTTTTAATCCCTCTTGAGCAAGTTGATAAATAGACAACAAATTATGAGAAATCTAAGGAATGTAGACAACATCTTCCAACCTCCTTCCATCAACAACAACATCACAGATTACAACAACATAGACAATATCTGCATTTGTTGTGAACATTCGATCAAAGGTGGCAGGCCTCAGAGTATCCCACAAAATATGTTGTTGAGAAGAAGTGACATGTCGAGAAGCACCAGAGTCAAGTACCCATCCATCTCTATTATCAACCAAGGTAGTTATCAAAGCATTTCCCTATCTAAGATTATCAGTAGTAGCAATGCCAGCAATACCTGATGATGACTCTTCATGAGAGGGGGAGTGAGGAGATTTGACTGTAGGAGGAGGGAGAGTGATATTGTGATCCCTTAGTATTTGTCGAAGCTCATGTATCTCTCTCTTGAAATAGGTATCCTCAATGTGACCAAGCCCATTGTTGAAGTTACACTTGGGATTTTCCCTCTTTGGCTTGTCTTCCTTAGGCTGAGATGAAGATTCAAAAGAAGCTCCTAACTTTGATTTTCCCTTATGCTTACCCTTTCCTTTTGATGGTCCTGCCACCAATGTATGTGACTTTGTGTATGTATCAGCCTGATTGAGCTGGACTGCTCTCTAGTTAGACTTTCACAAAATGTCTCAAATGATGGAATAACAAAGCTATCACCAAGACCATCCATGGTGGAATAGAAAGAAGTAGAAAAATAGGAAAAGGAACCTCTCAACTTAGATAAAATCATGAAAATGCACTCTTTTTTAGACTTATCTTTGCCACAACCTGAAAGTTGAGTTCTTTAAGAATTAAACCTTACCAGGTAGTCTTCAGTGGAAGGAAATTGATCAACAACAAGTGAGGAAAGTTCAGCCTCCAATTGCAAGGCTCAAACATCACTAACAGAACCAAAAAGATCCTTGAGCTTGTCCCAAACCTCCTTGGGAGTCTGGAACCCCTCAATATGGAAGAATAAAGAGGTAGATACATGTAGAGCAATGAGCCCCATTGCCTCTTCACACTTAGTCTGATGGTGGAATTTCTCATATTCTCTGGTGAGATGAGGTTGATTCTCATTCAAGGTGGACCAAAGGCCATTAGACTAAAGAAGTCTTTGCATACTGGCCTTCTATGTGTGATAATCATGAGGAGTAAGAATCTCAAATCATGTTTCAGCCATTGGAGAAGAAAAACAAATCAAGACAAATATTTCTAACAAAAAAATCTAAATGCAAATATCTGATGAACTATCAACTGAAGTGAAGCTTCTGAAACAAATGGAAAAGCTAGAAAGCACCTCTTAACCCAAAAATTAGGGTTTCAACTTCAACTGAGAATAAAACATGATAGGAGCAGAATTTAGAAAAATAGAGCACACCACTAGAAATTAGACAAAAATACCTTTCGAACAATATATCATTTGTGAATTTTTGATATGGTCTGTGGAAGATACGGCCTCCAAAATATTTCTGCTTGATTGAATTGGTGTTGGCTAAACAGGGGAAAAAATGAAGCACCCGAGGGCTAAACAAAATAAGCCCCCGGTCATTGATATGACCGCAAGGCTGGCTAGCACAAAAAATAAACACTCCACCAAATGGGCAGAGTAGGAGTTGTGCTCAGGTGGTTCTAGATGGTGGCATGGTCGGCACAAGAGGTGGCACCGTTGGATGTGGCGGGGCTAGTGGATCCTCACGTGACCGAGGCTCAAGCAGTTGTTAGCAGGGGCTTTGGTCGCAGGTTGGAGCAATTACCAGAAACTTCAATGAAGATTAGTGATTGGCGATCGAAAGCTTCGACGAATGGTGGCTGAAGAATGGCAAGTCGATGGTGGCGAGGCCGGATGACGACAATGGTGACACAAGGGGTTAGGCTGACAACTCTACGGAGGTCGGTGTATGCCGACGGAGAATTTTTTGAATATTGCAATAAATTTGCAATTCAAAAAATAAAATAAAACACCGAAATTTGAATGTCAACTGAAGAAAATAACTATAGCCTATAAAAAAAATATTTCTTCCGACTATGCAATAAAATACCAGGTCACCCTCTACACAATGAAATTTATGCGATAACAATAGAAAAAATTGCCCAATAATAGCCAAATTTTTTTCCCTTGATGGAGGACTGAGAGGGGAGATTTTTTCCTGCAAACATGTACGGATTTGTACAAAAAAATGCAAACCCTAGATTGTACCTCAAGGCTCCTGGTTGAATCTACTCTGATTTTGGAAAATGAACAGGCAATCTATGGGTTTTGAGGCCTTCTAGTCACAATAGTGGGGTCGGAGAGTGCCTGATCTGCACCAAAAATCAGCTTGGCTCCTGGGTAGAACCAACTAGCCTGCAACTTAAAACTCCAAGCCTGCAAGAATCTTGCACTCCAACTTCCTGGATCAAGGGTTGATATTTCAATGGACTAGCTCTGATACCATGTTGATATTAATGGATGCACAACCCCTGAAGCTCCAGAATCTTCAATGAAGGACTTTAGCCATGAAAGATAATCAACTACAAAGAGAATTTTTGCAACAATGGAATGTTGATTAAAGATTCTATTGATATAATGAAAATGATATATTACAAATGAACAAGATGCCTGATTATATAGGTAAGAGGTAAAACCTAAGATGCATGAGATGTTGCAAGTGCTATAATCTAACATGTGACCACATGTGAACCCTATCTAGATGATCATTAAATGATGAGATAAGTTCTAGAAGGAATCTTATCCCACAAAATAAGAAGGGAATATTATCCCATTTATTAAATGATTTATGCAACTTAGGACTTAATTAATTAAATGCAATACCCAAGTTAACTTATGCTAGTGTAATAATTAATTAATTAATTACACCAACACCCCCCCCCCCATAAGTGTAACTTAGGGAGGAAAATGCAATGATTATGCATGGATGACAATTGACCATGTTAGGCAACCCATGTATGAAGATGCAGAAAATATCCCACAACTGGAGAAAAGGGGAAAACCCAGTGGGAAGAAAACCCCTCCCCAAAAAAGGAGATAAAAAGCAAGAAAGATGGAAGAGTGATGTTTGGAGGACTCCACCTGCAAGACAAAACTTCCACAAGAGAGAAATGGCAGAAATATTATGCTATCATTAAGATGCAAGGATGTCAAATTGAATATGATCTAAGTTAACTTATGCTAGTGTAATAATTAATTAACATTATATAAGATATTCAATATTCATTGTCATAAAAAAATAAACATTGTCATTCAAACTTTAAGACATTTGAATCATAAAAAAATGAAGAAAAAACATATGGCCACACTGATGTGTGCCTCTACAATTGTCACATCTATCAAAAAATGGTTGCAACTCTAAAAAACTCACAAAAAACACCAAACTTCCATGCACAACCCGTTGAAACCATAGAGAAAAAATACCAAAGAAGAGGAGAGCGATTGCAATGAAACCTGTTGTTGCTTTGAGATTTATGGACCCTGGAACCCTAGCTCAGCCAACCTCATCTCATCCTCAAAAATTCTTCCTAAACATGCAAAAATGGGGTGGGCCCCTTTTTTTAATTTTATAATTCTTGGTTCTGGGTAGATAGTATTCGGTTGGAATGGTTTCAGCTAAAACACTATCAACCAAATATATACAACCACGTCAGCACCATGTCATTGGTGTGTGGTTTCGGTCAAAAATTTCTTGGCCTTGTAGAAATTATGGATGCACAATCACTCTATGAAGTTGTAGCCTTGAAAGGATCTTAACCAAGAAGAATATCACCCACACAAGAAAGTGTTGCAACTTGAGCATGCAATGAGATTCTATTCATAAGATGATGTAAAACAATGTACAAATGCCTTGTATAAATAGGCAAGAATGCAATGTAGTATGAAATATGATGTTGACATGTGTCATGATCTTATGACATGTGAAAACTAACTAACTACCTAGAGGATAATGTGAAGTCTTGGATAAAGCTTCTATAAGGAATCTTATTACCTAACTACATGTGAAGGGGGATGGCCCCATTATAACTAATTACCTAGTGAATGCAACCTAGAAATAATATAATAAAATTCCTAAGTAAACTTATGCAAGTGTAATTAAATATTACTTACACCAACACCCCCCATAATTGCAACTTAGGGAGGAAATGATAATGCAAATGATGATGATGGATCCCGAATACATGGTCATTTTAGGTACCCATGTACAAATGAATGCAACTAATCTCTTACAAATATAGAAAAGGAGAATCCACAGCGGGAAGAAAACCCCTCTCCAAAACAGAGATGAAATGCAAATACAAAAAGATCAAATAATGGAAGTGATGTGTGGAGGTCTCAACATCAATACCCCCAAGAGCTACAACCATCACAAGACACAATACAAGATTAAAAATGGAGATTATATATAGCCCCCCCTATAATGAAGGGAGATCCCCTCAAGTATATCCTCAAGACTTATGGGAGAATGGAGAGCCAAATATTCCAGACCTGCCACAAAGCCATCCAAATACCACAAATTTGAAGATTTGAATCCTCTTATTGAGTTGAAACAACTCTCAACTGTGAAGAAGCAGGAGATAAAGGTGAACCCATAAAAAGAAGAGCTAAATCTAACCAACCAACTCAAACATGGTGATAATTAATACCCACTCTAGAATTAGGAGAATTAGGAACATGTGGATTATCATCATTGTAAAAGTGGGAGAAAGTGTATACCCTTGACTGATGATCATCCACACGTGCAACAATGAGCTCATCAAATTCATTTCGAATGAGTATTGACTCACATGTGAACTCAAGTGTATTTCCCCCTTAGGCAATCTGATAAAATGAAAAGAGATTGTGTGCCATCTGAAGAATATATACTGCATCATGAACATTCCTTGTACCCAAATTGACATCATACATACCAACTACATGAACTATAGTAGCATTATCAATAAACATCATGTCAAACTCAAGTGCTCTAAGTGATCCTGGAATTATGTGATCAAAAGAGCTAGTAACATGTCATGAGGCTCCTGAATCAATGATCCATCCTTCCTGTCTATTAACAAAAGTAGTGACCAATGCATGTCATGTCCCCTGCATATCAGTTGTGGCAATGCCAAATATACTTGAATGAGATAACTCCTCATGATTGGAAGAAGAATATTGTGATTTGGTGGAAGTAGGAGGGATAGTAACATTATGATCCTGAAGTATCTACCTCAATTCATGTATTTCCTTCTTATAACACACCTCCTCATAATGCCCTAGCCCATTACAAAGAGTGCATTTAGGTCTCTCCTTCTTGGGCTTGTCTTCTTTTGGATGTAGGGCATCACTAGACCATATCTTACAATTTCCTTTATGCTTTCTCTTCCCCTTGGGTGGATTTTCCATCAAGGCATGAGACTTAGTGGATGTATTGACATTATTGAGCTTTGTTTGCTCTCTAGTAAACCTTTCACAAAATGTCTCAAAGGAGGGCATGACAAAACTATCTCCTAACCCATCCATAGTAGAGTAGAAATTTGTAGCAAATTATGCATAGGAACCTTTCAATTTTGACAAGATCATAAAGATGCATTCCTTGATAGACTTATCCTTTCCACATCCTAGCAATTGAGTCCTCAAATATTTGAACTTAACCAAATAGTTCTCAATAGAAGGAAACATATCAACTAAAAGGGATGCTAATTCTGACTCTAACTGTAGTGCTCTAACATCACTAAATGGCCCAAATAAATCTTTCAGTTTGTCTTATACCTCTTTAGGAGTTTTACATCCCTCGATATGAAAAAAAAGTGAGTTGGTAACATGTAGATCTATCAACCCCATTGCTTCCTCACATTTGATTATGTGTTGAAACTTTTCATATTCTCTATTCAAATGAGGTTGTTGTTCATTCAATGTAGACCACAACCCTTTCAACCAAAGTAGTCGCTACATACTCACTTTCCAAGTATGATAGTTGTGAGGTGTGAGGATCTCAAACCCTATGTTAGCCATGAGAGAAATAAACTAAGTACAAAGCATAAAATTATGATGGAAATAGATGCATGAAACCTATGATATATGAATGTGTAATTGAAAAGATTTCTCCTAATGCAAAAAACCCTTCTTTAAACTTCAGAATGTCCAAGTAATTAAACATGTGCACCAAATTGCAAAAATTAAAAAAAAAAAGTACTTGGAGCTTAAACTAATAATGGACTGATAAAAAGAGCACTGAAATACCTTCTGAATTCTATTGGAATCATTGGATTTCAACAAACTAATGAGAAGTTATGATCCCTTGAGTCCAAATAGGAGAGTTGACATCAATTGAATGTAATTTTTACTAGCAAAAATATTTTGGAAAATAACCTACACCACTACATATTCTTCTAAATCACCTTTCCAATGATATGTTGTTTTCCAATTTTTGATATCGTGCAGAGACATTATGCTCCTTGGAAGATTTTTTCCCTTCTAGGGCCTAAAAAACTAACTAGGTGCAAAATATAAGAACCTAGGCTTTAAAAAATGGCCCTTGGTCGATGATATGACCAAGGGGTGGGCTTGTTGTTTTAAGAAAAACTCATCATCGAGTTGGACAGTGGTAGAGCAACTGATGGGTGGCAATAAGGATCCACTGCTCAGAGAGGTTGACCCTATGGTCATGAATGGGATCGAGAGTTGGCGGTAGGGCACAAAGTGATTGGATTGGTCGGTCGATGGACAATGCCAAGATCATAGGTTGGTGGGAGAAATAACGGCACCAGAAGGATCAGACGTGGACACAGTGATGTGATGACCAAACATCTTAATATACGACCCTGCTAGAGATGTGACATGCTGACAAGAATCTGTACAAAGTGATGAATTGACTGACAAAAATATTTTCTATATTGATTTTTAATATTGCCATGTGGCAATTAAAAATCAAAAAGATTTTAATTTATATGCCAACATAAATTAATGATTTTGACCACATATATCTATAGAAAAAAAATGAAACCTTATATTATATCCGCTTCAAAAATATAATATTGCCCCACAAGAAATATTTTTTTCCAAACTATACAAATACTATAATAGCTCGATAAATTTTTATAAAGTTTGCAAAACGAAAAAAAATGTATTGGATTCTTACTATTGATGTATTATGCAGGCTATATAAATCGTATGGTTACCCAACAAGTGATGAAAACCTCTGATGGCTCTCGGGTGAAAGTCTCCAATTTTGATGATTTTGGTTGGCGATTCTAGGGTTTTGAGGCCTTCTGAGCACAATGGTGAGATCAGAGAGGACTCAATCTACTTCAAAAATCAGTTGCTCCCTGGATGAAGCCAACTAGCCTTTAACGAAAAACCTTCAAGCCTACAATGAGAACCTCCTTATCTCAACTTTTTAATCTTGAAATGAGTCTTTAATGGCCTATGCTTTGATACCATGTAGAAATTATGGATGCACAATCACCCCTATGATGTTGCAGCCTTCAAAAGATCTTAACCAAGAAGAATATCATCCACACAAGAAAGTGTTGCAACTTGAGCACGCAATGAGATTCTATTCATAGGATGATGAAAAACAATGTACAAATGCCTTGTATAAATAGGAAAGAATGCAATGTAGTATGAAATATGATGTTTACATGTGTCATTATCTTATGACATGTGACAACTAACTACCTAGGATAATGAGAATTCTTGGATAAGGCTTTTAGAAGGAATCTTATTTCCTAAGTACATGTGAAGGGGGATGGCCCCATTATAACTAATGTGCAAGCTTGAAGGTTTTTCATTAAAGTCTAGTTGGCTTCATCTGGGGAGCAACTAATTTCTGAAGCAGATTAAGCCCTCTCTGACCTCACCATTAAGCTCAAAAGGCCTTAAAACCCTAGGATCACTTGCCAAATCATCAAAATTGAATACTTTTACCTGAGAGCCTACAAAGGTTTTTTATCACTGGTTGGGCTATTGTACGATCTAGACAGACTGCACAGTACCATCAATATGAATTTGGGGCAAAAAAAATTATATGTAGGCTCTTTGAAAAAAAAAATTAGGCTTATTATATCATATAGTTTGGGAAAAAATATATTTGGAGAGACATAATATATATTAGAGTTTGATATTTTAATCTCTATGGCATAAATAATATTTGATAGTCAAGATTTATTTCCTATCGGCTTTGAAAGGGATTTTGATTTTTTAATTGCATTGTTGCAATATTAAAAAATATTCAAAAAATCCTTGTCGACCCCTTTTTAAATCCACAGACATTTATTGGTGCAGGTTGCTTTTAATATCTTTGGTCAAGGTTTTGTTTATCAGTCTATTAAAGAAAAATTGGAGGTCTTTTGGTTAGCCAATACTAAGCTTGAACGACGTTATCACATCAGTCATCGCTGACTTGACGATCAGTCCCATCATCCTTCATCGGTGTCCACTACTTCTCTCATCGGCCAGTCTTGTTACTATTCGTTGTCCAATCAACTGTTTCCATTGATTCTATTCATTCGTCGATCGCTCCATTCGGTTCCAAATCATACATGCCATCTACTAGTTCTCAGCCCTAGCTCATGGTCTCATTGGTGTCTAGGGGCTCCATTATAGGAGCAACACCGCCCCGTCACCGCTTCGTTGTTGCCCAGCTTGGTGACACATTTTTTATTTTCTATCGATTAAGCCTATGGTCACATAAAATACTAAGGGCCAATTTTTTTTAGCTCGGTGTGCTAATCTTTTACACCTAGTTAGTCTGTCAAGCCCTAGAAGGGAAAAATTCTTCTGAGGAACATTAATTTCTCACCATGATATTGAAAATTAGTAAACAAGATATCATTGTAAAGGTAATTCAAAGCACTATCTAGTGGTGTAGGTTATTTTCCAAAAAAAATATACAAGTAAAAATTATAGTCAACTGAAGTCAAATCTCCTATTTGTACTCAAGGGGTCATAACTTCTCATGATTTTGTTGAAATTCATTGATTTCAGCGGCATTCAAAAGGTATTTCAGTGCTCTTTTCATCAGTCCATTCACTTCTATTAGTTTTAGCTTTAGGTATTTTGTATTAGACTTTTACAATTTGGTGCACTTGCTTAATTACTTGGACATCCTAAAGTTTGAAGAAGGATTTTTTTGCATTGGGAGACATCTTTTTAGCTACACATTAATATATCAAAGGTTTACATCTATTCCATTAGAATTTTTTCCTTTGTACTTGGTTTATTGCTCTCATGGTTGACACAGGGTTTGATATCCTCACACCTCACAAATAACATACTTGGAAAGTGAGTATGTAGTGGTTGATTTGGTTGAAAGGGTTGTGGTCTACATTGAATGAACAACAACCTTATTTGACTAGAGAATATGAGAATTTTCAATACAAAATCAAATGTGAGGAATCAATGGGGTTGATAGGCCTACATGTTTCCAAATCGATTAAGCCTATGGTCACATAAAATACTAAGGGCCAATTTTTTTTAGCCCGATGTGCTAATCTTTTACACCTAGTTAGTCTGTCAAGCCCTAGAAGGGAAAAATTCTTCTGAGGAACATTAATTTCTCACCATGATATTGAAAATTAGTAAACAAGATATAATTGTAAAGGTAATTCAAAGCATTATCTAGTGGTGTAGGTTATTTTCCAAAAAAAATATGCTAGTAAAAATTATAGTCAACTGAAGTCAAATCTCCTATTTGTACTCAAGGGGTCATAACTTCTCATGATTTTGTTGAAATTCATTGATTTCAGTGGCATTCAAAAGGTATTTCAGTGCTCTTTTCATCAGTCCATTCACTTCTATTAGTTTTAGCTTTAGGTATTTTGTATTAGACTTTTACAATTTGGTGCACTTGCTTAATTACTTGGACATCCTAAAGTTTGAAGAAGGATTTTTTTGCATTGGGAGACATCTTTTTAGCTACACATTAATATATCAAAGGTTTTACATCTATTCCATTAGAATTTTTTCCTTTGTACTTGGTTTATTGCTCTCATGGTTGACACAGGGTTTGATATCCTCACACCTCACAAATAACATACTTGGAAAGTGAGTATGTAGTGGTTGATTTGGTTGAAAGGGTTGTGGTCTACATTGAATGAACAACAACCTTATTTGACTAGAGAATATGAGAATTTTCAATACAAAATAAAATGTGAGGAATCAATGGGGTTGATAGGCCTACATGTTTCCAAATCGATTAAGCCTATGGTCACATAAAATACTAAGGGCCAATTTTTTTTAGCCCGATGTGCTAATCTTTTACACCTAGTTAGTCTGTCAAGCCCTAGAAGGGAAAAATTCTTCTGAGGAACATTAATTTCTCACCATGATATTGAAAATTAGTAAACAAGATATCATTGTAAAGGTAATTCAAAGCATTATCTAGTGGTGTAGGTTATTTTCCAAAAAAAATATGGGTAAAAATTATAGTCAACTGAAGTCAAATCTCCTATTTGTACTCAAGGGGTCATAACTTCTCATGATTTTGTTGAAATTCATGATTTCAGTGGCATTCAAAAGGTATTTCAGTGCTCTTTTCATCAGTCCATTCACTTCTATTAGTTTTAGCTTTAGGTATTTTGTATTAGACTTTTACAATTTGGTGCACTTGCTTAATTACTTGGACATCCTAAAGTTTGAAGAAGGATTTTTTTGCATTGGGAGACATCTTTTTAGCTACACATTAATATATCAAAGGTTTTACATCTATTCCATTAGAATTTTTTCCTTTGTACTTGGTTTATTGCTCTCATGGTTGACACAGGGTTTGATATCCTCACACCTCACAAATAACATACTTGGAAAGTGAGTATGTAGTGGTTGATTTGGTTGAAAGGGTTGTGGTCTACATTGAATGAACAACAACCTTATTTGACTAGAGAATATGAGAATTTTCAATACAAAATCAAATTTGAGGAATCAATGGGGTTGATAGGCCTACATGTTTCCAAATCACTCTTCTTTCACATTGAGGGGTGCAAAAATCCTAAAGTGGTATGCGAAAAATTGAAAGATTTATTTGGGTTAGTTAGTGATGTCAGAGAACTACAAGTAGAGTCATAATTAGCATCCCTTTCAGTTGATATGTTTCCTTCTATTGAGGACTCAATTTTCAAGATGTGGAAAGGATAAGTCTGACAAGGAATGCATCTTTATGATCTTGTCAAAATTGAAAGGTTCATATTCATACTTTACTACATTTTTCTACTCTACTATGGATGGGTTAGGAGATAGCTTTGTCATGCCCTCCTTTGAGGCATTTTGTGAAAGGTTAAATAGAGAGAAAAAAAAGCTCAATAATGTTAATACATCCACTAAGTCTCATGCCTTGATGTAAAATCCACCCAAGGGGAAGGGAAAGCATAAATGAAAGTCAAAGACATGGTCTAGTGATGCCTCACATCCAAAAGAAGACAAGCCCAAAAAGGAGAGATCTAAATACAATTTTTTTAATGGGCTAGGGAATCATGAGGAGGTGTGTTAGGGTATGTGCAAGATCATCATGGAAAAAAAGGCCCTTAAGTGGCAGAAAATTCAAAAAAATTAGAGTTAGGCAACTTGATGTAAAAATTTGAATAAGTTATCTATATTATTTCAAAAATATGTAAGAATAGAATCTGTAGAAAATTGAATGTAGTTTCTAAACTACTACGTTTATTTTAAAAAAGTCTATTTGGTGAAAATTTGAAATTTCAATACAATAGTACTTAAATTTCAGGAAAAATAAGAAGTAGGTGTTTGTTTGACCACCCTAACCACAATAAAATGATAATATTTTTTATAAAATTTTAGATATACGTAGAGGACTCATGTCCTGATGTGATGCATTTTTTTTGTAATTTTTTTCCAAGTAAATAATTAATTATGAATTTTTTATTACAACTTTTAAAAAATATAAAAAACTCGTATGTCTGACCACCTTAACTTGGTCAAAACTTCATGAAATTTAATATTTTTTTTAATCCTATAGTATGCGAAGCATAGAATGTAACACATGCTTTGGATTTTAAATATGTGATACTGTTTTAAAGCTATAGATGTTTTTTAATCAGTCTATCAATCATGAATTTAGTCATAATTCAAATAGAAAATGAATAATAATTATTGATTAAATTCAAAGTAAAACATAATTTATATTGGTGGAAAGTTGAGAATCTCCTTTAAAAACCCCTTTCGTTTCATCAATTTTGGGTAAAGAAAAAGTCATCAACTACATACCCTACACATACCCATCCTATCACCACTTTTTGGCCCATCATGATCTTGCATATACCCATTATAAGAAGGAAATACGTGAATTGAGGTAGGTACTTCAAGATCATAATATTACTATCCCTTCTACTTCCACCAAATCACACTCTTCTTCTTCCACTCATGAGGAGTCATCTCATATTGGTATAGTTGTCACTACCACAGTTGATATATAGGGGACATGACATGCATTGATCACTACTTTTATTAATAGATGGGAAGGATGGATCATTAATTTAGGGGCCTTACAACATGTTACTAGCTCTTTTGATCACATAATTCTAGGATCACTTAGAGCACCTGAGTTTGATAGGATGTTTATTGCTAATGTTGCTATGGTTCATGTAGCTGGTATGTGTGATGTCAATTTGGGTATAAGGCATGTTCATGATGCAGTAAATATTCCTGAGATGGCACGCAATCTCCTTTTATTTTATCAAATTACATAGGGACAAATATACTTTATTTCACATGCGAGTCAATACTCATTCAAAATGAATTCAATGAGCTCATTGCTATAGGTGTGGTTGATCATTGTTCAAGGGTATATACCTTCTCCCACTTTTACAATGATGATAATCCACATGTCCCTGATTCTCTTGATTCTAAAGTGGGTATCACCATGGCTATAGTGGCTAGTTAGATTTGGCTCTTCTTTGTATGGGTTTAGCTTCATCTCCTACTTCTTCATAGTTGAGAGTTGTTTCAACACGATAGGATGCATTTAGCTCTTCATATTTGTGGTATTTGGATGGATTTGTGATAGGATTTGGCTCTTCATTCTCCCACAAGTCTTGAGGATATACTTGAGGGGATGTCCCTTCATTATTGGGGGGCTATATAGTTTCCATTTTTTATCTTGTATTGTATCTTGTGATGGTTGTAGTTGTTGAGGCATCTTGTGATGGTTGTAGATCTATCAAAGCTTAGATCTTGGCATCCTATAGAGTAAATCAAAAAAAATTGATACTCTATAATCGTAAACTTGTACCCCTTACAATTTCACATACATTCTTGCATCCACTTTAGTATCCACTCCCTTAGCATCTGTGTAGGCTCATTTTAGCTCCTGCATCAGCCTTTCTCTTCTCTCAAGATGCTCCAACACCCCTCTTTTAGAAACTATCCTTGTATGTCAACTTTTGATGACCCTGGGAATTTTCCCATTCTTGTTGTTTTGTGATAGGATTTGGCTCTCGACGACCCTTGATGTGTCTGAACACTAGCACATTGTGCAAACGTTTGCGCATCACGCTTGCATCCTACAATGTTTCAACCCTCAAATAACTATCTTTGTGCATGTTTTCCACTTTTCCTCAACTTTTTTCCATGGAAACAACCCAAGACGCCTTGTAATGGCTAGAGAACCTTCTTTTCCCTCAAAATCAATATTTTCAATCCATTTTATCTTCTAAGATCTTCTAAGATCTTCTAACTTCTTCTAGCTCCACTCTTCTGCTTCTAGCTTCCTCTCCTTCTTGGCTTCTCTCTCAAGAATTTTTCCATCTTACTATTGCTTGCACAACTGCCTTATTTGTCACAACACTTCCTCAAACTCTTACAACACTCTCACATCCTTTCCAACACACTCTTGGCTATTACAACTCTCTTTGTCTCCCTCTTTCCAACTCCTTTGGCTCTTGCTTCTCTATCTCTCTTGCTTCAAATGCTTGTGAGCATCTAGAGATTCCACATCTCCCTTCCATTGCATCTGTACATTTTATGATTTGGGTTCTCCTCCTTGAGTGAGGATTGGTTTTGTCACCTCTTTTGTGATGCAGGTTCTTGTCCTCAAGAGAGGATTTCTTTTATCACTCATACTTGGTGGTATAGGTTCTACTCCTGAGTGGATTTTTCTTTCACCACATGCTTTTCTCCATTTCAGCTACACTCTTTCTCTGTATCTTTTTGGGTATCCGTGGAGTTGGGAACACCAAAATGGGGGTTTTACTGAGGAAAACCCTTATATAGCCCCAACATTCTCTCCATATTTTATGCATGCCAGTTTTCAAAACATTCATGTGCTAGAGGCTTCATCACTTGCATGCTTGTAAGTATTTATTTTCTTAGACTCCTTATCTTTTTTATTTCCTCTTCACTCTATTTTAGTTCTATTATATTCTATTACTTTATCGCATTTTGTAAATTCTTAGCAATCAGATAGCTAGCAATCATTTAGGAATTTTTGTGATAAACTCATTCTTTGGTCTGTACAAGATGCCAGCACGCCTCTAGGACCCTAGCGTGATGCACTGTCATCCGTATTCTACACTATTTTCCTTTGAATGAGATCTTGTCAATTTGTCTAGAAAATCCCTATGGCCTGCTCTTTCCAATTCCAAAACTCTTGTTGTTGTTGTTCCTGAGGTAGTTTACAGAAATTTGCCCTATGAGGCTCTATGAATGAAGGGAGCTTATGAGTAGCGAATCCCCCTCTTATACATTTTGGTGAGCCTAACGTGAAGAGAAAATATTCCAAAAAGCTAGGAATTTATTTACCCCTACTTGGCGGGGTCACAACTTTTGACTCAGTGCTCAAAATTCTAAACTGTTTGCACTGTTGGAAACCTCTCCTAGAGAACTAGTTTTGTCACTAAAATACAAGTGCCTTTGGAAATTGAATTTTAGGGACCGATGCAAGTTCTGACCTCAAATTCTACTCTAGAGACCTCTAAAAATTTAAATTATACTGAAAAAAATGTAATGAATTTAATATCTTCTTTTATTAGTTTAGTATCCAATTTTGTTCAAAATCTTAAAGATATTCATTTTCATGCATGTGACGGTGAATTGGATTTTCCCATGTCACTTGATACCTTTAATCCTTCTCATGAAATTCCTCTTTCTTCAAAGGATATTTTGTTGCAAGAAGATGAAAGCATTGATACTTTTCTTAATGTTACTCTACCTTCCCTTTATTCCAATGCACTCTCTTCTAGGGATGTTGTATTGGTGAATGATGAATCTCATCTTCATTCCAATGCACTCTCTTTTAGGGATGATTCATTTTTGAATGATGAAGCTCATCTTTGTTTTGATGCACCCTCCTCTAGAGATGATGCATTAGCGCATAATGAACCTCCTTCCACATTTGATTCTCTTTGGATCGATGTTGAGAAATTTCTTCAAATAATTATTTCACATTTGATCCTATTTGAATTGATGTTGAAAATATGTCTTCAATTAATTATTCTACTAGTTGTGATGATTCCATAAATGTAATTTGTCTTTGTTTCCCCTCAAAGGCCTAAGAGATCAGTCATTTATGTGACTCCAACTAGTCCTTATCCTAAAAGGGTTTGTTCTATTAATGGTGTTACATTTGATAATGACTCTCTTGATCTTTCTAAGGCTCCCTCTTATAGAGCGGTAGCCCATACTTATGAGAATAGAATGAATAAACAACCAAGCCTTCCTCAAGCACCTAAACCTACAGCTAAAGTACCTAGTGATTACGATCTTGTCGAGAAACGCCAAGTCACTCCGAATAACATCTCATTGTGGGACTTGCTTCAGTCTGCTTTGATTTATCAAGGTATGCTTCAAGAAGCCTTGTAAAAGATCCACTTTCCTTCTTCCACTAGGCCGGTAGATGTTGATGTGTTGATAGCTTATATTTGTGCGGATTCACCGAATATTACGTTCTATCTGCAAGAGCTCTCACCCCTAGAAGTATAGAAGCAAGTAGACCCTTTAATGATCATAATCAACATTAATAAAATTGGCATTAGATGTACTCTTGTTGACATTGGTTTGGCATTCAATGTATGTAGCATCGATCTATTGCCTAAAATTAATATTGATCCATCTTATCTTAACACTTCTCTTATTATTCATGGGTTCGATAATGTTGGGCGAAAATCTCTAGGTACAATAGTATTACCTTTGCAGCTTGGACCCATTACCATACCCACCCTTATTTATGTTATGTTAGAAAATTTACCTTATAACCTTCTTCTTGGTAGACCATGGGCTCATGCTATGGGTGCAGTCCCATCTACCTTGCATAAATCTATTAAGTTCATTTGTAATAATCAATTAGTCATAGTTAAGGCTGACCTTGATGCTATGCACTTATGTGAGATGGAAGTTGTTGGTCAAGTTTTGGTTTTTCCTACTCTTATTCCTTCAAGTTCTTCCAATGTTTCGATGTTTACTCCAAAAATAACAACTACAAAGGATACTCTCGAGATAAATATCCCTAAGGAAGATCCTTCTGAAGCAAGAAATCTCTTGTCTTCTCTTATCTCTTCTCAAGAGAACACATGTCTTGGTGATGATTGGGGTTCTTTAGACTTTATAGATTCCTTCATTGAGGAATATAAATTTGACCCCATCCACTTAAACCTTTCAATAAAATAATTCACACCTACTATCGAAGATGGTCATTCCTCTATATCACAGGGTAGTGTGAGAAATTATTGTAATGTTCTTAGAGTTGATCCTCCACCTTTTGAGGAAGATGATCACACTTCTATTGAAGAGGTTAATATTGGTAGTATTGTCAAGAAAGATAATGGTGATCTCGTAAATAAGTATGATCCCCTTTGCAAGAATAATGCTCTCCATGTAGATCCTCCATTGTCTGCTAGCTTCATATCTTCTTGTGATCACTCAAAATTTTCACCACAAGAGAAACGATTGCTTCCTATGCTCATCATCCTTTCTCTGAGAAAGAGCGTATTTTTTTGTAGCTTCTAAAAGCCCACTTGATTACTCTTCCTTCTCCTACACACAAGAAATCTCATGAACATTATAAACATTCTTTTTGTGCATAACATCAAGTGATAGCCATTCCACTAGTGAATGTAAGGCCTTGAAAGATAAAATACAACTTTTTTATTCAGGTGTCATCAAACTCTCATTTGATTGATGCACCTACCTCCTCTTTGAATAGAAATTGATATTAAGGTCTATCTCTATCTTGTATGTTCTAAGTATCTTGCATAGTTCTTCTCCCCTATATGTTGGGTGCACTGATAACTTGTTCTGGATATGTGTGTCCTTCTTAAGGACCCCCTCTCTTCTCTCTATCTTTCAATTGAATCATTCCTTGAGTGGACCCCTTTTCTCCTTTTAAGGGTTCCTAAGGGACCCTTTTGAAATCTCTCAAATTTTTTGATGGTCTGTGTGACTTTTTTCTTACGTACCTATGTGGCGGCTTTCACTTTGCAAGTGCACCTATGAAGTCACTTTTTGACTCTGCAGAGTCCCCTTCCTTGGGTTTCCTTCATGTGAGGGATCTCAGGGGATACCTCCCTGCAGATTTGGGGGTCTATAGGGAACTTATTTTGAGCTTCCCCCATGCGAGAGATCTTGGGGGTGGCTCCCCTACAGGTTTATGGGTCTGTAGGGTGCTTTCTTTGGGTTTCCTCCATGTGAGAGATCTTGGGGGATACCTCCCTGGAGGTTTGTGAGCCTGTAGGGTGCTTTCTTGGGTTTCCTTCATGTGAGAGATCTTGAAGGACACCTTCCCTATAGGTCTGTGGGTCTGTAGGGTGCTTTCCAGGGTTCCTCCATGTAAGACATCTTGGGGGACGCTTCCTTCCAGGTCCACAGGCCTATAAGATGCTTTTCTCAATTTCCTTCATGTGAGAGATCTTTAAGGAAACCTTCCTTGCAGGTTTGTGGGCCTATGAGGTGCTTAAATTATTTTCTCTCTTCTCTTCCCTTATGTATATACCAGATCGAAGATCTGCATCTTCTTAATCCTATGTATATACAATTCCTCTCTTTGTTTTATAATTCTTCTAAGTGTGTTATTTATTAATCTTGGGACGATGCATAGTACTAAGACAACCTTCTACATCGAGGTCTCTTCACTTTGCTGACTCAAATTATTTAGGTTTTTATATTCTAACATTGTTGTCTGGTGCAATTTTTTCCTTGTCTAATGTATTTTTTTTGTAGATCTTAAGCTTGGGGGCATGCTTCCATGGTTCGAGGAGTTATCCACTTCCTCTACAGTATCCTTTTGGTAGATTATTTTATTTATGTTTAGTATATTTCCTTTAGCATGCACATTAATGTAGATTCA
The DNA here is from genome assembly GCA_007258455.2 of Sequoia sempervirens. Classification (NCBI taxonomy): domain Eukaryota; kingdom Viridiplantae; phylum Streptophyta; class Pinopsida; order Cupressales; family Cupressaceae; genus Sequoia; species Sequoia sempervirens. The sequence goes on along the minus strand of VDFB02000015.1, from coordinate 370,780,373 downwards.
TATGCCTGCTAAAGTGGGGGGAAAATGTATAATCATAAAATTGCACCCCTTGCAATTTCACATACATTCTTACATCCACTTTAGTGTCCACTCCCTTAGCATTTGTGTAGGCTCATTTTAGCCCTTGCTAGCCTTTCTCCCCTCTAAGGATGCTCCAGCACCCCTCTTTCAATAGCTATCCTTGTGTGTCAGCTTTCGACAACCCTGGTGCTTTCCTGTTCTTGTTGTTTTGTAGCATGACGTTCTAGACACTAACATGTTGTGTGGACATCTGCACATTGTGCTAGCATCCTACGACATTTCAACATTTAAGAAATTGTCTTTATGCATGTTTTTCACTTATCCTCACCTTTTTTCAGTGGTTACGGTCTGAGACGCCTTGTAACGGATGAAGAAGCTTATTTTCCCTCCTTAAAAGTGGTCTTTTCAATCCATTTTATCTTCTAAGATCTTCTAACTTCTTCTAGCTCCACTCTTCTACTTCTAGCTTCCTCTCCTTGGCTTCTCTCTCAAGCATTTTTCCATCTTACTCTTGCTTGTATAACTCCCTTATTTTTCACAACATTCCCTCAAGCTCTTACAACACTCTTACATCCTTTACAACACACTCTTGGCTATTACAGCTCTCTTTGTCTCCCTCTTTGCAACTCCTTTGGCTCTTGCTTCATGCTTGTGAGCATCTTGAGATTCCACATCTCCCTTCCATTGCATCTCTACATTTTGTCATACGAGTTCTCCTCCTTGAGTGGGGATTGCTTTTATCACCTCTTTTGTGATACATGTTCTTCTCCTCGAGCAGGGATTTCTTTTATCACTCATACTTGGAGGTTCAGGTTCTACTCTTGAGTGGGTTTTTCTTTCACCACACACTTTTCCCCATTTCGGTTACACTCTTTCTCTTTATCTTTTTGGTTGTCTGTGGAGGTGGTAACACCAAAATGGGGGTTTGATTGAGGCAAACCCCTATTCAGCCCCAAAATTTTCTCCAAATACCATGCATGTAGGTTTTGAAGAAATTCACATCCTAGAGGCTTCATCACTTCCATGGTTGTAAGTCTTTCTTTTCTTCTCCTTATCTTTATTATTTCCTCTTCACTCTATTTTAGTTGTATTATATTCTATTACTTTAGCACATTCTATAAATTCTTAGCAATCAGATAGCTAGCAGTCATTTAGGAATTTTCTATGATAAACTCATTCTTTGGTCTATACAAGACACCAACACGCCTCTAGGATGCTAGTGCGCTGCGTTGTCATCCTTTGACCGAGAGCTTGTCAGTTTGTCCAGAAAATCCCTATGGCATGCTCTTTCTAATTCTAAAACTCTTCTTCTTCTTCTTCTTCTTCTTGTTCCTGAAGTAGTTTAGGGAAATTCACCCCATGAGGCTCTCTGAATGAAGAGAACTCATGAGAAGTGAATCCTCCTTTTCTATAGATACGTTTTAGTGAAAGAGATATCAAGTATGAAACAAGGGAGCAAAAAAAAGGTTGCAAGATAAAGATCTAGAAGAAGTTATGGTGGAAGGAGTAAGAGAAAAGTAAAAGATAATAGTTGAAGGAAAAGATGTTATTCCATAATAACATGATTAAATTACATCAAAGAAAAGACCGATTGATAGATCTCATGGTACAAATGCTACGCATTATAAATATCTTGAAAATATCAAAGCTTGCAAAGACACAGCTTGGATAAGTAAGTATATCTATCAATAATAGATCTAAGACTAATTGTATGCCAAAAAAGTTCCTAAATAATTTCCTATAAAGGGAGCTGATAAAATCGTTGAAGAATGTCGAGCTAAATATATATTTTTTAAGAATATAGTTTTGTTGTTGGTTACCTTGATATCATTGATAGGAAAACTTCTAAGAGAACCCTAAATGGTAGTGTAGGGAAGGGGGATTCACTACTAATGAGTATCTTTATTCTAAAGAGAATCCTAATGGGTGAACTGCCCTAAAATACCTCAAGGAATAGGATGAGAGTTGCAGAATAAAAAAGAGTAGGTCACAGTGAATTTTTGCACAAATTGATGAGCTCTCGATCAACAAATAGAAGTGTAGCACGCTAGAGTCCTAGAGGTGTGTTGGCATCTTGTATAGACCAAAAAATGAGTTTATCACAAAAAGCAACTAAATGAATACTAGCAATAAGATTGGTAAGAACTCTTAAGAATGTGAGAGAATAATAGAGTATAACATAACTGAAATAAAGTGAATTAGAAATGATGAAGTAAGAGATTAAGAGAGAGAAACTACTCACATCAACCCAAGTAATGAAGCTCATAGAAAATGAATATCTTCAATACCTGCACATGTAAGATTGAGAGAAAATGTCAGAGCTATTTAGGGGTTTGCCTCAGTCAAAGCCCCACTTTGGTGTTCCCACCTCCATGAACAACCAAATAGATAGAGAAAGTGAACAAAGTAAGAAAATACGAAGTGATAAAAGCAATCCTCACTCAAGGAGGAGAACCCATATCACAAGATAGAAATGCAATTGATTAGGGATGTGAGAAATCCCAAGATGCTCTCAAGCACAAGGTAAGAGAGATATCAGCTACAAGACTTAAGGAAGCCAAAGAGAGAGAGAAAAGCTATGAGAGTCAAGAAATTTGTGAAGAGCATTGTAAGAATGTGATGATTCTTGAAGTTGTTGTAAGAAGCAAGACATATGTGAAAGAAAAGAGAGTAAAGAGGGAAAATACAGAAGCCAAGAAGCTAGAGAGAAGCCAAAAGCACAAATGAATTGGAAAAATAGCATTTAAAGGGAGAAGAGGAAGGAAAATAAGCTTCCCAAGTGGTTATAAGATGTCCCGGGCTGTTACCACCAACAAAAGGAGTTGACAAGTGGAAACATGCTAAAAAATGATCATTTGAATCTATAAATGTCTCACGATGCTATAGTGGTGTAAATTTTTTTGCAACATGCTAGTGTCTAGACACGTCATGCTACAAAATGATGAGAACAAGAAAAGTACAAGGTTTGATGTAAAGTTGGCGTGAGAAGGTAACTGCTAAAATGGGGTCCACAACATCTTGAGAGGGGAAAAAGGCAAATGTAGGGTCTAAAATGAGCCTACACAAGATGCTAAGGGAGTGGACACTAAAGAAAATACAAGAATGTATGTGACATTCCCTATACCCAATATCCTAAACCCTATTCCTTATACCCTATACACTTAACCCAATACCCTCAACCTTGAACACTATCCCTCAACCCTCAACTCTAAACCCTTCACCTTGCATCCTCATCCCTAAACCCTATACTATAAAGAATTAAGTTGACCGTTATGGTGTATAAACTTGACACACTTTTTAAAGACACTTTGGGACCCCTCGTAATGGTGAATACTCACTCTAGGGAAATGGATGCCACAATAAATACTAAATTAGAGGAATTTGAATCTAGCATCTCTTCGTTTATTGTTCTCATATATTTGATTAGGATTCTAATGTAGTTTCATTCCTATCATGGCTTTTTTTCCTAGTTTCATTCCTTTTCTACTTACCAAAGTCCTTTCTCTACCATTATCACTTGGCAATTGAACATCTAAGAACTCACTTCCTAATATTTGTCACAAATCGCATACATAATTGCTTTTTGATATTTTCCTTTCTAACTCAATTAAGGATTCACTACTTAATGAAATATTTAGAAATTATTCTTGATTTGACATGGGAGGCGACTCTTAGTCCATGAGATTCATCTCCTAATAATATCTCTTTAGATTAGGGAATGAGTTGGTTGATAACACATCATTTAGTAATTGATTTATCTTTAATTTTATTTGAGTTGTTTTCTTCCTCAACTTGGGAATTCCTCTTTGTATCATGTCCAAATTTTCCTTGTAAAACTCTATTTTTTTGGTGGTTTCTTTTAATCTTGCTAATTGTTCTCTCCTCTTCTTCACCAATTAACAACTTCTTTATTTCATGAATAATTTATTTTCTCTTCTTCCCCATAGCAACCACATTTATAGTATCCTTACAAATAAGGTTAAGCTTCTCTAATCTCATTGTTGTCTTATATTGTTTTAATTTCCTTATCATTTTAGTTGGATTTTTCTCTATAGATATAATTTAGGTTATAAACCACTCTATTTCAAGTGCATCCCTCTTGATTCTTATCACACTTTTCTAACCTTTTCCATTATCTTTCATCTCAATCATGTGATTGTTTCAATGTTCTTTCTTCTTCCTTATTCTTACATACATACATACATACATACATACACACACATACATAATAAATACATATATACATGCATACAAAGAAAAAAAGAAACACACATACATACATACAAACATACATACATGCATACAAAGGAAAACACAATAACAAAGTTAAAAGAAGGCATAATGTGAGCACATTATAACACGCTCATGTTATGTCACAACTTTTTTTTATATTGATAATTATTTAAAATTATTTTTTTCTCATTCGAGCATCAACATGAGATCAACACAATCTCATTGTGAGCACAACCATGAAACTAATGCTATCTCCTTTCAAGTAGTCACACTAAAAATAACTAATGGAAGACCAAGAGTCACAACTTAGAATTCCATATTAGATGTCCCTTTTGGGATTTGAACTTGGATCTCCAGATTGAGAATTCAATGTTTCAACCAATTAAGTTCAACCCCTTGGACATTATGTCACAACTTTGACATAACGTGAATGCATTATAATGCGCTCACTTTTTTTCCTGCTTTGGGAATTTCCAAGCCTTTGGCTTGGATTTGCCTTGGATTTCAAACCCAAAGGCTTGGATTGACTTTCCAACACCCAAAGACATGTTTTTCTAGATTCTAAAAAAATCACATAATCTCAAGAATGCTCCCCATTAGGTTTGCATGTGTTTCAAGGTCAAGTAAAAACACTTGGGTAATGTTAAGCTCTCTCTTAGCTATCTAACCATGCATTTTTTTTTCACATTTTGAGTATGTTAAAGATTTCATCTTTAATTTATTTGTTGGTGTATCTTTTTTTTGTTAAAAACCAATGTTTGGTATTTTTTACTTTATTTTTTAATCATTCATTGAAATTTTAAATAAATTACATTTTTAGAGACTAGACTCCATTCTACACTATTCATTTTTTTTATTTTTGATTATTTTTCAAAAAAATTGGGGTGGAGCACTACTAATCTTTTTTTTTTTCATCTTAAATTTTTGAGTGTAACTATCTTCAATTTCTCGTCTAAGGTCAATCTTTCCTAATTTTTTTTAAAAAGTGACATCTTAAGACCACTTTTTGTCCCACCATATTTATGCACTTACCCAAAGTTAACATTGAGGACAATGGTTTTGTAGAAACTCAGCAACAAATTTACTTCCTCATACATCAGAGGTGTAGAAGTTTACATAGAGAAATTTATATATCGTATATAGATAGATACAAGAGAAGCGAGGACAACCGTCCCCTTTCAGCACAATAACCTCTTATACTATTATTTATACTTATACAATAAGATGAATAGTAAGACTCACAGGATAGATAGAGGAGAATTCTGCATGATGAATAATAAAACTCACATAATAGATGAATCAATCTTTTGCGATCAGATAAATCATGGTGAAGCTAATAATGATTAAAGGCACGGTGCATATTGGGATGCAAGTGACTAACGCTAGCCATAAACAGCTTGGTGCCAACAAAACATATAAACCTGTTGCATATGAAGCCAGGGTTGCCACGAACGCCAAGCAGAGGAGTATAACTGCCCAGGTTATCACATTGTATACTCTTATCGTCCGACCATGATCCAAAGTTTCGTCCGGGATGGCAGATATAAACTTAAACCATCTCAACTTAAACCAGGATAACCCACTAGAGACTAAGAATAAAACAAATATCGCCGACATGGAGAGGCACATGGCTATATTGTTAGATATTATGAAACACTTGAGTGCAGCCGAATGCATCCTCACTGGAATACCCTCACTACTCACCCCTCCTGGAACTGTGAACGCTCCAGCGAAAGTAACAGTAGCTATTAGAGTTGCAACTATTAAAAGCGTTTGAACCCATTCCTTTCTCTCTTCCTCCACTCTTTGAGGATGACCTTCTTCAGAAGAGACTTCTCGCATTCTGTCCACAACTAGTGCAGTTGGTCCCTTTCTATTCAGTGTTTTTCACGATCCACATACTACGCGCTCTCTATCTATATACTAACCTTGAAAGCCATTTACAGATTTCTCAATTTAATTGGAAATCTTCCTTCCTTATTTAAGCTCTGCAACTTTCTCCATCAGAATTCATTTCTACTAGGTCCACTTAAAAGTGAAAGTGTGTAGTAGAATCTTTAAAGTGATAACAGAACTTCTTTCGTTTTCTTTCTTGGTACTTTTGGAATTAAGATCACTTCGACTTTTGACCAAGAGCATCGTTCTGCATTAAAAGGTGTTACGAAATAATTGCTAGTGTTAAAAAATATTCTCAGTAGTTGATTATTGAATGCATCATGACAATCCACTTTATATTTCAAACAAAATATCACTCGAGTGAAAGTGAAGGTGTTCTCAGTGACTCAGCATTCTTTTTGCTTTATATTTTTAAGTGTTCAAACAATAAATTTCTTCCAGACTTTTTCTTGTTAACTTTGGAATTATGGCCATTTATGCTATCTTTCTACGTTAAAAGGAGCTATGAAATAATTGCGTCTTCCGATCTTTAATAATTGATAGAATTTTTGAAGTCTTCAAAAACTAATTTTATTCTTTCTTATCATTCATGATTGGAAGTAAAATCTTCACGAAAGTGTTCTTAATAATTAAATAATTTCTGCTTAATAAATTAATAAAATTTAGAAGTACTCACTTTCATTATTGATGTTATCATTTATTTTATAAGCTTATTATTTTTGAGAATAAAATATTTAAAATTATATTATTTAATGATTTTTGTAATCTTGTTCTAAGTTGATATGGACTTTAGGGGTATGATTTTTTCTTCCAACATTGTTTGTGAATATTTGTAATACTGTTTTTAAAATGGTAATGCTAACACTATCATCACTCTCTTACAAACACAATTAAAAATATATTTAATTAAAAAAATTATTCAAGTTTTCATATTAGGTAAGCAATTAAATTAAGAATAATAAATGTAATTATGACATATATATTGAAATAGATTGAGATGAGTTAGGAGTTACCTCAAATTTGCTGCAAAGTGGACTTTCACCTTTATGAAGAGAGAAGGAAATTTACAATTAAATAATTGATCAAAATCTATGATGACTAAGACCTAAGAATTTAATGGCCTAGCACAAGAGCATGTTTGTGCTCCAATTTAGATTGTGTATTTTCATTGTGAACTTAAATAGACTATTGGTACTTATAATAGATGTTTACCAAGATGATATATATATGTGTAAAATAAACTAGGTGGAGCTAAGAATTTGTTATAAAAAAGAGGAAGATAATTTAGTTTCATTTGCATAAATCAATCTTCTAGATTTATTAAATAACAAATCAAATAAATATTTTAGATGATGATCTACAAATAGTAATCAAAATTTGAATTTGTAATTAGCACAATAATGATTAATATGATTTTACATATATTTGTCTAATTATTAATTGATTTTAATCCCATGTGCAGTTGATGATTAGAATGAACTATGGTGGTGAATTTAAATACAAAAGCTACACATACAATTCAAAACCTTTGACATACTAGTCAATACATTATTTCATTTTTTTTTTTAATTAAGGAACCTTTATGATTATTGGCTTATTCATTTGTATATGTTGATATCATGAAGACATCATTATCTACTTGAGCATTTCTTGTTTATAAGTATTTATAATTTTAATTTGATATTAAACTTTAAAAGATTCACATTTTCATTTATCTAACACACATCTGTATATAACACTTCAGTTTATTTTACATGGGTGGAAGCAAAAGTTGGAGTCACATTTAGGGAAGTGTTAGGAAAAAATATGAACATGAATAGATTTACTCATTAAGGATTTAGACCTTGAACCAGATTTCTAAAATGGGTGCCTATTTTTTTTTTTTAAAGATTTCTAGTACATCATATTCTACTTCCTTTTTAAAATGGATACATGTTTTAGAAGGTACACATTTCATAAAATTTGAAATTTGAAACTCAAATTTTCTTTTATTTAGAGTTGAAATACCCTTGGTCTTGGACTTATAAGTGCAAACCATGAAAATAAAATAAAAACTAACTTTATCAATGTGACTAATGAGTTTTCAAATTTTTGATGAAATTAAACCATTAGATAAAATTTATAGTTTTTAAATTGTAATTTTTATAATTAGAGTTGCTTTTCTATTTATTAATTAATTTATGATGAAATTGGTTAGTGAAATTGAAATCTTAGGTATTAGAATATTTTTAATAACTTTTATTTTTTCAAGCTTTTTAAAACAAATTATATGCCATTAATCTAGATATAATTTTATTTTTTATTTTATAGGTAAGTGTTATCAAGGGATAGCACCCAATTACATAGGATTTAGTTGGCTAAGCAAGCGGAGGTCTTTCAAAACCACTTTCAAAAACTTAGAACCTCCCATTTTACATTGTTAGATGGTGGTATATCACGTGAACTATGACCCATATCCATTGTCTGAGCTAGACTACCCTCACCAAGCCAAGATAAAGTAGATTCCATGTATTTGGAAAATGCCCCCATGTTGGAGTTTATGACTCTAGTTTTGTAGACTTCCCACTCATTCTCCAGGAAGTTCCTCCTCGCTTCCAAACATTGCCTTAAAGCCTCCTCTTCATACATCTTGCCCACATCCTCCTCGGCTTCAATGTTGACAACATCAAAGAATAATATTAGATGAATCACTAGACCGTCCTCTGCCAATTCCAATGTAGCATTTTCCACAACTTGAGCATTGGCCTTCACCACAAAGCCCACTGAGAACTCCACTATCCTCTCCTGAGAGAAGAGAATGTCAAGCCCAGCTTGGCTTTGATTAAGCTTCATATATCTTCCCATCGCACCAATGCCTTTCCTCTTGGAGTACTCTCCTAACCACATTCACTATCTCTTTCAACACCACTGAGCTTTGGATCAAAAAGAGCCTCTTGCATTGCTCCATGATAGTCTCTTCAACGTACATGCAGCTCAACCCAAAGAAATGCACCATCCTTATCTTTTGGTTAGCTCTCCATCTTTGCTTACTGGCTAAATGTGCATTACACCCTACCATGCTCAGGCTAATATAACTTGTGAAAAGAAAATTCCACAGCATCTGGCCTCAATTCAGTCTTTGGATCCAAGCTAAATCCCTAACCATATTTGCTTCCTGTTACCAACACCTATCACCATTTGAGTCACAATTATTGATGCTCCTTCACGGGCCCAAAATTGTGCCAGGTTAGTCACCTCAACTCCCCGAATTGTCCTATTCTAGAATTGCCTATAGCCCCAACCACCTATCTGTGGATGAATCAATGAGTTCCACATTCTCTTAGGATACGTCGTAATTGGCCAAAAAATCAATAGCTTTATTAGCCTCCCTGTATGCATGTGCAATGGAGAAGTCATTGACTTACCAGAAGAATTTAATCTTACCAATCCAGTTGTCATTTTCCAACTTGGCAGTTTTCTAAGGAAATTTTCTGTATACAAATTTGTGAGTCACCTTCAATTTCCATAGTATCTATACCTTTTTGGATACATAACTCCAAGCCTAGCACTAAGGCCTCCATCTCAGCCATGTTGTTAGATCGAATGCCTAGAGACTTTGATGTTGCCCACACACACTGACCACAGTTGTCCATAATTATGCATCCAGCCCCAACCCACCCAGGGTTGCCTTTGGCAGCCCCATTGAAGTTTAGTTTCCATTTTAATCTCACTAGTTGTAGCTAGTCCACCTCCTTCCTATTGACCTTACCCAACCTAGGGGCTGAGGGTTTAGGCATTTTGAGGTCAGGCCAAACCTTCTGGATCTCCTTGTCCCACCTTGTGAACCTTACCTTGGCATGCTCTTTCTATTGTTTTTTGTCTCAATGATGGCTCCTGAGATCTTTGCAATAAAGAGATCGCTACTAGAGAGATTCACTCTTTGAAGATGTGTTTGTTCCTCTCTTTCCACAAATGCCATATGATCAATGATGGCATCAATATCTAGATTCCATGCCAATAGCCACTCTTATTTTTTAGTCGGCCAGCTATTCATAAATTCCCTAAGCTTCCCCTATCTTGGTCCCTAGAAATGAAAGGCCCCTTACAACCAATCCCAATAGGAACCATCCATAGGACAATTGAGAAATAGGTGATCCACTCCTTCCTCCTCATGTTCACATAATGCGCATCGAGATGGGCCTACAATCCCAATTATTTAGAATCTTTTTCCTATAAGACACAGCTGGTGAAGGGCCACCTAGAGAAAAGCACCAACCTTGGGCAACACTTCCTGCTTCCAACAAAGAGTTTACATCCATGTATTCTCCTCACTATGTGCTATTGGAATTTGGTATCCCAATTTGTCTGAATATTCCTCGAATGTAGCCCCACACCAAATAATTATGTCCTCCCTATTGCATAAATTAACAGAATTGTTAGTTAGTTCCCAAGCCACATCCTCTTTACCTTCTTGTGATAGAAACATGGAATACATTTCTTTCCACTTGTATTTACTGCAAACCAAACCTTCATCTTGACACACATAATCTGCCACCTTCATTCCATGAGCCTCCTATAGCCTGTCCACATACTGACCTAGATTGAACATGTCTACCAAAATTTTGAGGCCATCCCGAATCCATCTAGAATGAAGCCTTCCTCTGAGTCACCAATTCTCCATGAAAGGTGGTTGGTGATTAAGGACCCTATAATTTGATATGTAATTCACAGAACCTCCCATTTACATTATCATATATTGGTATATCACAGCCAGACTATGACCCATACCCATTGTCTGAGCTAGGCTACCCTCACCAAGCCAAGATAAAGTAGATTCCATGTATCTAGAAAATGCCCCCCATGTTGGAGTTTATGACTCTAGTTCTGTAGAATTCCCACGCGTTCTCCAAGAAGTTCCTCCTCGCTTCCAAACATTGCCTTAAAGCCTCCTCTTCATACATCTTGCCCTCATCCTCCTCGGCTCCAATGTCGACAACGTCAAAGAATAATCTTAGATGACTCATTAGACCATCCTCTGCCAATTCCAATGTAGCATTTTCCAAAGCTTGAGCATTGGCCTTCGCCACAAATCCCACTAAGAACTCCACTATCCTCTCCTGAGAGAAGAGAATGTCAACCAACAACCCGATTACTGCTTCATATATCTTCCCATCACACCAATTCCTTTCCTCTTGGAGTACTCTCCTAACCACATTCACTATCTCTTTCAACACCACTGAGCTTTGGATTGGAAAGAGCCTCTTGCATTGCTCCATGACAGTCTCTTCAACGTACATGCAGCTCAGCCCAAAGAAATGCACCATCCTTATTTTATGTTTAGCTCTCCAGCTTTGCTTACTAGCTAAATGTGCATTACACCCTACCATGCTCAGGCTAATATAACTTGTGAAAAGAAAATTCCACAGCATCTGGCCTCAATTCAGTCTTTGGATCCAAGCTGAATCCATGACCAGATTTGCTTCCTATTACCAACACCTACCACCATGTGAGTCACAATTCTTGATGCTCCTTCATGGGCCCAAAATTGTGCCAGGTCAGTCACCTCAACTCCCTGAACTATCTTTTTCTAGAATAGCTTGTAGCCCTAACCACCTATCTGTGGATGAATCAATGAGTACCACATTCTCTTAGGATACATCATAATTGGCCAACAAATCAATAGCTTTATTAGCCTCCCTATATGCATGTGCGATGGAGAAGTCATTCAGCTTACCAAGAAGGAATTTAATCTTACCAATCCAATTGTCCATTTTCCAACTTGGCGATTTTCCTAAGGAAATTTCCTATATACAGATTTGTGAGTCACCTTCAATTTCCATAGTATCTATACCTTTTTGGATACATAACTCCAAGCCTAGCACTAAGGCCTCCATCTCAGCCATGTTGTTAGATCGAATGCCTAGAGACTTTGATGTTGCCCACACACACTGACCACAGTTGTCCATAATTATGCATCCAGCCCCAACCCACCCAGGGTTGCCTTTGGCAGCCCCATTGAAGTTTAGTTTCCATTTTAATCTCACTAGTTGTAGCTAGTGCACCTCCTTCCTATTGACCTTACCCAACCTAGGGGCTGAGGGTTTAGGCATTTTGAGGTCAGGCCAAACCTTCTGGATCTCCTTGTCCCACCTTGTGAACATTTCCTTAGCACCTATGCTATTTCTATTATTTGTTGTCTCAATGATGGCTCCTTGAATCTTTGCAATAAGAAGATCACTGCTTAGAGATTCATCTTTGAAGATGTTTCCATTCCTCTGTTTCCACAAATTCCATATGATCAATGATGGCACCAATATCTAGATTCCATGCCAATAGCCACTCTTATTTTTAGTCAGCCAACTATTCATAAATTCCCTAAGCTTCCCCTATCTTGGTCCCTAGAAATGAAAGGCCCCTTACAACCAATCCCAATAGGAACCATCCATAGGACAATTGAGAAATAGGTGATCCACTCCTTCCTCCTCATGTTCACATAATGTGCATCAATATGCACCTACAATCCTAATTCTTTTTAATCTTTTTCCTATAAGACGCCGCTAGTGAAGGGCCACCCAAAGAAAAGCACCAACCTTGGGTAGCACTTCCTGCTTCCAATAGAGTTTCCATCCATGTATTCTACCCACTATGTGCTATTTGAATATGGTATCCCAATTTGGCCGAATATTCCTCGGATGTAGCCCCACACCAAATAATTATGTCCTCCCTATTGCACAAATTAACAAACCTATTAGTTAGTTTTCAAGCCACATCCTCTTTAACTTCTTGCGATAGCAACATGGAATCCATTTCTTTCCACTTGTATTGACCGCCAACCAAACCTTCATCTTGACACATGTAATCTACCACCTTGGTTCCATGAGACTCTTGTAGCCTATCCACATACTGACCTAGATCAAACATGTCTTCCAAAATTTTGTGGCCATCCCAAGAATCCATCCAGAATGAAACCTTCCTACCATCACCAATTCTCCATGAAAGGTGGTTGGTGATTAAGGACCTATAATTTGATATGTATTTCCACACCACCGAGCCGCCATCAACATTTGCTATTGTTAAGATTCTAGAAGGCTCCTCATTATCTAGATATTTGTTTTGTAGTATCTGACACCATAGCTTTTCAGGAAACTTGTAAATCTTCCATACTAATTTGATGCCCAGGGCAATATTTTGGAGCCTAATATTTCACAATCCATCCGTACCATCCTCTTATTCTTTCATGTTGTATCCTAACCTATGAGCGGTATTATTATTTTGTTCTTTGATCCTTCCCAAAGGAACTTCTTCAATACCCTTTCCATGTCTTCCTCAACCTTCACAGGCGCTTCATAACACAACATAGTATATATCGGGATTGTAGACAGTACCACCTTTTCCATTTTTATTCTCCCAACCAAAGTGAGCCAATTATTCTTCCACGCCATTTCCTTTTTTCTACATTTCCAACCACTTCATCCCAATGCTTTGCTTTGCACATTCCATCAAAAAAATTCACCCCTAAGAATTTTGCTGGCAATTTCCCCACTTGAAATCCCAATATTCTAGTAATAGCCTATTGTAGCAGAAGCCTTGTATTGAAGAAATATATACATGACTTCTCCTTGTTCATTTCCTGGCCTGATTTTTTTCATAAGCATCTGACACCCCTTTGATCAATCTAGCTTCCCTTATACTTGCCTCTCCTAACAAGGTAGTGTCATTAGAAAATTGTGAATGAGTGATTGGTTCCACATTTGATGCCACCCTCACACCTTTCCATTCCAACCATTGACAACTATTTTTGATGGAACAACTTAAAGATTCTGCCATAATTACAAATAAGAATGGTGATATGGGATCACCTTGTCTGAGTACATTAGTGGATTGAAAGAAGTTGTGCAACATCCCATTTATCGAGACCAAGAAACAAACAAAGGAGATGCAAAAGTATATGAGTTTACACTAGTGAGAGTTGAATCCCAACTTCTCCATTACCTTCATTAGGAAGCCCCATGAAACTTTATCATATGCTTTACATACATCCAACTTGATCAACATCCATGCCTCCCTGCTTGTCGTAAGTGTATGCATCACCTCATAAAGAAGCAAGATGCAGATAGTGATTTCTTGACCAAGGATGAATCCATTATGCGATATGGATACACTTTTCCCTAACACGAATTTGAGTTTTTTGGAAAGCACTTTAGCAATCACCTTATATACAGTATTGAAGAGAAAAATGGGCCCGTAGTCACTAAATGATTGGCATTCATGTTTTTTAGGGATTAAAGCTATCACTGAGTTGTTCAAATCCTTCATGAACCTCTTAGTTCTGAGAAAATCTTCCACCATCTTCCAAAGGTCATCCCCAACAAAGCTACAATATGATTGGAAGAATTTTGCAGTGAACCCATCAGGCCCTGGTGCCTTATTTAGGTGTAGCTGAAATAAAGCAGCCTTTACTTCTTCTTTAGTCACCACTCCATAGAGCATAATATTGTGTGCTTCACTAACCTGTTTGTCTATCGAATCCAGAATACTACCACAATCCACCTGCACCCTTTGGCTTCCTAGAAGATGTTTAAAAAAATTAACTATAGCCAAACCCACTTCTGAAAGGCCATGAGTTGTGAGGTCCTCCATCATCTAGATTTCTTCTATCTTGTTTGTATCCCTCCTGGCCAACAGCTAAGCATGAAAGAACTTAGAGTTTCAGTCACCCTCACTAAGCCACACCTCCCTTGACTTTTCCCTCCAATAAATTTCCCCTCTCTTGAGGAGTTCAACCAACTTTGCATTCAACTCTTTCTCTTTATAGAATTCATCATTCCTCATGCCATCTTTGATTACTTTCTCATTAAGCGCTGCCAGATATTTTTCCACAAATATAATTTGAAACTTCTCCTTGTTCCACACCTTCAATTTTTTCTTAATTATCTGAAGTTTCTTGACTAATTTGAAACTAATCGATCCTCCAACCCAAGCTTCATTCCACCAACTTTCTAGAAGGCCAACAAGGCTACTATCTAACCACCACATATTCTAAAATTTAAAACTTGTATTTAATAGTTTTAGTTGTTCAATGATCATTAATTCAACTAGGAAGTGATCCAAAATTGACACAGGCATAATGCCAGCTTGGACTTGCATACCAACATCGCTCCAACATAGAGAGATAAAAAATCCATCCAGTCTCTTAGTGATAGCAGTGAAATCCTTTTTCTTGTTGGTCCAAGTAAAGACACCATTTTTTGTGGGACAATCAACTAATCCAACTTCCACCACAAATCATTTGAAGTCAGTGGTGGCTTGAGAGACACTTCTAACCCCGCCACTCTTCTCTGTTAGATCCAGGATAACATTAAAATCTCCACCAATGATCAATTTGTCCCTTAAGACATGGAATGCCAAGTCAAGCACCAAGCACCAAAGGGCGGCCTTCTCCTTCGTTTTTGTCAGGCCGTAGATATTAATGATCACAAATTAAAAATTAAGACCAAGATCATATATCTTAGTTTCCAACTAGTTTGCAGATGAGCTAATAAATTCCACATAGACCATAGCTTCTTTCCACATTAGTCCTAATCCTCCCACATTACCCAATGAGTCCTAGAAATAACCATTCCAAAATTGGAAATACTTCAAAAACTTCAACTCTTCATCACCAGCTAGCTTAGTTTCTTGTAGCAATATAATGTTGTTTGTTCTTTTTTGTAGATGATTCCTAACTAGGCATCACTTTTTAGGGGCCTTTAGGCCCTTGACATTCCATGTAGTTAT
Source organism: Sequoia sempervirens (assembly GCA_007258455.2). Classification (NCBI taxonomy): domain Eukaryota; kingdom Viridiplantae; phylum Streptophyta; class Pinopsida; order Cupressales; family Cupressaceae; genus Sequoia; species Sequoia sempervirens. The sequence goes on along the minus strand of VDFB02000015.1, from coordinate 370,764,467 downwards.
ATTCATTGTTTCCCAAGGGAGGGGCTTCCTCCCTTGGTACTTAGGAATTTGGTAATGTTGGGGAACTTCTTTGTAGTAGCCTCATCTTCCCTCAATTGTTTGAAGGATTTCCTTCCACGGGTGTTACCAGATGTGCCAATTTTTCCCACACCCAATTTTTTTGCAGCCGATTGAGAGATGCATCTATCCTCAATAATGTCTAGCGCATCATCTGGCTCAACATTTGAATCTAGATCATCACTTGCCAAAGAGGCAACCTCGACAACCTCAATTTGCTCCTAATCATGACTCTTCCCCTAAAGAGAGGACTTCAGTTGGGAATCATCCAGTTGCTTCTTGTCGTTCAATTCCTTAGGTGGCTTTTCAGAGTCCTCCTTCTCGCCCTTTGATACATCACTCAATCGAGTTTTCTTCTCTTTAGAGGCAACAAGAGTGGACCTTTGGATGATAGGGTGTAAATCCTCATGTTTTTTCTTCCTCCAAACCTGCTTCATTTCTTTGGTGTACTTACCTCTTTGTGATCTTGAGAGCCGCAAATGAGGCATAATAGTTTTGTGTCTTCTACTTCAACCTCCTGAAACCAGCGAACCCCATCCACCATAAGACAAATTTTATTAGGTATGATATCAATTTCCACAACTTTCAGTCTGGCATATTTGTATAAGTAATCATCCAAGATACTCATGTCAATTTCCATTAATCAATCTAGATATAATTATTTACATAATGAAAAAATAATTATTTTATGACTATTTTAGCTCAAATGTTATGCCCCTATTGCTATAGTGTGTATAATGTTATGAGAGTCAGCTTTTGGCTACCTTAACTCTTAATTAAGTCATTATCATATCATATTGTTATTTAGCTATTTAGGTCGGCTTATGGAGGGTTATCTAGTTTAGTTTGGGTGATATCCTAGGAATAAGTATGATATACATATAGGAGGTTTATATAGGTTATTTTCATCATGTTGAGCATTGATTCCTTTTGAAGACTATTGTAGGTATCCCATATGAAGTGGATTGAGAGGTTACCTTCTCAATGTGGCTTATTATTCTCATCTAATATCAAGTACTTTCAACATATTGTATATCATATTCTTCTCTTGTGTAAATTTTTCGTAACTTTTTTCATTTATGTTTTGGTTTTTCTTGCTTCATGTGTTGTACACTAGGGCACATGTTTTCTTGGTTTTAAAAAAAAATAAATTATCTTTTGTTTTTTCTTTTGTTAATTTTTGGTGCCCCAGCTGTAGGGTCTTTTCTCTCTTTGAAAAAACTATTTATTATATTTTTGGGATGTTATTTCTTGATGGCATG